>JACEEZ010024896.1:27500-30067 GCA_016584305.1 Chionoecetes opilio | reverse complement strand
ACCCCAGGAACCAAAACAGGGTTGCAGCATTTTCTCGCCGTTCCCGGGCGCGCATACAGAATCTTTGAAACACTCCACCCGTTGCCTCCACTGGTTGCGTTAGTCAGCTGATTGCACATCCCACCTGCATTCCGCTCTGCCTTATTCCATCCTATTTCTTCCCAACCATTACAGGTGATTTTCACACACCGAGGTAACATCTAACTTGTGATGTACACGTGTCAATTAAGGTAAATTAGGTGCAGGAGGCCTTATATTGCTGTGAGAATGGTGACGAGGGAGAGCGGCGGGGGTGGAGGTGGTCCGCCATATTGCTTTGTGGCGACTGGCGGGACGTTCAAATGTACGCACAAGCATCACTCGGGCCCATTTTTTCTTTATCAACGCCTCAGATAAGTGGCGAACACTAACAAAGCTATTATTTTAAGGGCAGAAATGATAAATTAGGCTAGAAAAAGGGAAATTAGATAGGTGTAAAACAGTCAAATACTGCTGCCCCTTTGGACTCGCTTGGTTTGGTAGCCTCCTTTTGCAGCCACCGCTTGTGTTGGTACGACTGTCAAATATCCACCGGTCGGGCATTTCTTGAAGATCCCACCGGTGGAGATACGACTGGGGGGAATCTCCACCTGCCGGGATTTTGACGAGCATTCTTGCATATAGCCCTATGAACCATGGAGGGTAGAATGAGGAACAAATTAAATGTGAATGAAGGGGACAACATGAAAGGGAGAGGGAAGAATGTGGAAAGTTTAGAAGGGAAAAAAAAAGACAACGAAAAGTAGAAGAAACCACTGAAACTTCCTCACGACAAAAAGGGAAAGAAAAGTTTGAAAGTACAACTAAAAGGGATAAAAGTTAGCCCTGTATAGGCAATGTATATGTTCTGTATTTTCTGTATCTTGTGTATACTTGCCCCCCCCCTCTTTGTAACCCCCCCCCTTTTCTAAATAAACTTGCAAACTTGTAATGTATGGTAATTTCGTATTGCAGGACTGACCACGTGTATACCAACTGCCCTCTTGTATGTGTAGCTTCCTTTTTGTTTTTATCAGAGGACTATAAACTACGCAGACAAGAGACAGAGTTACCGTCCCTCCCTATTTATATAGTCCCTCATAAAGATGCCTAGATAGTCTTTGGCCCTCTCCCTAACCCCTTACTCAAGACGGCGGCCTCCCTATCACTCTATCTGTCTATTTATTCTGTCTATCTATCTGTCTCATTCCCGTCTATAATGTACCTGTCACCTCATTTGCATCCACGTGCCTGTCATCACCACGCACGCACGCACGCACGCACGACGCACGCACGCACACACACACACACACACACACACACACACACACACACACACACACACACACACACACACACCACACACACACACACACACAAAACACACACACACACACACCACACACACACAACACACACACCACACACACACAAAACCAAAACCCCACACACACACACACACACACACACACACACCCCCACACACACACCCACACACACACACACACACAACACACACACACAACAACAACCAAAACACCACACACACACACAACACACACACACACACACACACACACACACCATCAGGTTATATTCTCGGATATATTGTTTAGGATGCGTCGCGGGGATTGTAAACGCGATATATAATGTTGACACTGTTGATAATGATGTCCGATGATAATGGTATATAAGGGGGTTTTTTTCTATACCAAAACGACTTTTTACCACCAGTATGTGAGGTATGATGTAAAAGAATTTTCTGATCATTCGTAGCAAGGGTACACGTGCGCACACACACACACACACACACACACACACACACAAATACAAAATAAGTATTGAAATGATACAAAAAATTATGTAATACATAACGATACAACTGATCACTTCCCAGTAGCCCTCACAATTCAGGCATCAAGCTGTGAGAAAAAGTAAATCGCGATTATTTACAAAAGATGTCTAACGAATGCTGCCTTAGAGGTTTTCAATAATGATTATTTCTCAACTGGTTTGGGACACCTATTCTTGATTGTGCTTGGTCCTGATGATTCTTACAATTTATTTTACCACCAGTTTGATACTCTGTTCCAAAAACATTTTCAGTGAAGCAGATTAGAGTTAAACAAAATGATCATAAAAATTCTTACATCACTCCAGCTTTAAAGAACAGCATCAAAGAAAACACAGGTTAGAAAGCCCTTGCAAATAATGGCCAATAACATTTCGTGAATTTTATCGAATTTACAGAAATAAATTAACAACTGTGCTAAGAGCTGCAAAAAATAAGTACTATAAGGATCAACTAAAGCAGTCTCAAGGTAATCCTAAGTCACACTGGAAGTCAATTAATGAAATTCTTGGTAGAAATTCCTCTGCTTAAAAGGACTATTCAATAGAGCTAAAACCCTTGTGTAATGATACTGCAACTAAGTTTAACGACCATTTCTTAAGTTTTGGAAATTCATCAAACAACACCACCTAAATAACAATTCACATGATCAATTTTACGCAATCCTCCTGATTTTCAATGTACCTTACTCCTGTAA
>JACEEZ010024896.1:0-22500 GCA_016584305.1 Chionoecetes opilio | reverse complement strand
GGAACTACCACGTGTAGGTCTCACAGCCTCTTGCAGCTTCCTTATTTTCATGTTCTTATTTGAGCTGTGTACTAATATGACTGTAGCTTTTGAATACATGAATGCGAACGTCTTTAGAAAGTTAACAGTGCCAATAATAAGACCAAAACGATGGACGTAGCACCGGCATGCTCACCCTATTAAACACAACATTTATATCTAGGATTGTGAGTCTGCATATTTGTGTTATTCACCCATGGTCTTGTCCACGCGAGTCAGACTCGCGATCGCTAGTTTCACCTGTGGTTTCACCCTCCCGGTGCGAGCTTGGAGCTCATTATTACCGATCTTTGGGTAATGATGGGACCACACACACCACACACCCCCATCCCCTTGCTCAAGGGGGATAGTAACCGCCCGAATTTGTCGCGGCGGTATATGATGATGTGTGCGTGTGAGAGAGAGAGAGAGAGAGAGAGAGAGAGAGAGAGAGAGAGAGAGAGAGAGAGAGAGAGAGAGAGAGAGAGAGAGAGAGAGAGAGAGAGAGAGAGAGAGAGAGAGAGAGAGAGAGAGAGAGAGAGAGAGAGAGAGAGAGAGAGAGAGAGAGAGAGAGAGAGAGAGAGAGAGAGAGAGAGAGAGAGAGAGAGATAATGGCTTTAATCATGATTAATGATTCAAAATAGTAAATGTACTGGAGCGTGCAGACAGCGAGGATCTGCTGACTGATCTTTGCTGCTGGAGTGACGGAGAAACATGAACGTGAAAATAATGATAGTAACCAGATGTTGAAATGACCAGGAAATCCAAACTACCACTTTCCTAGAACAAGCGTCGAAGGTAACACATGAACACACAAAAACAAGAACATAAGAACAAGAGCACAAGAACAAGAACACAAAAACACACAATAACAAGAACATAAGAACAAGAACACAAGAACAAAAACCCACAAGAACAAAAACATAAGAACACAAGAACATAAGGAGGCTACAAGAGGCTCATATATCTACATTGGTAGTTTCTGTAATACACGTACATTACCTAGATCCACCTTTTGTCTCTAGCCATAGATATGTTTCTCTGATAATACTCTAAATCAACTCTGCACAAACGACCTGATAACTGAGTCTACCCAAATTATATAAACCATCTTATTTATGAACCAATTTAGTCCTATTTCTCTTTTTTGGTTTAAAAGGATCCAGTTTTGAGCAATTTTAGCTTTATGAGACAGCGGTGGTGTGAACAAAGAAAGAACATCAATGAACTCAAGACTATACACAATAAGAACAAATTAAAACTTGTATGGAGACAGGATAACACACACACACACACACACACACACACACACACACACACACACACACACACACCACACACACACACACCACACACACACACAACACACACACACACACACACACACACACACATACACACACACACACACACACACACACACTACACACATACAAGTAGAAAGTATACATAAAGCATAAATATAAACACAGAGGCATCATCATCATCAGCAGCAGGCGAACCATCTCCCTAATACATAGCCGCTCGTTGGAGGCTCCCGCGGCCCCCACTACATCTCTTCATAAACACAGACGAGGAAGTCGGTAATACTCGCTGATGGAGGTGGGGAGTGGCGGTAAGGTGGTGGTGGTGGTGGAGGCTGGGGTGGTGGAGGTGGCTGGGGTGGTGGAGGTGGCTGGGGTGGTGGAGGCTGGGTTAGTGTGCTGGTGGTGGAGGTTGGGTTAGTGTGCTGGTGGTGGAGGCTGGGGTGGTGGAGGTGGCTGGGGTGTGTGGGGGGGGAGGTGTATGTGGGGGAGGGGGGAGCATGGGTGTCACTCTTAGATGCCTTTACCCACGCCGTCTGGACACTCAAGGGCGTGCTAGGGGCGTCCCACCAACACCCCCAGACGGACTTTACTTGATATATAGAGAGGTGAAGGATGGCTATCTTCCCCTCCCCCTTCCCCGCCCCTCCCTCCTCCTCCCCCACACTCGCTTCAGGTATTGGATGGCGGGGAAGGCAATACGGCCGCGATAGGGACAGGTTTTATACAGGTGTTTGGGGGCTGGTTTATACACGTCTTGGGGGCGAGTAATACGCGTCTTTTACATGTCCAGGACCATTTCCTAATCCCGCGGCCGACCGTCAGGACATCTCGGGCCACGAAATGACTGCATGTGTGGCTTCCTACTGCAGGAGCGGCGGGCTAAAAGTGGCTCTCTGCACGGCCGCCGCTAAGTGATGCTCGTTCCGGCCTCCTCCAGCCAGCCCTTCCCCTGGGGGCGAGGCAGGACTGGACCAGAGTGCCGCCGCGGTGTGCACTCGGCGGCGGGTCTTCTCCCTGCTTCTGCCTCTGCCTGCGTTGCGTATAGGACACTTGCGACTAAATTAACGCTATGCCTCAAGGGTTCTGGCTGCTAATTCCCGCCAGTCTTTCATCGCAGCGCCACGATCACTACAGGGCGACCAGTGATGTCCCGGCACGGTGCGATGCGCGTCCCGGAGCCTCCAGGGGGTCGGGATGGGGAGAGGGGTGAGTGAGGGTATAAGTGATGGCTGACCAAATGTTCCGATGAAGCTTTCGATAAACTGGTATAGCGATCACTCTGTATGAAGCAACACACACACACACACCACACACACACACACACACACAGACACACACACACAGAGACACACACACACACACACACACACACACACACACACACAACACACATACACACACACACACACACACAAGATAATGCCTGAACGGCTCAGTCGGTTAGGGCGTCCGGCACCATTATGTGGTTCGGCGTTCGATCCACGACCCCGCTCAGTCCCGGGGATTTTTCCAATGAGAAATTCGGGCGGTTACTGTCCCCCTTGAGCAAGGGGATGGGGGTGTGTGGTGTGTGAGGTCCCAGCATTACCCAAAGATCGGTAATAATGAGCTCCAAGCTCGTACCGGGAGTGTGAAACTGGTGATCGCGAGTCTGACTCGCGTGGACAAGACCATAGGTGAATGACACAAAGCCTTATTAAAGCTCACTCCCCCGCTAAGAACACAATTATATGCAATCTCAATATTCTTTTTTCCGAAAATCAAGGCGACAGTCACCCGCTTAAGTACTGGCACAGCGGCTGAGTAATGGTGATCGCTCAGGCTACACCTTGGCGAGGCGTCATCGGTGCCGCCGCGTTGCCTTCACGCCCCAGGGCCGCGGCGACAAAGGAAGCCCGGCAGCTAGGTATTAACGCGCCGCCCTGTTATTACGCCTAATCCTCGCGCCATATGCTGCATGAACGCTACTCTAATACACTCCAGAGAAATAAAAAAAGCACAGTTTAGTATGCACGGCAATGGAGGATCACCTTGTAAGGAGCCGCGGGAGGGACGACAACAAGCAGGACCGTGTCAAGCCGCCGCAACCAAGGACCAGGAAAGCAAGGCCGATAGAGATACGATCGTCAGCTATACTCGTAGTCTTCACAATGCGTCCTCGTGTCGTGCCGCACAGTAGCCTCGAGGCACGTATGATGGAGGCGACCCGCTGTGGCACCGTCATGTGTGGCATCTCTATGACTGAGGGTGGCGCCACAAGGGCTGTTGTTTGCCTTGGCCGAAAGTCTTCAGAGCAATGATAACTACAACTACAGGTACAACAGCACGTAGACAATAAAAAGTCATGATGATAATGATCAGAATAACGATAGTAATAGAAAGAGTAGTATAGTAGTAGTAGTAGAAGTAGTAGAATATAGCAGTAGTAGTTGTTATATATATATACCATTGTAGTTCTGGCATACACTTGCATTTTCCAGCAGGCCAATGGTGACATCAAAAAAAGAGGGTAAGATATAGTGCAAAAATGTACTAAAGAAATAGTAATGTTTTTATACGTAAAATATCATTTCTTGGGGGAACGATGCCCGGGTCCCTCGGTCATTTTATTCGCCTTCTTCGACACGCGAGCAATACGAAGACATAATCATGAATCCACATATCTAAGAAAAAGAAAAACACAGCAAATACAACAATAACAAATGTGGGTACTCACTTTGCACTTCACTGATGTGTAGTGATGGTGGTGGTGGTGGTGGTGGTGGTGGTGCAGCCTGGCAGACACAGTGGCAGGGCGCCGCGTAAAGGGCACAGTGGGGGTTCAGGTCCTCACACACCACACACAACAACCTGGGTCACACGGCCTTCTTCCTGCCCGTGGGTGTGTGGACGCCGTACTTGCCAGTCCCCACGCGACGCCCCGCTTGTGTCCGGCAGGCTCCGGGGCGGCGGCGAGGACGGATCGAAGCATAATATTTCTAACTTTCAGAATCCATGGGCGCGGCGGGTGCTCCTGTGGCGGTCCTTGGGCATCCCTGTGAGGGAAGCGGCGCGACCCCCACCATGCACCGCGGCGGCCGGCCACTGCAGGAAACAAGGAAATTAGTGTTAGATTAAACTCAAGGTTGTGTATACAGTGAGGCGGGGCAGAGTGCATGGGGCGGGGTGTTGAGAGAGGGAGACAAGGGCGGGGTGAGGGAGAGGACGGCGTTAAAAATGGTGACCCAATAATAATTGTGGTGGAGAATTGATGTTCCCAACTTGGCGGCGTCGGAGTGGCGGGGACCCAGGCGGGGGCTGCCTCGCGGAAAATCTTTCTTTTCCAATAGAGCGTGACTCTCGGACAGTGCCAACACTGCCAAAAATGTGGCTGTGTCTGTGGCGGTGGAGCCCGTGTCTGTGTGGACCGAAAGTGTTCATAATGGGAATGTTGGAACGCCTAAAAAACGACAGACTTTTACCATACGACCCACAGCATCCACGTCTGTCCTGTTTCCTGGCGTCAGTGCCTTCGAAAAATTAATGCACTGCAAAAAAAACATCATAATAATAATCCTGCTCATGTTCATGGTCCTATTCAGCCGTGCACGTCCCGCCGCCGCCTCGCCGTCGGTCCTCCCTGTCCTGGCGGCGGCGGCGGCGTGGGGAGTACTACCTACTGGACGGCTTCAGGGAGCCAACCTGGGAACTCCTGGGAGTCTGAATAATTCCTCCCGCACGTCCGAAATATTTGTCCCATATTTCATGATGTGCAAATTCAATACAAAGCACCGACAAAACCTGTTGTAGGCAAGCTCCGCCCCCCCGCACAGCCCTACATAATGAAGGAAGATCCACCTGAAGCTCGGTTTGGGGGTTTTCTTCCACCGCCACAAAACTACTTTAAGGGACGGACGCCACACACGCCTGAATCGAGGACAAAAAAATAACGAGACACTGACCCTCTCGCACACACACACACACACGCACACACCACGCACACGCACAACGCACTTTACACACACACAACACACACACACACACACACACACACACACACACACACACACATCATCCACGGACACCACAACAGGCGGCGCTTATACCCTCGCCGCCGCATTACAAAAATAAAAAAAAGTAAATAGGTCCACCAAAAACTTTTGAAGAACTGACCCAATAAACACACAAACAACAGGGAAAAACAAGCTTCCCTTGACATGATATTCGTGTATTGAGTTCGGCAGAGGTCCCGAGGAGGAGACACCCCTGGCAACACCCCTCCCCCCCCTAGACCACCCACCGCCTATAAATTCGTGGCGGGACAGAGGGAGCCTGGGTCCCTAGGGTCGAGTATGCCCGGCCTCACCCATGTCCCCGTCGCCTTACCCCATCGCCCACGGACCCGCTCAGCCTCACGCATAAATCCTCATTTTCTATTCAGAGTCACTTACGGAGTTTATTTTAGCGCGAGCCAGTTCGCTCCCATCAGTGCCGGGGAAATTTGCCTTCCAGCCCCGTTCATCATAACTGCTGTCCCTGCCAATCTCTCCTGCTGCTGTCCACTGCCTCTTCCTCCATCCTGCTCGGCGCCTTTTCCCTCCTCTGTCACCCCTGCCCCTCCTCCCCCTGCTGTACCCCTGCCTCTTCTGCCTGGCTGTCCCCTGCCTTCTCCTCCTGCTGTCCCCTGCCCCTTCCTCCCCTGCTGTCCCCTGCCTCTTCCTCCTCCTGCTAGTCCCATGCAAACCCTTCCTCCCCTGCTGTCCCCTGCCTCTTCTCCTCTTGTGCTGCCTGCCTCCTCCTCCTCTCCTGCTGTCCCCTGCCCAAGTTCCTCCTCCTGCTGTCCCCTGCTTTTCCTCCTCCTGCTGTCCCTGCCCTTCCTCCCCTGCTGTCCCCTGCCTCTTCCTCCCCCTGCTGTCCCCTTGCCTTCTTCCTTCTCCTGCTGTCCCCTTGCCTCTTCCCCTCCTCTTGCTCCCCCTGCCTCCTCCTCCTCCTGCTGTCCCTGCCTCCTCCTCCTCCCTGCCTGTCCCTCCTCCCTCCTCCTCCTGCTGTCCCTGCCTCCTCCTCCTCCTGCTGTCCCTGCCTCCTCCTCCTCCTGCTGTCCCTGCCTCCTCCTCCTCCTGCTGTCCCTGCCTCTTCCTCCTCCTGCTGTTCCCTGCCTCTTCCTCCCTTCTATACAGTCGCGTTTCCCCTCCTCCTCCTCCTTCTGTGTTCCCTCTGTTCCCCTTCCTCCTGCTTCTTCCTCCCTTCTTGATGTCGCGTTTCTCCTCCTCCTCCTTCTATGTTCCCTATTTTCCCCTTTCCTACTAACAACCTTTTTCTTTCTTCCTCCAAGTTTATTTTTCCTTCTGCTTTTCCTGGTTAACTTTTTCCCCCATGCCTCTTTTTGTCCTTCTTGTTCCTGCTTCCTTTTCATTATTCTTCTCTTTCCTTTCTCTGTTTCTTCTTCCACTTCTCTTCGCTTCATCACACTGTTATTCTCTCTCTCTCTCTCTCTCTCTCTCTCTCCTCTCTCTCTCTCTCTCTCTCTCTCTCTCTCTCTCTCTCTCTCTCTCTCTCCCCTCTCTCGTCTCCTCTCCTCTCTCTCCCCTTCTCTCTCTTCCCTCGTCTCTCCTCTCTCTCTCTCTCTCTCTCTCTCTCTCTCTCTCTCTCTCTCTCTTCCCTTGCCCCTCTTATCTCTCGACTTCATGTTTCCTCTTCCTCTTTTTCCCCCTTTCCCTCTCTCCTCTCTTCCCCGCGCCATCCCCCACCTCCTTCCCCTTCCTTCCTCCTTCCCCTTCTTCCTTCCTCCTACCTCCGTGCGTGATAAAGAAGATAAATAATGGGGATAAACAGGAAAATGATGATGATTGTGAATGTAAAACGAAAAATGTTGACAAAGAAGAGAGAATTAAGAAATAGAGAGAGAGAGAGAGAGAGAGTAGAGAGAGAGAGAGGAGAGAGAAGAGAGAGAGAGAGAGAGAAGAGAGAGAGAGAGAGAGAGAGAGAGAGAGAAACACACATCTATCCATTCATCACGTCCAGCTATTTTTAGGCCCCCCCCCCTTCCCCCCAATACAAAGATTTGCCACAGAAGGGAACAGTTTGATGATACTACCATCACCACCACCACTACTATCACCTCCCATCACCATCACAATAAGCCCTGAAATAATCACCACATCACTATCATTTCAGACACCACCACACACAATCACTACCACTCAAGTTCTCCCCCTCCTCCTAAACCACTCAAGTTCTCCCTCTCCTCCCCCACTCAAGTTTCCCCCCTCTCCTCCACCACTCAAGTTCTCCCTCTCCTCCACCACTCAAGTTCTCCCTCTCCTCCACCACTCAAGTTCTCCCTCTCCTCCACCACTCAAGTTCTCCCCCTCTCCAAAACCACTCAAGTTCTCCTCCACCACTTAAGTTATCCCTCTCATCTGTCCATCTCCGTAATGCAAGAGTTAATCAGTATCTTTACTCTTTCATCCTTTCACAGGTAAACTCTGGAACTCCTCTCCCTGTTTTCTATTTTTTCAAACCTTCCGACGGCTCAAATTTCTTCAAGAGAGGAGGGACAAGACATCTCCCAAACTAAATTGGACCACGCCCCTTTCTTTATTTTCTTACTGTCTTCTTTATAGGGACTGGCAACTAAGCGGCCTTTTTGTTACTGGTTTTTTTTGTCCTTGGCCAGACCTTTGTGATGTAAAAAACAAAACAAAAAAATCTACGCCTAGACGGAAGCCTATCTGCATTTCCCTGCTAAGTGGACGTCTTCCCTATACACATCACAACCTCCTTAACCCCTTGAGGCCCAGAACGTAATTTCCATAGTAATTTGGCTACCATTAGACGATTTTTTAGTGAATATAAGCAATATTTTATAGATATGACCTGTTTAGTATCCTAGTCCATTAACTAATTTGGTATATGCAGTTACTTTTTATAATTTTATGGCTAACAACATTCTATTTTATATATCAAAGGAAAGATCTGGGTGTGAAGTGGTTAATAGTCAGTGTCACCCTAAGCCACCTACACAGTGTTACCAGATGACACGGCGGCGATCATTCATCTTGAGATTCACTAGCGGTGGTTGTATGTCTGTCTGTATGTCTGAATGTCCAAGAGTCTGTATGTATGCTTGTATGTCTTAAGTGTTGTATGTATGCTTGTATGTCTGAAGTGTTAGTATGTATGCTTGTATGTCTGAAGTGTTGGTATGTATGCTTGTATGTCTGAGTGTTAATATGTATTTTTTGTCCTGAAGTGTTGGTATGTATGCTGTATGTCTTAAGGTTGTATGTATGCTTGTATGTCTGAATTTTATGTATGTTGTATGTTTTGAAGGGGTTTTTGGTTANCCCCTCATATATTCACCTGTATCGCTGTCTCACCTTTCTCATATATCCCTGTTGTTTGTTGTTGTTGTGGTCTTTTTTTTATGGTGTTTGTTTGCTGTAATGAGACTTTTGTTCTCGTTTTGTGTGTTTTTGATCATCGGGTGTTCCTTTGTTTCATGAGGGTGTGTGTTAGTGTGTGTGTGTGTGTGTGTGTGTGTGTGTGTGTGTGTGTGTGTGTGTGTGTGTGTGTATGTGTGTGTGTGTGTGTGTGTGTGTGTGAGTATGTGTGTGTGAGTTGTGAAACCAAGGATTGGTAAATATCTGCATACATCGTAGTTAGGCAGATGGTGGTGTGTGTTATCGAGAGCTGACATCAAGGCGTATATGTGACACAATAAGTAGACTTTTACGAATGTCGGCCTGGTTTTTGTATGCAATTGAAAACTGCGGTTTCGGTTTCGCAGTAGCTCAGCAGAGCCTTCAGGAAGGCTTGCCACAGCCCACTGGTTAACTGGATGGACTATGACAAGGAATTCCTGAATAAGAATTGAAGAAGGTAGTCTATAAAGAGTGTTGACCAAGAAATTAATGAAGGGCGTGGAATGAAATCAAATTTAAGGAACATCTACAAGAAATAAAGATTTATAAATATATATAAAAGACGACGTATACAAAAGATGGAAACGTGACAAAGAAAGATATATTATAATAGAAAATAATCAGTATTAAGATACACATCATTCAGGTGGAAACTGCATACATGGAAATGAATAAGGTAAACAAGAAGGAGGAAAAGAACCATGATTGACAGAGAAACACAAAAACACAAATCAACAAAATATAATTATAAAACACAACTAAAACACACACACCCACCCACACACAAACACACACACACAGACACACACACAAACACATACACAAACACACACATCGCACACAACACACACACACACACACACACACACACACACACACACACACGTACACGCACACACACACACACACACACTTACACACACAAACACACACACACACATACACACACCACACACACACACACACACACACACACACACACACACACACACACACACACACACACACAACTCACACACACATACTCACACACACACACACAACACACACATACACACACACACACACACACACACACACACACACACACACACACACAGACACACACACAACACACACACACAATAACACACACCCTCATGAAACAAAGGAAACACCGATGATCAAAAAACACAAAAACGAGAACAAAAGTCTCATTACAGCAAAACAAACACCATAAAAAAAGACCACAACAACAAAAAAAAACAACAGGGATATATGAGAAAGGTGAGACAGCGATACAGGTGAATATATGAGGGGAGAAAAAAATGGAAACAAAACTAAAAACACATCCAGAAATAAAGATAGATACCTAATGGTTAATTAAAAATAATTAATTAATCATGGGGAAAACACTCGTTGGAGGGAGCGCCCATCGCAATCCTGAAGGCATCCACCACCTACCCCGCCCGATAGTTACTATCTTAAAATTCAAAATGGGGGACCAAAAAGGCCCCAAAATCAATCCAAGCGTAAACTTTTAAAAGTTCCAAGATGAAGAAACCATGGTATCTAACCCCAGCTCTTTACCCGTAAAATTTCCCAAAGATGTTTGCCCAAACCAATCTAAGGATCTTACTCCAAGCTTTTCTCCCTTAAAAGTTAAAGAAAATGACGGCCCAAAGGGGACCAGTTTCCCAAATATGATCCCCTTTTCAATGACCAACCCCCCCCACTATTTGTTTTATACGGGGGATAAAAATTTTTACCCTGAAACTGCGGGAGAAAATCAATTTTTATTCCCACTAGTGCGGGAATGTAAAAAAAACGTGATCATTACAAATTGGTGCAAATCACATCAACTAAAGGGTTTGTAAAAATTTTTCCCTCCGGCATTATATCTAATTTTAACCCAAACGTTTTGGGGTTTTGGGGTAGGGTTGTGGTTGCGAGTTAAATAGGGGGGCGAAGGGTAGCAAGCCCTTGCGAGAGACGGTTGAGGTGAATTAAAGGGTGCCCACATTGGGATTTTGTCCCAAGATTTAGACGGATTATTCATGTATTTATGCAGTCTTTTATCTAAAGGTAAGCATGGGTTCCGTTGTCCGTACCTTGATATAAACCACTGAAAAAATACTTGAAAAATCCCTTAAAAAGCCCAAGATAGACAAAAAAAACCCCAACGCCAAGACCTAATCCCAAGATCTTTTGGCAAATAAAAAGGGGTTGGGTAAATTCTCGTACATCGTAATGAGGCAATGGTGGTGTTGTTTATCGAGAGTGAAAATCAAGGCTTATAGTGACACAAAAGTAGATTTTACGAATGTCGGCCGGTTTTTGTATGCAATTGAAACTGCGGTTTCGGTTTCGCAGTAGCTCAGCAGACCCTTCAGGAAGGGTTTGCCCAGCCCAGGGGTTAACGGGGATGGACTATGAAAAGGAATTTCCTGAATAAAAATTGAAAAGGTATCTTAAAGAGTGTTGCCCAAGAAATTAATAAAGGGGGCGTGATTGAAATCAAATTTAGGAACACTAAAAGTAAAAAGAGTTAAAATTAAAATAAAAAGACGACGTATAAAAAAGATGGAAACGTGATATAAAAAGATTTTTAAAAAAATGAAAATAATCTTTTAAACATACACCCTTCAGGGGGAAACTGCCTACAGGGAAAATGAAAAAGGGTAAACAAGAAGGAGGAAAAAAAACCGCGGTGACGAGAAACACAAAAACCAAATCAACAAAATAAAATTATAAAACACAACAAAACACACACACCCCCCCACACAAAAACACACACACACAGACACACAAACAAACACATAAACAAACCACACATGCACACAACACACACCCACACACACAACACAACCACAAAACACGTAACGCACACACACACACACCCCTTACACCAAAAACACCACACACACATAAAACCCCACCCACACACACACACACACAACAACACACACACACACACACCACACACACACACACTCTCCACACACCCCCACACCACACACACACCCCCAACAACACACAAAACCCCACAACAAAAAACCCCAAAACAAAACCACACACACACAACTAACACACCCCTCATAAAACAAAGGAAAACCCGATGATCAAAAACCCACAAAAACGGAACAAAAGTCCCCATTAAAGCAAAACAAACGCCATAAAAAAAAGACCACAACAACCAAAACAACAGGGATATTGAGAAAGGTGAGCAGCGATACAGGTGAATATATGGGGGGAAAAAAAATGGAAAAAACTAAAACACATCCAAAAAAAGATAATAGCTAAGGGTTTAAATTTATAAAAATTTAAATTTTAATCATTGGGAAACTCTTGGAGGGACGCCGCATCGCCAATCTTGAAGAGAAACCTACCATCCTACTCCGCCTTTAGCCCTACTCTCTTAAAAGTTCAAATATGGGGGACCAATAAGGGCCCCAGATCTAACCCAAGCTGTACAACTCTTAAAAGTTAAAGTGAATGCCAACCAGGGGTCCAGATCAACTCCCAGCTCTTTTACTCGAAAAATTTCCAAGATGATTGCCCAAACCACATTAAGGATCTTCCCCAAGCTGCTCTACCCTTAAAATTGCAAGTAATGACGGCCCAAAATTTCCAATATGATCCCCTATCAAGACCGATCCAACCCCAATATTTGTTTTATACTGGGGGAAATTTCTTATCCCTGGAACTGCGGGAACAAATCAAATTTTAGTCCACCGTGGGGGAAGTGAGAAAAACAGTGATCATTTCATAATTTTATGCAATCACAAACAAAATCAAGGTTGTAGAAATTACATCCGGCATTTTTATCTAATTTTAACCCAAACTATTGGGTTTAGGGATGGTTTTTTGGTTGGAGTTGAAAAACTGGGGCGAAGGGCACAAGTCGCTTGCGAGGACGTTGAGGGGAATTCAAGGGTGCCACACATTGGGTTTTTTCCCAAGATTTTAGACGGGTTTTCATGATTTAGCAGTCGTTTATCTGAGGAAGCATAGGGGGCCGTTGTACCGTACCTTTTTAAACCCTGAATAAAAACTTGAAAAACCCTTCAAAGTCCCCAAAATAGAAACAAAATTCCCAACCAAAAAACCTACATCCCAAGATCTTATGGGAAAAACCCAAAGGGTTGGTAAATACTGCATATATTAGTTGGCGATGGTGGTGTGTGTTATCGAGAGCTGACTCAAGGCGTATATGGGACACAATAAAAAGACTTTTTCGAATGGCGGCCTGGTTTTTGTACAAATTTAAAATGCGGTTTCAGTTCGCATGCTCAGAGAGCCTTCAGGAAGGCTTGCCACAGCCCAGGGGTTAACTGGATGGACATACAAGGAAATTCCCGAAAAGAATTTTAAGAAGGTAGTCTTAAGATGTTGACCAAAATTAAAGAAGGGCGTGGAAAGAAATCAAATTTAAGGAACATCTACAAGAAAAAAAATTTATAAATATATATAAAAGACGAACTATAAAAAAAAGATGGAAACGTGATATAGAAAGATAATTATAATAAAAATAATCGTTTAAGATACACATCATTCAGGGGGAAACTGCATACATGGAAAAAGAATAAGGTAACAAGAGGGGGAAAAACCATGATTGACAGGAAAAACCCAAAAAACAAATCAACAAAAATAATTAAAACCAACTAAAACACCCCCCCCCCACACACAAACACAACACACAACACACACACAAACACATACACAAACACACCATCGACACAAACACACACACACACACACACACACCACACGTACACACACACCCACACACACCCACTTACACACAAAACACACCACACCCTAAAACCACCACACCACACACACACACACACAACACACAACTCACACACACATACTCACCACACACACACACAACATACAAACACCACACACAACACACAAACACACACACACACACACACAAACACACACCACACACACACACACACAAAAACACTAACACACACCCCCATGAAAAAAGGAAAAACCCCCATGATCAAAAAACACAAAAATGGAAAAAAAGTTCATTACAGCAAAAAAAACACAAAAAAAAAAAGACCACAACAAAAACAAAAAAACGGGATATGAGAAAGGTGGACAGCGATACAGGTGAAATTGAGGGGGGAAAAAAAAGGAAAAAAAAACTAAAACACATCCAGAAATAAAGAAATCCTAATGGTTAATTAATAAATAAATTAAATTTAAACATGGGAAAACTCGTTGGGGGGGCCCCGCATCGCCAATCCGAAGGCTCCTACCATCCTATCCGCCTGTATGTCTACTACTCTTAAAAGTTCAAATATGGGGGGCCAAAAATGGCCCCGATCTAACTCCAAGTGTACAACTCTTAAAAAATTCCAAAATGAATGACCACCCCTGGTCCAGATCTAACTCCAAGCTTAACCCCCTAAAAATTCAAGATGATTGACCAACCACATCTAAAATTTACTCCAAGCGCTCTAACCCCTTAAAAAAATTTTCAAGATAATGACGGACCAAATTGGACCAATTCCAATATGATGCACCTACAATGACCAAACCAACTCCCACTATTGTTTTATAGGGGTAATAATTTTACCCCGAAACTTCGGGACCAAATCAAATTTTTGTGCCCCAGTGCGGGAAGTGAGAAAAAAAAGATACATTACAGAATTGGGTGCAAAACACATCAACAAAGGTTGTAGAAATCTACATCCCCGGGTTTATCTAATTTTAAACCCCAAAAGTATTGGGTTTGGGGATGGGTTTTGGGTTGGGAGTTGAAATAGCTGGGGCAAGGGGAGCAAGTCCTTGCGAGAGACGGGTTTAGGTGAAAATTTAAGGGGGCCACCATTGGGTTTTTTTCCCAAGATTTAGACGGGGAAAATTCATTTTTTTATGCAGTCGTTTTTCTAAAGGAAGCATAGGTTCCCTTGTACCGTCCTTGATATAAACCCCTGAATAAATCTTTTAATAATCCTTCAAAATCCAAGATAGACACAAAAATTCCCAACGCCCAAAACCTACATCCCAAAAATCTTTTTGGGAATAAAAGGATTGGTAAAAATCGGGGACATCGTAAAGAGGCGATGGTGGTGTGTGTTTTCGAGAGCTGACATCAAAGGCTATTTGACACAATAAGTAACTTTTACGAATGTCGGCCTGGTTTTTGTATGCAATTGAAAACTGCGGTTTCGGTTTCGCAGTAGCTCAGCAGAGCCTTCAGGAAGGCTTGCCAAGCCCACGGGTTAACTGGATGGACTATGACAAGGAATTCCTGAATAAGAATTGAAGAAGGTAGTCTATAAAGAGTGTTGACCAAGAAATTAATGAAAGGGCGTGGAATGAAATCAAATTTAAGAACATCTACAAGAAATAAAGATTTATAAATATATATAAAAGACGACGTATACAAAAGATGGAAACGTGATATAGAAAGATATATTATAATAGAAAATATCAGTATTAAGATACACATCATTCAGGAGGAAACTGCATACATGGAAATGAATAAGGTAAACAAGAAGGAGGAAAAGAACCATGAGTGACAGAGAAACACAAAACCACAAATCAACAAAATATAATTATAAAACACAACTAAAACGCACACACCCACCCACACACAAACACACACACACACACACACACACAAACACATACACAAACACACACATCGAACACAACACACACAACACCACACACACACACACACACACCACACACACACACACACACACGACACACCACACACACACACACACACACACTTACACCACACAAACACACACACACACATACACACACACACACACACACACACACCACACACACACACACACACACACACACACCAACCACACACACACACACCACACACCACACACACACACACACACACACACCACACACACACACACACACCACACACACACACACACACACACACACACACACACACACACACACACACACACACACACCACACACACACACACACACACTAACACACACACCTCATGAAACAAAGAACACCCGATGATCAAAACACACAAAAACGAGAACAAAAGTCTCATTACAGCAAAACAAACACCATAAAAAAAAGACCACAACAACAACAAAACAACAGGGATATATGAGAAAGGTGAGACAGCGATACAGGTGAATATATGAGGGGAAAAAAAATGGAAACAAAACTAAAACACATCCAGAAATAAAGATAGATAGCTATGGTTAATTAATAACTAATTAATTAATCATGGGAAACACTCGTTGGAAGGAGCGCCGATCGCCAATCCTGAAGAGCATCCTACCATCCTACTCCGACCTGTATAGTCTACTACTCTTAAAAGTTCAAATATGGGGGACCAATAATGGCCCAGATCTAACTCCAAGCTGTACAACTCTTAAAAGTTCCAAGATGAATGACCAACCATGGTCCAGATCTAACTCCAAGCTCTATTACCCGTAAAAGTTCCAAGATGATTGACCAACCACATCTAAGGATCTTACTCCAAGCTGTTCTACCCTTAAAAGTTGCAAGATAATGACGGACCAAATATGGACAGATTCCAATATGATGCACCTATCAATGACCAGATCCAACTCCCACATATTTGTTTTATACTGGAGGATAATAATTTTATCCCTGAAACTGCGGGAGCAAATCAATTTTTAGTGCCACCAGTGCGGGAATGTAGAAAAACGTGATCATTACAGAATTGGATGCAAATCACATCAACATCAAGGTTGTAGAAATTGCATCCGGCATTATATTAATTTTAACCCAAACGTATGGGTTGAGGTATGGTTGTGGTTGGGAGTTAAATNCCCAAAAACAAAACCCCCCCACACACCCCACAACACCACACACAACACACCCCACACACACAACACCACTAACACACCCCTCAATGAAACAAGGAACACCCGATGATCACAAACACACAAAACGAGAACAAATCTCATTACAGCAAAACAAACACCATAAAAAAAGACCACAACAACAACAAAACAACAGGGATATATGAGAAGGTGAGACAGCGATACAGGTGAATATATGAGGGGATAAAAAATGGAAACAAAACTAAAACACATCCAGAAATAAAGATAGATAGCTATTGGTTAATTAATAATAATTAATTAATCATGGGAAACACTCGTTGGAAGGAGCGCCGAATCGCCAATCCTGAAGAGCATCCTACCATCCTACTCCGACCTGTATAGTCTACTACTCTTAAAAGTTCAAATATGGGGGACCAATAATGGCCCAGATCTAACTCCAAGCTGTACAACTCTTAAAGTTCCAAGATGAATGACCAACCATGGTCCAGATCTAACTCCAAGCTCTATTACCCGTAAAAGTTCCAAGTTGATGACCAACCACATCTAAGGATCTTACTCCAAGCTGTTCTACCCTTAAAGTTGCAAGATAATGACGGACCAAATATGACCAGATTCCAATATGATGCACCAATCAATGACCAGATCCAACTCCCACATATTTTGTTTTATACTGGAGGATAATAATTTTTATCCCTGAAACTGCGGGAGCAAATCAATTTTTAGTGCCACCAGTTGCGGGAATGTAGAAAAAACGTGATCATTACAGAATTGGATGCAAATCACATCAACATCAGGTTGTAGAAATTTGCATCCGGCATTATATCTAATTTTAACCCAAACGTATTGGTTGAGGTATGGTTGTGGTTGGGAGTTGAAATAGCTGGGCGAAGGGTAGCAAGTCGCTTGCGAGAGACGGTTGAGGTGAATTCAATGGTGCCACACATTGGATTTTGTCCCAAGATTTAGACGGGATTATTCTGTATTTATGCAGTCGTTTATCTGAAGGTAGCATAGGTTTCCGTTGTACCGTACCTTGATATAAACCACTGAATAAATACTTGAATAATCCTTCAAAAAGTCCAAGATAGACACAAATATCCCAACGCCAAGCCTACATCCCAAGATCTTTTGGCAAATAACCAAGGATTGGTAATATCTGGGTACATCGTAATGGGCAGATTGGTGGTGTGTGTTATCGAGAGCTGACATCAAGGCGTATATGTGACACAATAAGTAGACTTTTACGAATGTCGGCATGGTTTTTGTATGCAATTGAAAACTGCGGTTTCGGTTTCGCAGTAGCTCGCAGAGCCTTCAGGAAGGCTTGCCACACCCACGGGTTAACTGGATGGACTATGACAAGGAATTCCTGAATAAGAATTTAGGAAGGTAGTCTATAAAGAGTGTTGACCAAGAAATTATGAAGGCGTGGAATGAAATCAATTTAAGGAACATCTACAAGAAATAAAGATTTATAAATATATATAAAAAGACGACGTATACAAAAGATGGAAACGTGATATAGAAAGATATATTATAATAAAAGGAAAATAATCTGTATTAAAATACACATCATTCAGGAGGACACTGCATACATGTAATGAATAAGGTAAGCAGAAGGAGAAAGAACCGTGAGTGACAGGAAACACAAACACAAATCAACAAACTATAATTATAAAACACAACTCCAACCCACACCACCCACCCACACACAAACACACACACACAGACCACACACAACACGACACACAAACACCACATCGCACACAACACCACACACACACACACACCCACCACACACCCACACACCGTACAACGCGCACACACACACACACACTTACACACACAAACACACACAACACACATACACACACCACACACGACACACACACACACACACACACACACACACACATCCCACACACACAACTCACTGACACACACACTCACAGGCACCAACACACACACACACACACACACACACACACACACACACAAGGAACACACCGACATACACACACACACACACCACACACACCACACACACAAACACACACACACACACACACACAACATAACACACAGCCCTCAGAAACAAAAATAGAACACCCTATGATCAAAAACACACAAAACGAGAACAAAATCTCATTACATGCAAAACAAACACCATAAAAAAAAAGGCCACAACAACAACAAAACAACAGGATATATGAGAAAGGTGAAGACAGCCGATACAGGTGAATATATGAGGGAGAAAAAAATGGAAACAAAACTAAAACACATCCATAAATAAAGATAGATAGCTATTGGTTTAATAATGAAATAATTAATTAATCATGTGAAACACCTCGTTGTGAATGAGTCGCGCGAATCGCCACTCCTGAAGAGCATCCTACCATCCTACTCCGACCTGTATAGTCTATACTGCTTAAAAGTTCAAATATGGGGGACCAATAATGGCCCGATCTGAACTCCAAGCTGTAACAACTCTTACAGTTCCAAGATGAATGACCCAACCATGTCCTAGATCTAACTCAAGCTCTATTACCCTTAAAAGTTCCAGATGATTACCAACCACATCTTAAGATCTTACTCCAAGCTGCTCTACCTTAAAAGTTGCAAGATAATGACGGAGCCAAAATATGGACCACCCAGATTTCTCCAATATGATGCACCTATCATGACGCAGCTTCCAACTCCCACATATTTGTTTTATACGGGATGATATAATTCTTATCCCTGAACTGCGGACAAATACTTTTTAGTGCCACCTGAGTGCGGGAATGTGAGAAAAACGATGATCATTACAGAATTGGATGCAATCAATCACCATCAAGGTGTATAAATTTGCATCCGCATTATAATAATCTAATATTCACCCAACGTATTGGGTTGGGTATGGTTGTGGTTGGAAGTTGAAATAGCTGGGCGAAGTGGTAGCAAGTGCGCTTGCGCGAGACGGTTTGAGGTGAATACAAGGGTGCCACACTTGGATTTAGTCCCCAAGATTTAGACGGGATTATTCATGTATTTATTCAGTCGTTTATCTGAAGGTCAAGGCTAGGTTCCGTTGGACCGTACCTTGATAATAAACCACTGAATAAATCGTGAAAATCCCTTCCAAAGTCCGCAGAATACACAAAATACATCCAACGCCAAGACCTACATCCCAAGATCTTTTGGCCATTAACCAAGGATTGGTAAATATCTGCGTACATCGTAATGAGGTCAGATGGTGGTGGTGTGTTATCGAGAGCTGCATCAAGGCGTATATGTGACACAATAGTATACTTTTAACGAATGTCCGGCCTGGTTTTATGTATGCAATTAAGGAAACTGCGGTTTCGGTTTCTCAGTAGCTCAGCAGATAGCCTTCAGGAAAACTGCCACGCCCACGGGTTAACTGGATGGACTATGACAAGGAATTCCTGAATAAGAATTGAAGAAGGGAAGTCTATAAAGGTGTTGACCAAGAAATTATGACGGGCGTGGAATGAATCAAATTTAAGAACATCTAACGAAAAAAAGATTTTAAATATATACAAAGACGACGTATACAAATGATGGAAACGTGATATAGAAAAAGATATATTAATAATAGAAAATAATCTGTATTAAATACACAATCATTCAGAGGAAACTGGCATACATGGGAAATAATAGGTACGCAAGAAGGAGGAAAAGAACCGTGAGTGACAGAGAAACACCAAAACACAAATCAACAAAATATAATTATAAAACACAACTAAAAACACACACACCCACCCACACACAAACACACACACACAACACCACAACAAACACATACACAAACACGACACATCGCATCACAAACACACACACACACACACACACACACACACCCACACACGTACACGCAACACACACACACACATTTACACACAACACACACACACCGCACATACACACCCACACACACCCACACACCACACACACACACACCACGACACACGACAAACAACTCACACACACACACCACAACACACACACACACACACACACACACACGACAACACACACACACACACACAAAATCACACACATACACACACACCCACACACACACACACACACACACACACACAAACACACACACACACCACACACACACACACGACACACACACACACACACACTAAACACAACCTCATGAACAAAGGAACACCCTATGATCAAAACACACAAAAACGAGAACAAAAAGTCTCATTACAGCAAACAAACACCATAAAAAAAAGACCACAACAACAACAAACAACGGGATATATGAGAAAGGTAGACAGCGATACAGGTAATATACGA
Source organism: Chionoecetes opilio (assembly GCA_016584305.1). Classification (NCBI taxonomy): domain Eukaryota; kingdom Metazoa; phylum Arthropoda; class Malacostraca; order Decapoda; family Majidae; genus Chionoecetes; species Chionoecetes opilio. The sequence goes on along the minus strand of JACEEZ010024896.1, from coordinate 1,631 downwards.
GATGATAAACAAAAATGGAAACAAAACTAAAAACACATCCGGAAATAAAGATAGATAGCGATTTGTAATTATAATAATTCATTAATCTGGGACACCGTTGGAAGGAGCGCCGTATCGCCAATCCTGAAGAGCATCCTAACCATCCTAGACTCCGACGACCTGTATAGTCTACTACTCTTAGAAGTTCAAATATGGGGGGACCAATAATGGCCCAGATCTAACTCCAAGCTGTACAACTCTTAAAAGTTCCAAGATGAATGACCAACCATGGTCCAGATCTAACTCCAAGCTCTATTACCCGTAAAAGTTCCAAGTTGATTGACCAACCACATCTAAGGATCTTACTCCAAGCTGTTCTACCCTTAAAAGTTGCAAGATAATGACGGACCAAATATGGACCAGATTCCAATATGATGCACCAATCAATGACCAGATCCAACTCCCACATATTTGTTTTATACTGGAGGATAATAATTTTTATCCCTGAAACTGCGGGAGCAAATCAATTTTTAGTGCCACCAGTGCGGGAATGTGAGAAAAACAGTGATCATTACAGAATTGGATGCAAATCACATCAACATCAAGGTTGTAGAAATTTGCATCCGGCATTATATCTAATTTTAACCCAAACGTATTGGGTTGAGGTATGGTTGTGGTTGGGAGTTGAAATAGCTGGGGCGAAGGGTAGCAAGTCGCTTGCGAGAGACGGTTGAGGTGAATTCAATGGTGCCACACATTGGGATTTTGTCCCAAGATTTAGACGGGATTATTCATGTATTTATGCAGTCGTTTATCTGAAGGTAAGCATAGGTTCCGTTGTACCGTACCTTGATATAAACCACTGAATAAATACTTGAATAATCCCTTCAAAGTCCCAAGATAGACACAAAATATCCCAACGCCAAGACCTACATCCCAAGATCTTTTGGCAAATAACCAAGGATTGGTAAATATCTGGGTACATCGTAATGAGGCAGATGGTGGTGTGTGTTATCGAGAGCTGACATCAAGGCGTATATGTGACACAATAAGTAGACTTTTACGAATGTCGGCATGGTTTTTGTATGCAATTGAAAACTGCGGTTTCGGTTTCGCAGTAGCTCAGCAGAGCCTTCAGGAAGGCTTGCCACAGCCCACGGGTTAACTGGATGGACTATGACAAGGAATTCCTGAATAAGAATTTAGGAAGGTAGTCTATAAAGAGTGTTGACCAAGAAATTAATGAAGGGCGTGGAATGAAATCAAATTTAAGGAACATCTACAAGAAATAAAGATTTATAAATATATATAAAAGACGACGTATACAAAAGATGGAAACGTGATATAGAAAGATTATTATAATAGAAAATAATCAGTATTAACATACACATCATTCAGGAGGAAACTGCATACATGGAAATGAATAAGGTAAACAAGAAGGAGGAAAGAACCGTGAGTGACAGAGAAACACAAAACACAAATCAACAAAATATAATTATAAAACACAACTAAAACACACACCCACCCACACAAACACACACACACAGACACACACACAAACACATACACAAACACACAATCGCACACAACACACACACACACACACACACACACACACACACACACACTACCGCACACCACACACACACCAC
>JACEEZ010024895.1:17500-49273 GCA_016584305.1 Chionoecetes opilio | reverse complement strand
CTTTTTTTTAATTTTCCAAATGTGGCACATTTTCGGATATATTTGGACATAATTAAAGTAATTTTTTGCCAGATATTACATAGGTCCAAATAAGCCGCAGGCACCACCATAATTTAATTACGAGTAATATATATTAACGTAGGGGGATTGTTTCGTTTAATTAATAACTATATATACGTATATAATTATAATAGCTATTAAAATTTTAAATGCCGATATTTCAAAAACTATACGTGCTAGAGAAAAAGCAATGCCATTTTTGAAATCAGCAGCGAAAATGCTTTCCAGCCCACACACAATGAACTCAGAACCATTTATGGTGTCGACCAGTGTTATTGATATGAATTAAATATAATACTGCTAGAGATAGGCCTTGGACTTTAGCACATCAACTCCCCTTTTGTTTGCAATGTACTATGTATAAAAAAATAAAAAAAATAAAAATAAAAAAAAGATAAGAGAAAGAGAGAAAAAAAAAAGAGAGATACATGGTCCTCAATACGAAAATAACACCATAGTCACATTCTCATATACACATCACATTTTTTACCCATAAGCCTTTTTGTTCCCTAGATTGAATTGAACGGTAAAATTTAAGAGTTTGTTAATTAGTTTCCAGTGGGCTTCTTGTGGCGCCCCTTTGAAGTGTAGAATCTCTTTATTTCCGTGCAGAATGAGAGAGTGGAAAGCAACATAATTATTAATCTCCTTTTTTTTTTCTTTGATCTGCTTTGTATCAAGAGGACGATGACTAAATTAAGTACTCTTGGTATTTTTTGTGGGCTTTTTATTCTATGTTCAATGAAGATTCATATTTTCTAGGGAGTTTTTTAAAGGAAGAAGAGAGAAAAGAGAGAGAGAGAGAGAGAGGAGAGAGGAAAAAGAGAGAGAGAGAGAGAGAGAAAAGAAGAGAGAGAGAGAGAGAGAGAGAGAGAGAGGAGAGAGAGAGAGAGAGGAGAGAGAGAGAGAGAGAGAGAGAGAGAGAGCGAGCGAGCGAGCGAGCGAGCGAGCGAGCGAGCGAGGAGAGAGAGAGAGAGAGAGAGAGAGAGAGAGGAGAGAGAGAGGAGAGAGAGAGAGAGAGAGAGAGAAGAGGAAGAGAGGAAGGGGAGAGAGAGAGAGAGAGAGAGAGAGAGGAGAGAGAGAGAGAGAGAGAGAGAGAGAGAGAGAGAGAGAAGAGGAGAGAATAGAGAGAGAGAGAAGAGGAGAGAAGAGAGAAGAGAGAGAGAGGAAGAGAGAGAGAGAAAAGAGAGAGAGAGAAGAGAGAGAGAGAGAGAGAGAGAGAGAGAGAGAGGAGAGAGAGAGAGAGAGAGAAGAGAAGACTGTAACAAACATAATTCCTTTTGCCTTGTCGAAAGCTGTTGACAAGGACCCCGATATTACTGCCGCTTTAACCACATCCTCCTCCCCCTCCTCCTCCTGCGCTCCTCCTCCTTCCTCCTCCTCCTCCTCCTCCTCCTCCTCCTCCTCCACTCCTCCGTCTCCTCCTCACTCCTCCTCCTCCTCTCCAAACTGGGACGCTAAAATTTCCCTCGGATGTAATATCCGTTGATTTTCAGAAAGCTTTCATACAAGTTCCCCCATAACGACTTTTGGCCAAGCTAAGGGTACATGGCTTAGGAGAGCAATTATGTTCATGGATTGGCGAATTGGCTTTCAAATCGTAAACAACGTGTAGTAATAAATGGCGAAACATCTGATTGGTTAGAATGTTACTATTGGGGGCGCCCTCAGGGCTCCGGTCTTTTGGGTCCCACTCTTTTTCTGATATATATCAACCAACGATCTGGACTGCGTCTTGTAAGCTACAATAATCGAAATTTGCAGATGACACCAAAAATTAGGCGTACGCATATACTTTGATAAAACTGGCCACTCATACAAAGTGATCTCGACACACTATCAGACTGGAGTGACAAAGGCTTATTAAAATTCAATTCCGATAGATGTAAAGTAATTCATATAGGCACGATAACCTCAATATAACTATCAAATACTAAAATCAATCGTAACTGAGTACAAGGCAGAAAAGGATTCGGTGTCATCATCAGTAATATCTTAAAACCAGTCCGCATTGCCTAGCTGCCAGTAAAAACGGGGCGAATATGATGTTGGGCCTGTATTAAACGCAACTTTGAACTCAAACTCCGTAAGTAATGAACAATTATACACTTCCCCTGGTTGGCCGCACTTGGAATATCCGTTCAATTCTTGCGCCCCTGTTTCGTACAAGAACCAAGCAGAATTGGAATCAGTGCAAAGAAGTAGCAAAACCAAACAAATTCCATTTCTGGCGAAAATTCACTTATGAAGAAGATGACTAGCGGAACCTTAATATGTTTTTCCTTAAGGATCGTAGAATCCGGGGGCTTGTAGAAACCTTTAAGATCCTAAAAGGATTTGATATCATTAATAGAGAACCTATTCGAAGCTTTAACTCAATTAGACAACAAGAAATAATGGTTTTAAAACTAAACGGTCAACGTTGCATTCACTGGTCTCCGTAAAAATTATTTCAATGTGCGAGTGCGTTGATCGTAGAACAAGTTCACGCAGCAAATGTTGTTCGAAACTCAGCGACAATAACTATATTTAGAAAACAGTCTTGACGCCACTGTAACGTAAATGGGTATTGATCAGTGCCCTGCGAATTCCATATTTAGTCCCCCGGATCGATTAGTTGTAGTGGTAGTTGTTAGTTTTAGTTTGTTTATTGGCCATATCCGTTAGAAAGTACATATATTTATAGAATTATTTCCAAATGTGATCTAGGCGCTGCACTGTTCCTGTCCGCCGAGCAACAGCTCCCTGGCGGACAAGGACAGTGTAACAAAATATTACAAATATATGAGGGGCGGCCAAATGAATAAAATATATTTACAAATATAAAAAATGTTAACAACCATAACAATTACCCAAGTTGAATTATACTTAAACACTAATTTTGCTACTGAAACTACTAATGATTTGAGAAAATTCCGATTAATATCCCTTAATGTTTGTGATTCTGTTGATGAAAAAAGTAAATTCTTAAGTCTATTTTTTAAATGTATTAAATTTGTTAATACTTTTCAATTGTGTTGTAAATTGTTCCAACATTAGGACGCAACACAGTGCAGTGATGTTTAATATAATGTTGTTCGTGGTTGGACATATCAGGTCAATATGGTTTCCCCCGCGTACCTTGACTGTGGTGAAGAACTTTAATAGATTATTTACTATCACTAACAGCATTTAACCATTGTAAATTGTAAGTACAAGAAAATATTTTTTTTTAAACTCAATTTCACAGTAACCCTAAATCATTAAATCATAAATCTGTATGATCATACTTGCCCTTTAAAGGTAATTGTCTTATTATTTTCTTTTTTTGCAATGAAAAGCAATCTTTTACAGTGAAGGACAAGTACATCACCCAGACAGACAACAGTAATTATATACTGGTAACATAAAGAATAGTATATCTTGCAAGCTTCAGTCGTTAAGTTGTGCCTAATTCTGTATAATCATTCCACACATTTTTGATAAGTTCAAATTTTTACAGATTGTATATTTTTTTTTCCAATTTAAAATTTTTCGTCAATAATAACACCCAGAAATCTAATGTAAGTGACTCTCTGAATTTTTATTTTCTCCAGGTAAACTGAGCCTAAAATAATTAGCAAGAGAACGATTTTTTGAAAGAGATATAATCGTTTTTCTTTATGTTTACAGATAGTTTATTAGCTAAACCCATTTCTATATCGCTCTAGTTCCCTATTAACTTTTAACATGTAACTGATCTAATGCCCTAATCTTTTAAGAGAAGATTTGGTTGGTATTTTGGGGGGGGGGGTCCTTCTGCAAAGATAACATAGCTGAATTATAACTGGCTACAATATCATTAATTATACCAAGAATGGGAAGGCCCAAAATTGATCCTGAGGCACTCCCCTATTAGGTACTTTTCATGCGTGGAATTTATTGTTGTTACAAAACACTGCTTTTGTTTCTCCTGTCTGTGTCAAGTACTAGTGAATAATTTAAGTGGTACACCTCTTATTCCAAATTTTTCAAGTTTATCTAATAATATTGTATGATTAAGTGAGTCGAAAAGCTTAGACACGTCTAGAAATATTCCTACAACATAAATTTCCTTTTCCGAACATTAACACTTCACTGTGAACTTTGCTATTGCTTTTTCCGTTGATTATGTTTTTTGTGAAAGCCAAACTGATATTCAGATAACAATTTTAAAATTTTCCAAAAATCCACTAAATCTTTTTACAATAGATTTTTCAAACAATTTTACTTATTTGATCGGTTAAATAGATATTGGTCGATAATGTTTTCATACTCCTTTATCGCCTGATTTATGGATGGGAATTACTTTTGCTTGTTTTTAGTTTATCTGGGAAACATCCTTCCTTAAAACACTGTTAATTACATGAGTAATGGGGCATCAATTACTGCGCTGTGTGTCGAAGGAGACTTGGGGGGATGTCATCATAGACTGCTGCTGTGTTTTTCCAGAGCTTAGGTGGCTGTTGACTTCCTCTTTGGTAACGGGATACAAATACAAGACATTCTGCAGGGTTATTAAAATATTGCTTGTGAGAATTTAATTTGAATGTCATTGGGATGATTTAGATGTTCTGGTATCTTCAAAAAGTGATTATTGAGATATTTTGCAGCAAGATCAATGTCATTTTTCAGTTTTATTTCATTATTGTGTCTGGCCATTTTTCCTGCATCAAGTTGGTTTATAAACGGTCCATGTTGAGTTAACATTATCCTTGTCTAAGGTTTAACTGATCTTTATGATAATTATTTTTGGCAACCGCAGAATGGTTACGCGAGCTTGTTTCCTTAATTTTCTATATCGAAGTCCTATGTTAAAGGCATTTGGCAGCCAATCTTCCAGTCCTGTGCTTCTCGGATACTGTTATTCGGTAAACCCGAAGTATATGAGGACTTTTAATATTTTATATTAATCTTAAACCTTTCTTAGTGGAAAGCAATATTTGGAAAGTTTTCATTGTATAGAGCTATAGAATTTGATCAATGCCATCATTTGGATCATTAATTATCATAAGATCTATATCCAATTTGTATTTGCTGTCACCGTAAAAATTTTGGTTGATGTTTTAATCTCAGACAAGGAACCTCTTTTGGTATATAGCTGTGGATTTCATAATTAAATTTTTCGAACAATGTGTGAGTAAAAACTGGGAAAATGAATCCGTTAAGTCCGTGTATCGACTACAGTTTTTTTTATACATATTTTTCTCCCGATAGAGGCCCATAATGATCTATTATTAGCACTATTGTCAGTTACTCTAGTAGGTTTCAGTTGTTAGGGGATAACATCCGATGGGAGTACATTACTTCATGAAATCCATTACAACCGAGGATCACTTAATTTAAGTTAGATCCGAGATTCCAGTCCCCCAAAAAATAAAAAAAAACATAAGTCAACTTCTTACTTCATGAAATCAGAACAAAGATCATAAGCATTGAGAATTCAGAGATGTTTCCTTAGGTGGTCTTTATACAGAAGCTATAAAATTAGTCTCCTTTCACTGCAACTATTTTCTAACACAGACTGCATTCAAATGTTTTTCTCTATCTACAGGCACTCGGTAACACACATTGATTAAGATATTAGCCTACATACATGCACACCACCTCCACCATTTCTTCTGTCCTAATTCAGTGCATACAAAGTTATATACTGGCATATCATAACAAAGAAACTAAATCATTATCCAGTCTTGTTTCAGAAGAATTCCCATGACATCAAACTTACACTACAATTATTCAAGACATTGGTCAATAAACATCTGCAGGTTACTTGGAGACTTCTAATATTCATGCTTAAAATTGAAATTCGTCATCACTGTGTTGTGGTTTTCAATCCGATCAGGATCGATATACTGGAAAGTGGTATGTTAGGCTATGCAATGCTAGTGGGTCATACTAGCTCCACACGGTCATCCTGGTTCTAGTTTAGTTATTTAGAACCATTTTAATCTCAGGAAGAGCTGTTGAAAGGTAATTTCTCATGACTGTGGTCACTGTTAATTGAGTCTGCTGAGATTTCATCAGTGCTGAATGTAAAAAATGGAAGGTCATCACAGCACAGGCAGCCATCTCAAAGGAGAGAGAGAAAAAAATAATAATAATTGCGTATGTCCCTCCTCACTTTACTACTTATTTACTTTTGTCACATTTTTACGTTGGGTTTCTTGCTATCCATGGGTTTACTTCAGAGGAGGGGATAGAAGCCCGGGCAGTGGGTCGGGAGATGCGTGCCGTTGTCAAGCTGGGGGGGCGGGGCGAGCCGCATCAACCTGATTCTCCTCTCTCACAGCTGATCGCGTAGATGCCTCACCCCAACGCCAGCACCCGCCTCTGAAGCAGCAGCAGCAGCAGCAAGGTTCGGTCTCCGTTTCATTCCCAGCACTACGATACAGGGACCCTTCCATCTAACCCCAGCCGCTGTCTCCCTAGTGGTAGTTTGGTAGTTTGTAGTGTATATTTTCATACCCTATCTTTCTGCACTACGAAACTTCCATGGTTCCTATCTTCCTTTTGGGACTGGTATCATTTCCAACTGTATTCTTAAAAGTAGTTGAATAGTTAGTATTATGTAGTTCAGCAGATACCCCGTCATGGACCAATAGGTCTCCTGGTTGTCCGTTATTCCAATGTAATCCCTATGTAATCCTCTTCCTCACATCCTCCTCCTCCTCCTCCTCCTCCTCCGCCTCCTCCTCCTCCTCCTCCTCCTCCTCCTCCTCTCCTCCTCTCCTCCTTCTTTTAATGTGTCGCCTTAGAAAGCAGTCAGATAGATATGTCAGAGAGAGAGAGAGAGAGAGAGAGAGAGAGAGAGAGAGAGAGAGAGAGAGAGAGGAGAGAGAGAGAGAGAGAGAGAGAGAGAGGATAGAGAGAGAGAGAGATGAGAGAGGAGAGAGAAGAGAGAGAGAGAGAGAAGAGAGAAGAGAGAGAGAGAGAGAGGAGAGAGAGAGAAGAGAAGATAGAGTACTGAGTTCATTCACAGAGAACGCACAAACCACCTATTTTAACTATCAAATAGGTAGGAAATAATTTCTCACAAGACTTCCTTCTAGAATCACCATGCATTTCGTCGATGAGCATCACCTTCGTATATATGCGCGAAAATGCAATCACCACAACTTGTTATGATATAAAAAAAGGGTATAATTGCTTATAAAAACATACAGAAGGGAAGAAAGACAGGGATGGAATTTTATAGATAAGTAGATAGATAGATATATAATTATTGACACTATTATTATTATTTTATATGGATATTATATTATTTTATTTCATTACTATTATGTGCTAGCTGATCGAAATAAGTGTTATATATGGTCCAACAAACATATAACCTTGAAATAACACTGATACTACGGATATTGAAAAAGATAGCATAATATAGAATTATTATATATAGGGGAGTGGAGCGATCGTTATACGAGGGATTTCCTTGTTTATTAACTAAATCATTGTTTTCAGCGGCGCACCAGTTATAAGATGAAATAGCTGTGTTTGTGAGGTATATACCCGCCAGGGTGGCGCGGTTGGTAGAATCGCGGACTGGTGTTGCAGAGTCCCTGCGCCATTCGGTCAGCGGTTCGAGTCCACCAAATTCGTCCTGGCGTGGTGGCGCTTTGTATAGTCAATAGCCTTGTAGTTGGTACTTGCAAAGCGTCTAGATAGGATCAAAGTATATCTTGTGAGGTACAAGAGGGTGTAGAGATGTGTTATGTGCTTTGTGATGTGTGGCCTGGGGGAGGGGAAAGGGGGTGTTTGATGTGCGGGTTATGTATGTGTATGTGGGGTGTGTATGTACGGGTGGGTGCGTATGTGTGTCTGGTGGAAGGGGGGGGGCTTGATGTCTGGGTGTATGTACGTAGTGTGTGTATTTTTGTGTGCGTGTGAGTGTGCACGTGTGTGTGTGTTTTGTGGGGGGGTAGGGATGTGTCATGTGCGTGTGATGTGTGTGTATGTGGGGGGGAAGGGGGGCGCTTGATGTTTTGGGGTAGTGGGGGTATGTGTTGGTACGTGTGTGTATGTATGCCCTTGATGTTGTCTGTTTACCTTGTGTCCATAGCTCGGGTCTCGTGTGTATACAATTTTTTTAAAACCTGATACTTGTGTTAATTATTGATTAGAGTAAATTTATGCTCCTCGAGAGTTTTTGGTAATGATGTTATTTGCCTTTTTTGCATTTTGTGGATAATAAAATATCTATCTATATCTATCTATCTGTAAGGCCAGGGAAGGGTTTTTTATGGTGGGACGGTGGGGCAGATTCACGAGTTTCATGTCCCTTCACTCAATACCTGTTTTTGTTTTCCATAAATTCAACAGACACGTGGATGAAAACGAAACGTGCTTATTTATACATTTATTTTGTTATCCGCATTTAGTACCACATATAGTGTTATGCTCCATCAGTAAAGGCCGTTGGGTGGTAATAATACGTGTGCTAAATCTATATAGTACTGCAGATAGGTGAAATATTTGGAAGAATTTTGGGTTTGGTGAAACAAGCATGAAATTTGGCAGACAATTAAAAAAGGTGCTTGGGAAGATATTTGGCTATAGGGCCATTCCAGATTCATTCCATGAGCGGAGTGCCTGCCATTTTACAAAATGGCTCCCAAAAATATCTTCTCGAATGTTGTATCCGCCATAGCAATGGTGCTCTGTGCACTCTTTTATGTTTTTCCTCTACTTTTTTTTTTCTCTCTCTCTAGTTTTTTTCTGCTCTAGTGGCATATGTAATTGTTTTGGGTACAATAGATGTGGTATTAGTCATAAGAAAATTATAATAAAATAAATTTTTAAATATTATTTGGAGCCAGAAGGCTCACATGATGGCTTGTGAATTATGGCCTTGGACTCAGGAATGCAGGTTTTTTGTTAGACTGTGATGTTCATTTAATATAGAGTCCAGCAAATTTAATCACTTTCACATATTTTTGACCATATTCTTCTGCTTTCAGGTGTGACAAAGGCCAAAGTTTACAAGGTGGTGGATCCCCTACAGCCCGGGACATCAACACAGGGTCTAGAAACTGACTGGGGCAAGTGCGTTCTTTGTCAGGAAGACACGTCAGAGGTGCTTCACTGTCCAGCCGAGTCTACACGTGCCACACAGGGAGCAGGGTACAAGACAATTGCTGAGCTTCTTGTAGGTTTTGACAGGATTGGCTGTTTGCCCACCATCAATCAATCTTTCAAGGCTTGATGATGGAACGGCATTGAAGAAACACTACAGCGGCACAAGGCCAAGTGGCACGGACTCATGTAGGCTCCTCTACAACAGAACAAAACTACAGCGTGAAGAGAAGCGTAAGAAACCCCCGGAAGATACTGCTGATGACTCTGCTGATAGCTCAAAGAAGTTCACCCGCAAGAGTGCTGGTAAGAAAACTGCTTCCGCCGAACATGCTTCTTCTGTGACAAACCTGCACCAGATGGGGAGTCTTTGACTCGAAAAGCATCAACATTTGGGCTTGATATCAATGTCAGGAAGGCTGCAATGAAATTGCAGGACAAATCCCTACTGGCCAAACTGAGTGCAGGAGACTTGATTGCACAAGAAGCCCGATACCATCTGCCATGCTTGCTCTCTTTGTACAACAGAGCTATATAAAGAAAAACATATGAAGAGTCTGGTGTGGACAAAATGAATCATGGCCTTGTATTTGCTGAGCTGGTATCTTATATTGAAGATACTCGCATGTGACAGTCTAGTTGCACCCATCTTCAAAATCAGCACCTGGGCCGGAAGCCACAAAACACTTAAAGACCTTTTTTTGGTCGTTAGTCCAACGACGGAACCCACAGCGCGGAAAAGTCGTCGGTTTCGTCGTTAACGTGCACAATGGCCAACGACTGTTCAAGACCGGTATTAGCAGAGGTCGGAAGTCTCCTGGCATGCTCATTATTGCTTGGTATGCTATGAAATATCTTTTTTATAGGTGAATGTAGACATATGATATCATTTGGATGGATATTATTCATATATATATATATATATATATATATATATATATATATATATATATATATATATATATATATATATATATATGAGTAAAGAGATGAAATACAAGCAAGGGACTCATCTACGTCTGGCAGCGCGGCCTTCGGCAGCAGCAGCAGCAGCATGATGAAGCCCGTGAGGTGGATATCAACACCAACTTCACCAAGGGAGATAGATGTCCTTTGGTAATATTTAGTAGGGGAGTGAGAACCCCTTGAGGAATCCTATGATCCCTGGTGATATCCTATGGTGCTATCACAGGCGTGGGAGCTGACTGTCTTCTTCAGGAAGGCACAGGTGAGGCGATAACTGCGGGTTTTTACTCAAAACTTTTGAGTGTGGCGGCTGGAGCCGCCAGCTCCTCAGCCACTGTAGGTTTGGGCAGGATTAAACGTCTTATTACTCGTTATTATACAACTAGTGATTATGGTGAGATGTTATATATACTTGTCATTATCTAAATCAACGTAGCACCGTGTGTCACCATAAATAAGGGTGATTTAAAGATGTTATGATGAGGTGACTGATGGCGCGGCAGAGTGACGGAGAGGCCTTGCCGCGGGGCCTCCCCATATCACAAATATTCACTATTTCAACCACACACACACCTTATACCACCAAAACACTAGCTACACAGGCTCCTTACTTATACATCTTACTATCTGATACATTAAAGCTCCTTAAAACGCAAGCATTCCGAATAAAACGAGATTAGTTTGAGATAACGGGGAAAGAAGGCGGAGAGAGGCAGTCTGGCATGCCATTCTTGCCCGGAAATATGTCTCGCTGACTTGTGATTGGTCGAGAAGTTTTAAAAACTGTTTGTCATTGGCTGGTGACTGATGATAAGCTTGATGACGTCATTACTCGTCTTAGCCAGTCAGCGCCTTCCGACGCGTTAACGACCGACCGAGGGAGCCTTGCAGCTTTCGTCGTAAGGAAAAGAAGTTCGGAGAGATGGTCGTTGCTGGCGCAACTACCTTTGTTGCTGGCTTCCCGCCCTGGTCGATCTGTACACAACAAGGCTAGAACAACTTGGACCTGATGTTGCAGAACGCGTCCACTCCACTGACCTCAAAAAGAGAGTACTGGCCTACTTTCCAGACATGGAAGCTCACAAGCAAGGCCGAGATGTAGTCCTCATTTCACACGAAGATGCTGGACAAGCATTGAGGAAAACATGTGAGCATGATGCTGATGGTGATGCTGTTCATCTTGCCAGGGCTGCGAAAATAGTGAGGAGAGACATGTTCAAGATGAAAAACCAGTTTGGTGGTTCCTTTGAACCCAACAGCCAGGAAGATTCTGTTCCAGTGTCTCTGTGAGCGTTAGTTGCTATGGTGTTGAATGGGCCAAACATCAAGGCACAGTCAAGCTCTTCAACAATGTTCCAGCCAGTGCTCACGATTTCCCAGCTACTGATGTCCAACAGCATGGTACGACGTCGGGAGAATCAGCAGGCCCCATGTACAACAAGGCACAACCAAGGAAGGGAAACACCTCTGCCCATCTTGTTACCCTTCTTAGTATGGTTATTTTACGGATAACGGGTCCACTCCATGTTGATACTGGTAAGGGGTGATTGCCGGATGATGCCCTCTTGACGGGCTGGTAACTTGCTTCGTTGCCCAGAGGTACACATCAAATAAAGTGGTATGTATGGGCTAAACGTGGTCGAGCGGTTCTTACGTAATTTATAAGTATTCTTTAGTGCCAAAGGATTCGAGTAATACAATATACTACAAAGATATATATATATATTATATATATTATATATATATATTAATATATATATATATATATATATATATATATATATATATATATATATATATTTATATATATATATATATATATATATATATATATATATATATATATATTATATATATATATATATATATATATATATATAATATATATATATATGTACACTTGTGAAGGTTTATACATTAAGTATGTCACGCAGTTCGTTAAGTAACGGACAATGAAACTAATGTCTAGGAGACAGAGCCGGGAACAGTTAATGACGTGACAAGGTACTCCACACCCCCAGGTGTGGGGTACACACAGACACCCAGGAAGGTGTGTCGTGAGTAGGAGCGCAAGGCTAACGCGTCTCCTGTAGCTCTCCGTGTTCTGTCTCTCCTCTCTCCGGCCAGTTGCTGCATATAAGGAAAGGAGGCCGGAACCTGTTGTTCCGGTGAGCCGGTGAGCGAGGTGTTTACGTCTTGGTTCCCAGGACCAGGTTATCCACGTCATCATGATGGGATGGCGTGGCTGCTTGGGTCAGCATAATGTCATCAAAAGGTGACAGTATTCAGCATCCACTAGGCGCCAGTACTAGACACTCAGACACTCGGACATCCTGTCTTAGTATAGATTAACACATACATTTAATATATAACCAGTACGCTAATATCGCTCTCCCCTTATAACAGTGCGTCCTCGCTCTGACTCAGGGTCGGTACTAAAAATTATCACAACATTAAGATATGCATATGTATTATTTGCATACCACTTTAAAGTGATAGGAACTGATTTCAGAACCAATAGTATTATAACTCAATCAAAATGTTGTGCTGGGAGTGCCACATGGCAGTAACTTCCCTTGACATTGGCATTTGCTGCTTTTAAGAGTATTAATTTTATTTATTTATTTTATTTTGTTATTTATGAACCTATTATTTACGGAGTACAGCTTCTCAGCTAATAAAAATATAGACTCTGGGTCTGTAATATAAATTTTCACGTTAAGATATGCATGTATGTTATTTCATTGCATATCAGAGAGTAATGAATTTATTTAATCATTCTCTAAGAAGTGATAAGAGCTGCCTTCAGCTAGAATAGTATTCTAAACAATAAAATGTGCATAAAGAGTGCCAATGGCAGTAATTAATCTCTTTTGACACGAGTGCCTGTAGCACTTGGCTGCTAAATTAATAGTGTTTGTGTTATAATATCCTTACATAGACAAAAATATTTCCTGGCAGATAAACTTTGCGAAATAACACTAGTGGCCTGAGGAAGAGTCTTAGACAGGGGCAAAAGAAACACTACCTGCAACGGATGTGTTAGAAATAGACTTCGAGTTAGTAGAGGAGATTATCTGCGGTGTAGTAAGGTTACTTTATGTTACAAAACGGAGGTACTCGGAGGTGATTACATTCATCCCTCAATTCAAGAATTAATTCCTCAAACAAAAGGTTAACTTCCCTGTACTGTCATTTCCTGCTTCCTCAGAGACTAGGAGTACATCTGCTATACTATACATACTAGCAAATAACTTACTTACATTCTAACTTTTGTTTAAGAGTCAATAAATTCATAAGTAAAACTTTAATTAAGTTAACTATTATCTCCCATCTCCTGGCTTGTAAGGCAATTCAAGAAGGAGAATTGAATATATATATATATATATATATATATATATATATTATATATATATATATATATATATATATATATATATATATATATATGTATATATATTACATATAAGTGAAGCTAACTAATTATTAAGAATTACAAAAAATTATGAAATACTAGCGGTAAGCATATTTAAAACATCTATAGAAAAATAACTGACAAATTAATTACTTGAAACTCTTTCACATGGCTATTTAAGCAAAAACAAATGTGAAAATACATATCTCACCACTAAGTGTCATTTATGTAAACGAGTGGCGTTTTTAAAGTATGTCTCTTGTAAGGTCAGCTAGATGTTGTATACTCACTACCATTGTGTAAATTCAGCAAAGGCAAGTCCATCCGTACTGCTGAATCAGGAGGGCTTCCTCCAAGGGCGTTGTTACAGATGTGAAGAATGATGACTAGGCGGGCTGGCCGGGCGCTGGCAGGCTGGCTGAGTGGCTGAGTGGCTGACTGTTGACAAGGAGTTTGCAGAAGTGGAAGTATTGGAAATTAATGAGTCGGCTAGGTGTCCCTCTCTCGTCCTGTCTTCATTAAAAAAATTCAAATCTTGTCCTCCCGTCTGTACCATGATAAAACCTTGTACGTCTTGTCCTCGTCCTCTTGATAGCCTCTTCTTCCACGCGTCCTCGTCCTCGTTCTTGTCCTCTTGAAAAAAATCTGTAGTCCCAGAGCAATTAATGCAAGAGAATCTTGTCCTCCTGTCTATATACAGAATTTGTGGTGGATGGAGCAGTGATTGATGCAAGGGCAAGAGGAAGTGCTGACTCGCTGCCGCGAGGTCAGGTTTTGACACAGCATCGCTCGGACAACCCTCGCTTGTCTCTCAATCTTTCTTTGTTTTACTTGTTAACTTGTTCATGGTAATTTCCACCTCTTCACGTGTATTAATTAGTATGTACTCGTCCAGTTATTCAATTAAGCCACGTAACTTATATTACATTTTATGTTGCCACATACCACCGTTGTCGTCTTTTTTATGTTACGACATTACCATTATGTCTTGTAACGCAACACTATGCGTGATGTAATGTTATATCATCCCACCGCTATCACCAATTATGTTACCCTTCTTAGTATGGTTATTTTACGGATAACGGGTTCACTCCATGTTGATACTGGTTGACTAACCTGTAAGGGGTGATTGCCGGATGATGCCCTCTTGACGGGCTGGTAACTTGCTTCGTTGCCCAGAGGTACACATCAAATAAAGTGGTATGTATGGGCTAAACGTGGTCGAGCGGTTCTTACGTAATTTATAAGTATTTTTTAGTGCCAAAGGATTCGCGTAAGACAATATACTACGCAAGATATATATTATATATATATATATATATATATGTACACTTGTGAAGGTTTATACATTAAATATGTCACGCAGTTCGTTAAGTAACGGCCAATGAAACTAATGTCTAGGAGACAGAGCCGGGAACAGTTAGTGACGTGACAAGGTACTCCACACCCCTAGGTGTGGGGTACACACAGACACCCAGGAAGGTGTGTCGTGAGTAGAAGCGCAAGGCTAACGCGTCTCCTGTAGCTCTCCGTGTTCTGTCTCTCCCCTCTCCGGCCAGTTGCTCCATATAAGGAAAGGAGGCCGGAACCTGTTGTTCCGGTGAGCCAGTGAGCGAGGTGTTTTTACGTCTTGGTTCCCAAGACCAGGTTATCCACGTCATCATGATTGGATGGCGTGGCTGCTTGGGTCAGCATAATGTCATCAAAAGGTGGCAGTATTCAGCATCCGCTAGGCGCCAGTACTAGACACTCAGACACTCGGACATCCTGTCTTAGTATAGATTAACACATACATTTAATATATAACCAGTACGCTAATAATCTACTTGGGTGTGATGGTCCACACGAAGACTCTCAAGCGTGAACTGGTGGACCGCTTGTATGATCTGGGACTGAGTATTTCCTATGACCGGGTGCTGGCCATCACAACTGAGCTTGGCGACAAGGGCTGCCATTACTACAAGATGGAGAAAGCAGTTTGTCCTCCTGAGCTGAAAGGTGGTCTCTTCACGACTGCTGCAGTTGATAACATTGACCACAACCCCAGCTCAACCAGTGCGCACGACTCATTCCATGGAACTGGAATATCGCTGTTCCAACACCCAGACAACGACTTCAGTGGAGCTTCCCGGGCTGTTGCTCACACCCATCGTGATGCTGCTGGTGCCAAGAAGATGTCAGCAACTCTCCCCGAGACCTACACCAATGTAACTCCTGTTGCTCTTCCAAGGCAACACCCACCGGTGCCAAAGCAAGAAGGTCCAAACCGAGCAAACTGTCAGCTCATACCTCAAGCCTTGCGGAAGGAATATCGGTAGGTTTCACATTATTCATTAAACATTATCCCACTTTATTTACAAATCAAGCACAAATTACCACATGTACATACATTTACATGTTTAAATAATTAAGTTTTTTTCTGCTTTACAGCTGGCTGGAGCACCTGAAGCAGGTGCGGGATTCTGACCCCTGAAGGGGGTTTTGAGATGATCTCCTGGGCTGCATACCATGCAAGCCAACAAGCAGCACGACCACCAGAAGACATGATGTGGCTCTCACGTCCTTGCTCCCCCTTTTCCCCATGACGAGGCAAAATCCGTAACCATGATCCGCCACTCGATGGACATCGTGAAGACGGCATTGTGTCCTAAACCCTTTGGCCAATCCCGTCCTCACATGTGACCACCCACTCTACCTCTGGCAAGTAGATTCAATGGAGCTGGCCTACAATTATGGCGAGGATCGATTCGTAGTGATGTTTGGTGGCCCTACACATCGAGATGGCGGTCCTCAAGGTCCTTGGAGATCTTCGGGAGGGCAGCGGCTGGACAGGACACTCTTTTCAGGCCGGGGGTTGCTCCAAGTGGAACAGCAATTCGTTTCTAAAAGCATCCCACGTGACACGCACAAGACGGGCTCACCAAGTCACAGCCAGTAGCCCTGTATCTACCTCAGCAGAGTGCCTACAGGGAGTACATCCAGACCTTGGAAATGCAAGTGAAGTGGTCCCATTTGAAGACTGGTGTGATGCAAGGTCCGATGCATGTCCTCAATTCCATTTCTGGTACTTCATCCTGCAGCTGGAGCTGGCTGTGATGGTATACGTGAAGCGATACTGAGGCCGACTTCCTGCTCTACATAGAGGCCCAGTCTAAGATCGTCCCTTGGTTCTTCGCCCTGGACCATACACACTACTCGAGATGGGTGCCGATCCACCTACGAGACATGGTGTCACTGAAGCAGCTCCATACCGATGTCTATGCTAAGTTTCTGCAGGGGAACTTTTGTCGTCAAGAAGTCAGAGCGTGCATTCTTTGCTGCTGCTATTGACCAGGCCCATGACAAAAACAATGCTTCCGTGAAGGGAGACCCGGGGGTGCTGTGGGCCTGACGGAGAACCCTGTAGCTCTTCGTCGCTGATGATATCTGGTCCCGAGATGGCTCGTTTAATTCAGGAATTCAAGGGATCAACCGAGAAGAGGCAGGACAACAGATGGACGTCACCATGAAAAGAAGAGACATGCACAGATTGCATTTGCGCAAGATGTGCGATCACTGAGCCGAGCCATGGAAAGATGGGGAACCCGCTCGCTGATACAGCAGTGATCTCCTTGTCCTGAACAGCAGAGACGTTGTGGACACAGCAAATGGCAGACACAGTGCGGCAGATGGGGAAACATATGTTGAAGAGAGGCTTTTTGAACCAGACAGAGCCTATCACAGATCCCATCAAGCGTAACAACCTCCATCTTTTCAGCCGCCACCAGTCAGAAGAAGTCAAGGAAAAAGCTACAGATGTCATCCCTGAAGAACGACTGTTCGCTCTTCTCCAGGCTGTACATTGCCTCCCAGATACGCCATGGTGATTTGGACGAGTTCTTTCAGCACGAAAACCAGGCCTTCCACCTTTTTTGTCTCGATGGGTGGCCTGAGAACTGGAACCAAATCTGACTTGATGCCCTGCCTGGAAAACCTTGTTCCAGTGAAAGAGGATCTCTCCACCCCCAGAGTACTGGTCAACATCCTGGGTGGTGCGCCATCATCAACATGCTGCGACCAGGGACTGCAAAGACATTCCAAGGTTATGCCACTGATGTCTTCGTGCCGTAAAGTCACATCCCAGCTTCAGCATGTAGACAGACTAGACATTGTCTGGGGTCTGTACATGGCAGACAGCTTGAAGGCGGACACTCGCAGCAAAAGAGGAAAGGGAGTTAGGAGACGAGTCGAGCCATCAAGTGCAGTTCCTGGAAACTGGCAAGAGTTTCTCCGCATCAACGACAACAAGACGGAGCTGTTCTCCTTCCTGGCTTCTAACGTGGCAGACATTGACACCAACAAACATTTCATCACCACACAAGGCACTGGCGTTCTTTGCTCCAATCGCCAGGACGTGTCAGCTCTAGCGCCATGCACGTATAAGTCGGTATATTGTAGAGACTTAGTTGGGTGAGTTAAATATGTACGTCCAACTTGTACACATTTATTTAGAGTCCAATAATGAACATAGAATTTTACAACCAATTATTTAGTGATACCAAGCCAGGGAGTGTTTGATGAACGCTCGTGAGTAACGTCTTGGTAGCGTGAAGATGCGACTTGTTCTGTCTTGAACACAGCCAGGGGGTGCCAGAGATGAGCTGTTGTAGCGAGTATGGTCCGAGGCTTTCTGTCTCTCTTCCTCGTGATTCTGGCTTCTTATCACTTTTTGTTGATCCATACTTTATGCTGACAACTAGGCATTTGTCCGTGAAAATACTTAGCTCGGGGTTTGAGAGTGCAAGGTGTTCATGGGTCTAACGGTGAAACAGAGGAGGAAAGATAAATGTATAATTATATATATATTACATAGATATATAATTATATGTTTAATAATGTGTCTAAAAATATACTGTTTCTTTTTGATGTTAATACCTTACACATATCCTATATGGAAGCTATTAATAATGTGGACACTTGTGTGTATTAGTTTAGATTCACTAGTAATAGTTATGGAAATTTATATATTGTTGGCTAAAAACTGACTGACATTGCCCGCCGCTAATAATTTGTCCTCAAATTAAAGCACATAAGAATTAGCTAGGGAATACAAATGTACAACCTAACTAAAGGCCGAAAATATATATATAAATTAAACTATAAACTCCCATAGCATAATTCCTATCGCTAAAAGTTAGTAAATCGAGCTAAATACACAGAAAAATATGGAAAACAATGGATTCATGATGTTCAACATGCAAAGAAAATGACATGGCCCCTAGTAAAAATTATATATATATATATAGTATATATATATATATATATATATATAATAGATATTATAGAGATATATATATATATATATATATATATCTTATAATATAATATATATTGATATATATATATATATATATTAGATATATATCTTATATATATTATACATATATATATATATATATTATATATGATATATATATATTATATATATATATATATATATTAATATATATATATATATATAATATATTTATATATATATACATATATAATGTATATATAGGTATATATATATATGTATATATATATATATATATATATATCTATATATATATAATATATATATATTATATAATATCATTTGATAGTATATATATATATATATATATATTGTCAGTACTAGTGTGGGTAAATCCACAAGTGCAATATCCCAGTTATAATGTCAAGTGTAAGGTGTAGCAAGTGTACGTGTACCGTAGTACGTACTGCAAACGTCACTGCCTCGAAAGTAGCCTGTGAAAATTACAGGGAAATTGAAACTTAAATTTCAAGTAAAGAATTGTAAACTTAAATCTTCAAGTAAACGTAAAAATCGTGAATTGAGTTAGTAAATGAAACCGAAGGCTCTATGACTGTAGAGCTGCTGCTGTGTGCATTTCAGCGTGTGGCAAATCCAAGTTTGCCAGAAATCATACATAAATGATAATAAATCAATCCTATTGTAGAAAATATTTTTATATCAGCGAATGTAAAAATGACTGGCGATAAATTAAATAAAGTTTACAACATTTGAAATGAACTTCAGAAGCATGATGAATGTATAACAGGAAGAGTGATGAGCACTCTTATATTGAACTTGTAAGAATCATTGCTAAATAAGCATGACTAACCATTAAAATATGTATTATGGGCATGAGGACAATAAACTGCACGCAGGGGAATAACATTTGATTGATGTTTTCCACATTAGTGATAAAATAACTGTACACCAAAATTTTAGTTTCCCACGGGAGTGAAATAGGAAAGCTTCCTAGGGAGGTTAAATCTTATCAAGGAATGCACAGCTAGTTGGTAAAGCATTTCGAGCTATAAATATAAGGTGGGCATATTTGGTATAACGTGGAAAATCATTAATCCTAATTATGGCGAATTTTATATGGCAAGCTGAAACCTTTTTTATTGGAAAGAAAAAAAATCAAACTGGGCACAGTTTGACATGATAACTAACCGTCTCTGCCATGAAAGGAGACAAAAGTTCGGATACATGCATGGAGTTCTCAGAGCATAGCAAAGATGTTGATGGGAACGTTACATTGAACAGAAGACCATGTAAAATTCTAGCTAGGGTATAAATTTTCAATATGTTGATGGTGCCATGTTGTAGCAAGAAATGCTTTTTCAATCCTTACTGAGAGGAAGAAAATTTCAACTGTAAGTAATGCAAAATCTCTTCGTCAATAGTGAACAATGTTAATAGAGATAATTTAACTGTGATCAATTCAATGTTTTTCTGAGGTCTGTATTTAAGACAATAAAAGTCATTCGTAAATTTCTCTGCGATTTTGAATGTGATTAGTAAAGTAATCCTAAAATTGTTTAGTTGTAGTTGTACATGGTAATACATGTGAGCATCATGTGTGAAAATAGTTCTGGGGAGACTGTTGGTTATCATAGAGTCCCTAGAATGTAGTATGTTAGTAAGTACAATAATCCTATCTTCAAATATGATACGTGGTACACCAGGAAGGACCATAAGTTAGTCCATTCCTGGTAGTGAATGTAATGTACGTATGCAGTTAAATACATGGGTTAGTATTAATGCAATGGGTTTAGTATTACATGCAAGTAAATAATGTATTTCTTACAAAAGTGCGTAGTAATTCTTCAATTGTAGGAAGAATAATGTCAATGCAAAGCACTGTGGTGCAACTTTAACAGTTACATAATAGTATTCTAATGTGACGAGATATACTAGGTTATCAAGGTTCTGCTATCCATTAGAGTTTCTATCGTGCAGAGTTCACAGGTAAACACTGGTACATATATCAGTTTCTCTAGTAGTTGGTCATAACAATAGTAAGCTAAACAAAAAAAATTCGTTAAATCATTTTCCATCAATGTTAAGTATTTTCAGAATGTAAAATACATTGGCTTAGTGTGTTGTGTAGACCTTTCCTAAAAAGAGAACAACACACATTAAAAATTCAGAATACATGGTAAATTTAAAATCATTCAGGTGAGCTGAATAAAATGTAATGATATTAAATGGTATGGAAATGGAATGACACTACTGTTTTCTGCCTGTGTGAAACCGCGCAATTTTTTACGGTATTCATTGTAGCAGTTGTGTGTGTATCATTAACTACAGGTGTGTCCTGTGTTTTAGTATTTTGGCATGGCATTCTTCAACCTGTATCTAACCTCTAGCTACTCGTTTAACCTGGTCAATAGGACTCCTTTGCATGGTATTTATAAATATGTCTTTATAGTTTTTATGTTTGTGTCCATGTCCAATGGCAGGGACTCTGTAAGGTTCCCTCCAAATGTAGAATCTAACTTTGCTTTAATTGTTGTACCTGAAATATACTGCCTCACTATAGCAATTGGCTTTTCTGCGGTGTAGTGGGCGTTGATACTTAATCATTTTTTCTCTGGACAAATCACTAGCGGTCTGTGACACCGTGTATATTTTCGGAAATCAGCTACTCTTACTGTTAGTATCATCAAATATATATATTGGCTGTGTACTCTGCTCTAGAAGAGTGTAAGGGTCTTTGTCTTGCCCAACTACAATGAAATTGGTGGTGTTTCACATTGGACTTGTGTAAGGAAGATTTAGTGTTGGCAAGATACTTGTGGCATCCATTCACCCATGGGAACTATATGGTTTGAGCTAATGACGTTCAGAGTTGGATAATCTTCCTATTTGTCTGTCAAACCATGCCGTTGCTGCTAGGGTGATACTAGTTATGTTGACATTTGTTTATGTTGAAAAGTTTGCAAATTCAGTGAGAATTTGATTGTCTACAAACTCGGTACCATTCCCGAGAGCAAGATGCATGGTGTATTGAATTTAAAGAAAACTTCATCCGTAAGTGTTTTAGCAAACTGTTAAGCCGTTTTGTCCCTTCATGGGACAAAACTGAAACTTAGAAAAATGATCCATGGCTACTAACAAGTATTGAGAAACCAGATTTTGTTAGTGGGGTTTTAGCAAGTCAATTGCTATTGTCTCCCAAGTTCCTTTAGGTGTAGGATAAGGTAGCATAGGGGCAGGTTTACCAAACTGAACCCTTTGGTTTCTGCGCATGACTGACATTTTACTATTGAAAGCAAAAGATCCCGGCGCATGAATGGCCAAAAGTTTCTAACGTGCCTTGGGTGCAAGCATCTACTTTCCCTGGTGGACCTGCAAGGACTAGAATCCATGTATACGTAAAAAAATCTGTGTATAAAGTGTAGAAGGGACTATCAACTGTGTAAACCTGGCGGTTTAGGTTCCTGTCCTGGTCGTTGAGATATGTATCTCGCACTCAAAAAGGTTGTATTGTAGCCTAAACTCAGTAAGTGGACAGGTAGTTTTGGCAGTTGTGTATCACACCTGACTCAAGTAGTAAATGATGGAGGCACAGAAGGAATCATTTCGCTGTTTCCTCTTCAATGTTGTGAATAGCGATCTGGTGTTCATGTTTGTGGTGGTTCGAGGTGTTGCGGTTACAAGTGCAATATTCGGTGATAATGATCAGTAACGAAATTGACTTTGCCTGGCAGATCTCAAATTTTTGGGTGGAATCCTATAATCGTCAGCTCCGCCAGCGTGCTAACTTGCTTGACAGTTTCCCTTTGAATTGAATAATTCTACTACAGGTGCATGGTCTGTTTTTAACAAGAATGTTAAGACCCATAATTACAGAATTTGAAATGCTTTCACAGACCGATACGACCACCAGACTTCCTATAGGGTGGTTTGAACAGTTACGCTCTGCGGGATACGAGGTCTGCTGGCATAAGCTAATGCACGCCATTTACCTCTATCATCCTTCTGCATCAGCACAGGCACTAATGCCTACATCCTTGATGCATCAGTGGAAGAGTGTAAACTGACGTGTAAAATCTGGGTAGGCAAGGCCTGGGGCATCACACACATTGCCTTTATGTAGAAAATGGCTTGCCTCTTTGAGCTTCCCATGAAAATTCTACATCTTTCTTTAATAATGTGATCGTGGACTTGCAATTCGTGAACAATCCCCCCCCCCCCGCCCCCCCCCCTGATAAATTGGTCTGTAAAACCACTGGGGCCCAAAAACTTTTTGAGGGCTTTGACTTCTTAGGGGTTGGAAAATTATCATGCAATCTACTTAGACGTGGTAGTGTGTAAACCTGTGGCCATCCAAAACTGACCCAAGAAAGAAATTTGTTTCTTCATGCAGGAACATTTTGTTAGTTTAACCTTCAAATTAGACATCTTTAGTTTAGAAAATACCTGTCTAGTTTTCTTAGGTGAGAGTTTTTTGTGTCGGGGGTAAAAATAATTATGTCGTTCCATGAATGCAAAACCTGTATCTCTTATATTTTCTGAGAAAACAGTGTTGATTAGATACTGGAAAGCTAATGGTGCACCTGCTATTTTCCAAATGGTAGCTTTTTTTGAAAGTGTAATGTCCCTGCAGAGTACTGAACGCTGTGAGTTCCTTAATACCTCTCTAATGGACCTGCCAGTTCAACCACTGCACAAGGTCGAGTGTATATAAACACTTTCTTATCAGACCTATGGACATCAGAATAATCCTGCATACGGTAGAGGATATCTGGGTGTACTTGACAAACATCCTTGAGCCGCCGATTGCCTACGACCGTCGCCAATCGCCTTGTTTTCTTAGGAGTAAAAATAGGAAATTCCATGGGCTGGTGGAATGTTCAATACATCATCCTCTAACAGTTTTCATTAACCATGCCCATCACGTATAGACCTTTGTGAGTGGGTAACCTATATGCTGGGAATGTAGATGAGTTGTGTATCAGTATCAAAGGAATGTGATGTGTAAAATAAGGTTTTGTCGTACCTAAAGAATCACCTTTTATGGCAATGACCCGTTTAACCTCCACACCTAAACACAAGATTTTGGTGAAGCTTTGGATAAATATAAGCTACTATCACTGGTACTCTATTCATTTTGCTTAAAAATGCACCATGATTGAGATATATGCAGTTTTTTTGTGCAAAATCTGACGTGGCCCGCGGAACGCGCTGTGATAGGTTGTGACGTAGTCAGCGAGAAAACATCCTTCCGCTTCCTTCTCTACCCCGCTTCCTCGCCTATATAGCTGGACAAAGAGAACACACTGTTTGTTATGTGCCATCGGCTAAAACACCACGATTAAAACACCAGAGAGTGTTCATTCTGTGTCGCAAAGACAGAAAAAAAAAGTAACAGTGGTGGATGTATCACTATAGGATAGGGCGTGATTCCCCTGAGGGACCCACATGTTTCTCGTGTGTGGTGGTGTGTGTGTGTGTGGCGTGTAACACTGTGTGGTGTATATAGTACTACAGATGGTGATTGGTGTTTGTCTGTGTATCAGTGAATGAAGTAAGCAACACCTACACCCCACCACATGCCACACACATCATACACAACACACGCGGAGTTGTGTTTATTGTGACTGCTGTGGGCACGGGAAGCATCACAAAAGAACATAATAACATAAGAAAATAAGGAGCTACAAGAGGGATGCCGTGAGACCTACACGAGGTAGTTCCTGTTAGTGATATTGGGAATTTTTCCCCTTCATCTAGGGCCCTAGGCTATTCGTTATGTACTTTTACGACCTCCTAGAAAAACAGGTAAGAGTGAGAGCGTGCCTTCCACCCACCCACACACACACACACAACATCTGATTCACGAGACAATACTGCGCCTCCACACACCGACATATGTATATATATATATATTGTGTGTGTGTGTATATTTACCTAGTTGTTTTATCTAGTTGTAACATACAGGAAAAGAGCTATGCTCGTAAGTGCCCCGTTTCCTAATCTACTATTATCCAGCTTGCCTTTAAAGTCCTGGATACTTCTTGCTTGTGTTGTGGTGTGCGTGGAAGGCGCAGTGGTGGCTCTGAAGGATTGTATGTGTGTTGTGAAGGCGCTCTCTTCTACCTGTTTCTTCTATGAAATTCGTCTAATGATGTGTATGTATGTGTGTTGGTTGAAGGCTCTCTCATTCTCGCTGTTCTATGAATTTGTCTATGATGTGTATGTATGTGTGTTGGTGGTAAGGCGCTCTCATTCTACCTGTTCTCTGAATTTGTCTATGATGTGTATGTAAGATGTGTGTTTGGTGTAGGCGCTCATCATTCTACCTGTTCTTCTATGAATGCCGTCTATGAGTATATGTATGTTTTGTTTTGTGTAGGCGCTCCATTCCTAAAACCTGTTCTTCTATGATCTTCTATGATGTGTATTCTGTGTACGTGTTGGTGGAAGGCGCTCTCATTCTACTTGTTCTTTTATGATTCCGTCTATGAATGTGTGTGTGTGTGTGTGTGTTGGTGGAGGCCTCTCATTCTAGCCTTTCTTCTATGAATTCGTCATGATGTGTGTGTGTGTGTGTGTGTGTTTTTGGGGAAAGGCTCCTCTCATTCTACCTGTTCTTCTATGATTCGTCTATGATGTTTGTTTGTGTGTGGCAGGGGTGTGGAAGGCGCTCTCATTCTACCTGTTCTTCTATGAGTTCGTCTATCTGTCTAGCTGTAGGCTGACATGTCATTGTAGGTTCATTTGAGCTCTTTGTAAGGAGTTTGCGATGCCTAAGTCATCACTTGCCTGTTTGTCAGGTCACTTGTCCTGTCTAATCACTTCTTATCTTATAAACTACACCTGATATATTCACAAACACAGTGAAAACCTACACAAACTTGAAGGAAGATTATTGGCCAGCTTGCGGTAGTAGAGGTAATGCAAGTTAATGTTACTGTGGAGCGGCCCGCCTGCAGCGCTTGACAATCTGCGTTATTGACGTCACAACATGGCGCGGTCCCGTTTTTGGGGGCGCACAAATTTTCCTCCACCTTAAAATGCTGTATCATCATATACTGCTCACATCGAAAATTCGCATCAATGCCCTACTTATATAGTCTTGAAGATTTCCAATCTTCGTTACGCTCACGTAGAGTAAATGGTCCCATTGTGTCCATGATTTGCAGTTTAGTAACTTGAATAGGGTTTCTTTGACTATGGAAATCCATATCCTCTAGGAAGGACTAAGTGCTCCTGTACACACTGGGTGCATGATCAGTGTCAGGGTCTCCAGTTGATAGAAAGGGAACTACCTGGCAAAGTCGCAATCAGACCACGGCCGTTGGGTAACTAGGAAAATCGGCTAAGTACGTTTTCCTGTGTGCAGCTTTTGAGTGTCACGGTGACTTATTATGAATGTACATTTTAGTAATGCCCTTGGCGTTAACACTGCACAAAGCTGATTCCATGAAAAGAGTATTCACTCGTACTGATTCACTTAAACATATCGCTTCGCATTCATCATTCACACCTGCAAGTTTCAGAGATACCAAAAGAGATTCGCGACCGTTTAGTGAAACGTCTTCCACTAGACAAGACGGTGTACTTCCACTAGACAGGCACGGTGTGTCTCAGAATCTTGCGAAGGACAGAGAACAGTAGGGGTAGAACAGGAATCAGTTTCAGTGTTACTCAGTGAATCTATTACACTGTGAGCTGTGACCTGTGATGGCCGCTCGGGCACGCTAGTAATTACATTTACGTTAATTTCAGGAGCTTGCACTGTTGCAGAACTAAATGTTAGCACTGGGGAAGGATTTTTGACTTCGGGTATATATGTTCCATAATACCTAATCCCGTGTAAGTGTGGACACACTTCAATGCATTCATCTCGCATTGTTGATATACCTATCAGGAGGTCAGCAGGGAATGATAATCCTTGTGATATATGGAAACAGATAGGTGTTGCAGGCACGAATACCTCAAACTTTAAGTGAAGCCATACTTTACCAATGACAGGGAATTTCTTGCTATCCAGACCTGTCAGTCTGATTGACGGAGGTTCTAAGATTAGGACATATTTCGTTTCATTACGTAAAACATTAAGTGTATCTATGTCCATAATATTTGCTCCTGCACCTGTGTCCATAAAAGCAGTTAATTGTTTGTCTTTGTGAATGACAGGTACAGTGAGTACTTCATATAAAGTAGATGTACCTATTAATACCTCATCTAAGTTATCATCATTTGCAGTAATGTCACTACGAATGTACCCTGTAAATGTTTTTTCTGTAGCATGAACTGTAATGATAGGTTTAACCTTGTCTGGCATGGGTAAAGGAAAATATTGCTTTACTATGTTAACTTCTGGGGAACCCTGTATGACTTTCAAATTGTGTGTGTCACCATGAGAAACATGGGTAACGTAGGGGCGTTGTGTATTGTGCCTAAACCTTCCTCTGTCGGCGGGAGGGAATTGTCGTTGTCTGCGTCTCAAATAACGGCATTGGTCAGAGTTATGACATCCAGGAATTGTGATATACACAATACTGTTTCTTGTAAAGTACGTATCGGTTGTAGTCTATTGATCTACAGTGTGACAGAGTATGTCCTGAAACATTACAAAATACACAAAAAATAGCTTTTACGTGCGTAATTATAGCTATCAAAACGTTGATAACGTCGCTTCACCTGATACGGTGGAGTGTAATGCTTATGATGCTTATAGCAAGAAGAATATCTACTCCTACCGTGTGTTGTAGAGAAAAAGTTGTGAGAAGAATGCGGTCTAGCATTTCGCCTATAGTATGAGGCATAGTGAGCTGTCTGCTTAGCACCATGATTTACGTGCTCTGACGGAGTCTGTACATATGTAGTGTACGTAGCCATTGTAAAATTAAATGTAAAACTATGTTAAAATAGCACCATAATATTTCTTACGTTTAAATTGTCCGTAAATGTGTGTTGTAGATGTGAACGTCACTGTGTGAGACAAAAATTTAATGTAAAGATAATGTAACACCTGTGTAATACCTACAACTGTATAACTGCCCAAAACTGTATTATACTGTATATAAAATTACTTAGCTGTTTGCTACTAGCATAGGTGAATGATTAGGTGAGGGCCTGGTAGGTGAAAGACGATCAACACACAGGTGGTTGGGTGCCAGGATGACGGATGTATACAGTCGCTGGATACATACAACCTGGTAAAGAGTTCACATTAGAAAAAATAACATATTAGACATACACAAAATAAGAAATAATAATTATATACTCAGACAGTTGTGTGGTGTGGCACGCGCTTAAGTCCATAGTGTGAGACTGGTGGTGGTACAAGGTAGTGGCTGTGTGTGTTCATGGCGCGGGCGGCATGGAGGGTGTTTTGCAGGGTGGGGGGCTTAGTAAGCGTTATACCTCGGAACACAGAGGGTGTTAGGGAGGTTGTTTGTGTTCCTTTTCCGGGGGGTGAAGGGTGTTGTGTTGCTTCGTCGCTTAGGGTATTAAGTTGATGGTTGGGCTGATTATTGTGTTGCTTGAGTTGCGGTGGGCCATGATGAGAAGATCTTCGTATTCGGGGCGGAAGATACTTAGAGCCGGTAGAGCTGAGATGTCGTTGCCTGGCAGCGATGGGTGGGTGGCAGGAGTTGACGCGTCGACCTCGTGACTGCGGAATGCGCTGATGAAGCATGAGACGAGTGTGTCCGTCTCTCTCCACTCTCTGTAGTTGCTTGTAGAATCGTAGATTCTTATAGGTAGTTGCTGCTTGTAGGAGATGGTTGTTGATTGTAGTACTTGTAGATATAGTAGTTGCCGGCTGAATTGCTCGTGGGGCTGTAGCAATTCTTGTAGATTCTATTGATTGTAGATGCTGTTGCGGCTTGTAGGAGTTGATTGTAGTAGTAGAAGTACTTGTAGTCGCTGGCTGCCTTGTGTCGCTGGCTGGTTATGGCTTGTAGTTTTGGCTTGTAGACTGCGTTGGGTATTTTAACACAGCGTTATTGTGTTATAAGACTGATAAAATCAGTTACCACCGCTTATGCCACCATTTATAAGTCGGTATATTGTAGAGACTTAGTTGGGTGAGTTAAATATGTACGTCCAACTTGTACACATTTATTTAGAGTCCAATAAAGAACATAGAAAATTTACCAACCCAAATTTTGTAGTGATACCAAGCCAGGGAGTTTGATGAACGCTTGTGAGTAACGTCTTGGCAGCGTGAAGATGCGACTTGTTCTGTCTTGAACACAGCCAGGGGGTGCCAGAGATGAGCTGTTGTAGCGAGTGTGATCCGAGGCTTTCTGTCTCCCTTCCTCGTGATTCTGGCTTCTTATCATTTCTTGTTGATTCTATACCTTATGCTGACAGCTAGACATTTGTTCTGTGACATACTTAGCTCGGGCCTTGAGAGTGCAAGGTGTTCATGGGTCTCACGGTGAAACAGAGGAGGAAAGATAAATGTATAATTATATATATATATTACATAGATATATAATTATATGTTTATAATGTTTTCTAAAAATATACTGTTTCTTTTGATGTTAAGTACATGCACATATCCTATATGGAAGCTATAATAAGCGTGACACTTGTGTGATATTAGTTGTATGTACGTCCATTATTATTATTATTATTATTATTATTATTACTTATTATTGTTCTCTTTTCCATAATTTTTTTCCATTTCATTCTATTTGGGATAATACTGATTTATTATTGATAGTACTTTTGATTATTGATACCATGTATTACTGCTATTTCAACTTCACCTCTACTACTAATACTACTATTATAAATACTTTTTTGTATTACTACTATGTTTTTTGTTTCTACTGGTACTATTATTACTACTTCACCCCTACTACTATTAATACTACTATAACTATTTTTATTATTACTACTATTCTTGTTGTTTCAAAGATTGTCACAATAATTGATCAACCATATCTAGTATTGCACTCGGCGAGGTTTAGACTTGTAGGATATTTTTTTTCTCCCCCATGTCAAACCTCTTTCATACTCTATACGATGTTGTTGAAGATAACCTTCAAATTTTGTGGACGTGACTATGGAAACTATTACTCAATTAAGGGGCCCTGGATTTTGACACCCTATCAAAGTATTATGATCTCACTACTTACAATAACCTATTAATGTCACAAGAGTCGCCTCAATTTTTAATAATACATATAAATTAAAGATCACTGCAAAAAAATTCAGATAATATAAAATCTTTCCTTAAGTGTTTTCACTGTATGCCGGGATAATCATCATCACAGAAACATGGCTGACAGTACAAATACTTTCCTCACGAATTCTCAGGCTATCACTCTACCACCTTACTAGGACCACACGTGCTCATGGAGGGGTTTCCATCTTTATATCTGATTCTTTAAACTCTGGTCAACAACGTGATTTAACTTTTATTAATGACAAAATAGAAATCAATACAATTAAGATAGCCACAATACAATGAATTTTTTATTATGTGGAATCTATAGACCAAATACTAAACATTTAGCCGTAGATGAATTTGTTGACATAATGAACACACTTTTTCAGGATAGGGTAAACAACAACAAATTTATACTCATTGGGGATTTTAATATTAATTTACTGGAACATACTACACACTTCCAACAAAAAATTTTCTTAGTAATTTACAAACCCTTACATTTTTTCCTCACATTGCAAGACCAACTAGTTTTTCCAGATACCCTAAATTTAGCTGAACCATCCCTATTAGATCACATATATACAAATTTTTCTAGAATTTCACTTCCGGAATAATACACTACCCTATATCCGACCACTTACCGATTTCTTAAATTTTTTCTCTACCGCAGATAAATAATAAGCTCCATAAAAAGTATATAGAAATTTTACTCCTGAAAATAAACAACTTTTTTCCGAGAAGCTTCAACTCATATCTTGGAACGATCTTTTTGATACGCATGATATAAATTTTAAACTATAATGAATTTCTTAGAAAAATCATGCAAATTACAATGCATGTTTTCCATTAAAAACAAAAACCTCTCTGAAAAAGATTAAACAATCCATGGATAACATCAAAGGTGTTTAAAATACGTCAAAACCAAAAATAACTTTTTAAGATTATAAAATAGGTGCGTAACTGAAAACCATTACAAGAACGCCGTAATGTTCTCACAAGACTGATAAGAAATTCAAATATCCTATTTAAAAATATATTTACGAATTTTAAAATAATACAAAAAAAAATATGGAATACCATTAATGAACTGAAAAAGAACTACAAAAAAACACAAGTTGACAAAATTTACTAAACGACAAAATACTTACCCAGCCTTCAGAAATTGCAGAAGCTTTTAACGATTATTATGCCAATATTGCACCAAAATTAGACAAAGACATTCCAAATGCCTACTTGTAGCCCACTCCAATTCCTAAATGGCAATTACCCTTCATCCATGTCAGTGCCTCCTGTCCTCCCACAAATGTCTCTCTTGTTATAAATTCTTTAAAGAACAAAAAAAACGATGTTCAGAAAATTTCCCGTATTTTTTTTTCATCAAAACTAACAGTAATGCTTTAGCCTTACCATTATCAATATTGTTTTAATCAATCGGTCGAAAATGGCATTTCCCGCATTGTCTTAACACGCGACTGTAATTCCGATTTACAAAAAGGATCTAAAGATTGTATTGGGAAATATAGACCTATATCCCTATTGACTACTTTCCCCAAAATATTTGAGAAAATTATGAAAAAACATCTAACCAGTTTTCTTAAAAAAAGCCATCCTAACAAAAAAACAATTTGGTTTCGACAAGGCCTGAATACCTTTACGCTCTTAATGAATTTACTGAAAAAATTTACTCTACTCTAGATTTACAACATTCTCATCTCAGCATTTATGTCGATTTTTCAAAGGCTTTTGACACAGTCAAACATGATTTTTACTTCAAAAGCTAGAACACTATGGGATCCCCGGGGGGTC
>JACEEZ010024895.1:0-12500 GCA_016584305.1 Chionoecetes opilio | reverse complement strand
GTAACTTAATTCCTCCCATACCATCCCATTCCTCTGGGCTCAAAAATTTGTTGAAATCAGTTAATTTGTAATTGAAGTCGAAGGCCGCTACCAGGATCGATAAATTATATCCTGACGAGAGAGAGAGAGAGAGAGAGAGAGAGAGAGAGAGAGAGAGAGAGAGAGAGAGAGAGAGAGAGAGAGAGAGAGAGAGAGAGAGAGAGAGAGAGAGAGAGAGAGAGAGACAGAGTTGGGATATGAAAGTGTAGTGCCCCCCCTTTAGCTAGATGTTAATGTGAAGGGCTCAACAAACCTGGCGATTACACTGCCTCCACCCACATTAAGTGGGGAAAGAAAAAAAAATTGAGAATATATGAGGGTAACTGAATTAAATGAACGACTCGTTAACAGGGTTTCTTTATAATTATTACAGTGTATATGTCAGTAATCACATCCCCACTCTAAGGTTTCAGCAAAATCACGAAACAATAATAATACCCGAAACGTCTCAATTCTCACTGGGGCTTAACACAATCACAAAAATTCCTAACCAGCGTCACTAGGTAATATACCTATCTACACACAAACACTCGAGATGAAACATGGCCTTAGCTCTTAATACTGGTATCCAGGACGGTCACCCCCTCTGATGCCACTCAGCGGGTTCCAACTCTCGCCATGAAGCACGTGTGCCACAACCCGGTGTGCTCACCACTCCGCTCCGCTCACCTCCCAAGGAACAAAACCCTGTATAAATATCACAAGTTACAAGTCTGTCATGAGCTAATCAATGCATAAGATATCCTTATAAGTCGTACGCCACCCACATACCTTCTAGAGAGTTGCAGGGGAACGTCTCCCTTCACACGACCACTAGCCCGGTCGAGAGGAAAGAGAGACTTAGCTAGATTAGAGAGACTTCCTGCTCCTCCTTTTCGCCTTCTCGAGTATAGTCGTGACGTCACAAGAGACTACGAGACTACGAACATATGGACGGATACCTATATCTAAATGAATTGGGACTGAGGAGTGAAGAAAAATTACTATTTATTAAATCGCTATATATTCCTTTACGCTCACAACTTTGTGTAAACTTTCCGTCAATCATGAGTCACAAGGATTGACTCATTTTTCCGCGTTACATGGCTTATTCCCCGCCCCCCCAAAAATTCTTGTTCCTTAGTCCTTCATCACACATTCTACCAGATATCTAGCTAAGTACAATAATTAAAATAGTAACAGATCATTACTCCTCTCCTTTAAAATTCACATATTGGTTTTCTATCCACACAAAGAAATTTAAGTTGGACATTACAATTCTCAAATGAACTTTACAAAAACAATAATTATGTGGTATTGCATTCATAACTTTTTCAACTCCCTCACCAAAAGCAGATTAGCCAGTTTGGGGATACATAGTCAATGTAATGACTTTACTCCATCTTCTCACTTCATCTCCTCCTACTTTGCTCACCTAGGCCGAAACCATATAGAGTCACGACTGGACTCATCCCTCTAGTCTGTAATGGTTGTTCCTTTAACCCACTAAACCTAGGCATAGGCACGTAGGAAGAAATCACGACTGGACTTTCTCCATACCCTGCCGTAACTTGGGATAAGGCTCTCCTCCTAATTGAGGCATACCTTCTTGCGTCAATCACCCAACAAGCAAAGCTCAGAGCCAAGTACATCCTCGGGTCTAACTATATCCTTTGCGGGTCTAGTGTATAGTGTAATCTACGTACACCCTCTAAGGTAACCATTCTCCTAACCTTTACAAGTCTGTCTAGGGGACTTTCATCATAATATATCTTTCTCACTAGAGATTAACACTTCATACTATCTGTCATTAACATTCCTCTACACATCTCCTCACTGGCCTCCTCTCTCTAGGTAGTGGTTGTTCAGGTTCCTCCTCCACTGTTACCACTTCTGCTGGCTCCAACAGTCAGCTATCCTGTCCTATATATTGTTTAATTTGCTCGGCAGCTCTCTGTACACGTACACCGTCAAATATATATTCTAACACATATGCACCATCACCTCTCAATACTTCCAGTATTTTGTACGGTCCCAACCACTTAACCGAGAGTTTTATGTTGGTGCCCGGCTCAAATCGTTCTCTTGTGACCCACGCCATTTCATCTTTCTCCAGCCTTTCGTTTTTCCTTTTCACATTAGCTTTCTCCCTCCATTTTCTCGCTCTTTCCATATTTGTTATCTTGATGATTTCGTGTGCCACTTCTGTTTCCACCTCTGAATCAATTTGTGGTAACTTCACACTAATCAACCTTGGAGCGTATCGGGAGAAGAAAGCATAGAAAGGTTGGGTACCCATTGTCTCATGCACTGCACTATTAAACACTCTTTTGGTTTCTAAGAGATAGCTGGGCCATCAAGTGGGATAACCCTTACACAGGTTAGAGATAATTGTTTTCATTGTTCGGTGCATCCTTTCAGAGATATTATTACCTCGTGGATGATAGGGAGTGGTATATCCTAATTGTATTTCACATGAATTACACAATTCTTTATATTGGTGAGAGGTAAACTCCCTAGCGTTATAAGCAACAAAGTATGTGGTGCTCCAAATACACTAATATATTCCCAGAAATTCTTACACAAATCCTCTGTCATCCTAGTTCTTAATTTATAAAACACCGTAAACCTACTATACTTATCTATTATAGTTAATACATAGCGGAATCCGTGGGCTCCTGTTCCCATGTCAGTTATGTCTCTACTTACCCTCTCTAGAGGTTTACTTACTGATGGTAATTCTTGCCATTGTTGTTGGAGTCCACGACTACCCTTATGCTGTTGACAGGTTAGACAGTTCCTCACATATTCTCTCACATCCGTTTTTAAGTTGCGCCAATAAGAATATCCTTCTGCTTTACCTATTGACTTAATTTGCCCTAAATTTCCTGATTTCTTATTATTAATTAATTCCAAGGCCGCTTGCTTCAGTTCACTAGGCAAAACCAACAAGAGGTGTACACTGCTATCTAACTGTTGTTTAGTTAAATATAAAACTCCTTCATCTATTACAAATTGATCTAAAGTACTCCTGGGGTATTTGCTTCTGGGTATTCTGCCTCCTTCAAGATACTCTATAATTTTTCTCTATCTAAGTTCCTCTTGTTGCATTTCCTTGATGTCTTCTTTAGTTTTTCCTAGCCATCTCTCTTCTACTTGACATCGAATTATTCTAACTGGTCTACTAAGCTGGTCTGCTACGGTGTTCTTTCTCCCTGCTTTGTATTCTATTTGATACCTATAGTCTCTCATTTCAAAGATCAATCTGTTCATCCTAGGGGACTTGGTTCGTTGTTTAAACACTGACGCTAACGGTTGGTGGTCTGTTCTGATGATAACTTTGGCTCCCCAAAGGAAATGATGGAACTGTCTGCAGGCTATGACTATCCCTAGGGCTTCCCTATTTGTTGCTGAGTATTGCGTTTCAACTGGCTTAAATTTTTTGGAAAAGTAAGAGATTACCTGGGCTTTGCCCTGTTCATCATAATGCATTATAACTGCTCCTACATGGGTTTGACTAGCATCGGTATCCAATACAAATGATTTATTGATATTAGGCTTAGTTAATACTGGGGCGCTAGTCAGTTTATCTTTAAGTATCTGAAATGCATTCTGGCTTTCCTCTGACCATTCGAATGGGTTTTCCTTCTTAGTCAAATTAGTGATCGGCACAGCTATTTTAGCGAATCCTTCTATGTACTTCTTATAGAAACCTACCATTCCCAGGAATCTTCTGGTTTCCTTGATATTAGTGGGGGTTTCATTTTCTCTACATCATCTATGTTGTCTGGGTTGGGTTGGTAACCTTCTTTGCCCACTACATGCCCTAGAAAACTAACCTTTCTTTGCCCTATCTTACATTTAGACAAATTTTACTCGATTCCAAATTTTGTCAGATGTCCAAATAACCTATCGATCCTCTCTAGCAAGATTTCATAACTGGGTGCCATCATCATCATCATCATGTCATCCAAATTTTTTTTGAACCAGTTCTCTTTCAGTAAAGGTGTTAAAACTGGCCTAACTTGCGTGAGAAAACTGCCGCACTGCAATTCAATCCAAGGGGAAGTCATTTAAACCTATATAAGGATATTCCTTCACTAAAAGCTTTTAGATCTCTACTACTCTCATCCAACAGTATTTGATAATATGCATCTTTCATATTTAGGGTGGCATAATATTCATAGCCCGCTACGGACTCTACTACTTTTTCTAATTTGGGTTGGGAGTGTATGTCAGTGGCTAATTGTCGATTCACTTTTCTATAATCCGGACATAATCTCTTTTCCCCATTCGGCTTGTTAACCAGTACTATAGGACTTAACCACGCTGCTGTGGAGTGTTCTATTATGTCCTTCGCTTCCATTTCTCTGAACATTTTAGCTATCAATTCTTTGGCTTTCTCCGGATATCTATATGTGACGCTTCTACACGGTGATGGATCTAATACCTAAATATGAGCTGGTTCAGTTTTTATGGTGCCTATTTCTCCTTCTAAGATAAATAATTTATGTTGTTGTTTTATCATGGATAAAAGATGGTGTTTCTCCTGCCCACTTAGGTGCTTCCAATCTCCCCTTTCCAGAATAGCCTGTATTCGTTCATGCCGGATACCACTACCTTTTCTAGCATCACTGTCGGGTAACATAGCGTTACTCATTCTAGTGGATAGACAGCGTGGTCCTTCCGTAACCAGCTGCTCTTGAATTTCTTCTGAGTTTACTACTTATTACCTGGCTAAAAGTGTACCAAAACGTAACTTCAACTGTCCATTACTATTATTAACTATTGGTAGAAAGATGGTCCTTTCTTTAGTAACCTGCACACACATAGGTGCTATAGTTTGTACCTGTCTTTTTCTAGGGTCAACCACGAGAACGGTTCCCTCTACCTCGCTCATTGGTAATTCTAACTATTTAGTTCTTTCTTGTCTTATGTTCACGCTTTCCTGTATTCGTATATGGCGGCTTGATTTAGAAACTTCATCATTTCACTCCATGTTCTTAACTGCTCTTATTGTGCCGTATTGGTGTTCAACAAAATTCAAGAGGTAGGTTAGGTTAGCCCACATGAATATTTTCTGTTTGTAATTTATAGTAATTTCTTCGAGTCCTATTATATTCATCCCTACCAGGGCTTGGGTGGATAAATACTGGTCCGGAACTACTAACATTATCACTTCTATTGTACCAGCTGTTCCTATGGTTATCTTTACTTTCACTTGACCTAAGATTCTCAACTCCTTGCCGGTTATGCCTGTCAAACTAGGGATGTTACTATGGGTTCTTATCTTAAGTTGTAAGTTTAAAGCTGGCCTCTTCTTTATAAGTGAATATTCGCTTCATGTGTCTAATAAATTTTTCGTGATGTGGTCATCAATGGCTAAGGGGATTATTGGGGATCGATGTTTAACTAGTCACCTGGAGAACACTTTCCCCCCAGGACAACTCGGACTGCCTCTCCAACATCCTACTCTCCAGCAATCAAAGCAAGCGTTGCTAGTTGGCTTCTTTCGACAGTCTGCGGCTGAGTGGTTGATCATTTTACAGTATGGACAAAACGTTTGGGAGTTCCTTCTCCAATCTAAACTGGGTATCTTCTGGTCTCTACCTACTCTCAAATCTTGTAATTTCCGCTCCATTCCTTCCATCTGTGCTCGCAGTTCTCTTACTTCTGACTGACTAACTGACAGTTCATCTGACTGTTCCTGCTTACTAGGAAGAGTACTCTGGGGAGCGGGTGTTATCTCTGATAGCTGCGAGTTCTTGTTAACCGCATATATTTTATATGTGTCTCTTTCGATTCATATTGCCCTCTCTGTCTCCACTCTCCCTATGTATTTTCTCAGTGGGATCTGGTCATCCATGAAAAAACTCTAACTTCTCCCTACTTTGACTTGGTAATCATCTCATCTGTTTCGTTTATATGATCTTGTCCCTGCGAGGAATTTCTCCGGAATGATTTGACTTTGTTTCCAATATGTCGTATTTACATTTAAGTTTAGTTGCGAATTCTTGAGAATCTTCCAGCCAATCATACTTGACCTTCGAAATGGTGTTAAGGATCCTGTCGACATTATTGTCTGTTAGTTCTTCATATAAACAATAAGTTAGGAAGTCCCACGTTTTGAAATTGAGCTTACTTAAGTGATTATGTATGTATAATGCTAACGGCGGGTCCACTCTTGCCATGAGGATCCCCTTTTTTTCCTCAAAAACCTCTGAACAACTCTCTACTTGGGAAAATAAAGCTTTCAAACTCCCTCGGCTTCTATTTCTTGCAAATCACTGAGGTTCAGCATTCGTATATCTCTTGGCTTTACCAATGACCTCACCGGTCTACTGACATTGTTCTCCCCTCCTTTATTTCTCATCAATAACTCAAGTGCTATTTTCGTTCTTTCCACTTCTTGTTCTAATGGAATCATCCTATCTAACCGCTGGTATTGCTATGGACTGGTATTGTCTTCCTTGGGTGTCACTACTTCATCCTTCCTAATCTCTCTGTCCAAACCCTCTGCTCCATTCTCCGAAAAATTAATCAATTCCTCCATCATGATAATTTTTGTTTTTTTAAAGATAACTACTACTGGGTCTAGCGTTGGGCTTTAAGGTGGCTAATATAGCCACGACAACCCGCAGAAGTTGACTACTTGCTGGGGCATCTATTATGCCTCAACACTGACATACACTGTTATTATAATTTGACTATGGTGGGTAACCTGGGCCTCCTAAAGCCTGCACTGCAGCCCATGTCTGGTAGTTGTGCATGATTACATTTACGAGTTTCTTGTATATAAAGCTCCTGCCCGTCCTGCTAAAGTGCACTCCATTAGGCGCTAGGTCTTGTTCATATGGTATGGCGTTAAAGCTTAATTTCCTATACTGAGTTAATTGATTGTTAAAATTGTTATTTACCGCTCTAGCTATTTTATCGTATGTTTCTTGCTCAACCCTTCTATCGTAACGGTCTGTTATGATCCTGGGTTCTATCATGCAAATCCTTATTTCACAGTGGCACGCTGCCTGTAAGGCTTCTACTACCTTCCTAATATCTCCCACTATGTCTCCCACCTTATTGTCTTCTAAAGCCTATACGGCTTCTAAAGTGTATAGGGCGCCTATAAATATATATCGTTACGTTAGGTTCATCTACTTCCTCGAATCTGAGGGACCTGACTATGACCAACTAGCGCTACCCTGTACATGGATGTGATCACTGAGCACTGGCACTTGAAAAATAAAAAATAATTAGTTAGCACGTGGGTAAGGGGAAGCATGAAATATATCCCTAACCAGCTGCCACCAACTTGTAGTGCTTCCCCTTTAGCTAGATGTTAATGTGAAGTGCTCAACAAGCCTGGCAACTACGTTGCCACCACCCACATTATGTGGGGAAAAAGACAAACAAAATCTGAGAATATATGAGGGTAACTGAATTAGATGAACGACTCGTTAACAGGGTTTCTTATAATTACCACTGTGTATATATCAGTAATCACATCCCCACTCTAAGCTTTCACCAAAATCACGAAACAATAAAAGTCAATAATATTACCCGAAAAAACTCAATTCTCACTTGGGCTTAATACAATCACAAAAGTTCCTAACCACCGTCACTAGGTAATATATCTATCTACACACAAACACTCGAGATGAAACATGGCCTTAGCTCTTAGGGCCGTACTATTAAACCTTCCGCCCGGGCTGGCGATCGCCTGCCGATGCTCCGCCAGGCGAACGCCAGCCTCAGGAAATCCTTACTTTTAAACACTGGCTTACGCCAACCCTGGCGAACGCCAGGGTTGGCGGACGTGAGTGTTCGCCAGCGCTAACCTTCTCCTATTCTCGCTCGACTCTGCGAAATGGCGCTTGAAATCGCGGGAAATTCAAGTTTGTTTACATCTACAGTCGACACCACTGCTACGAGTGACGATGCTGGCTCTCTTAAGGCAACTCCTATATCAACTGTGGATAAGGGGATGCTCATTGACCTCATCAAGGAGTATATTGAGGGCATAAATGACAAAACTACCAAGTTATATGCCGTGATTGCTCTTGTAGCTACTCTTTTTCCGGACAGTACTGTTATTAATAATTAAAGTTCGTTCATCACTGACTAACGAGCAATAATATGTCATATGCTCTCTAAGGCAGTTGTGATATTAACCATTTAAGCTTATTTACCACCTAACTCGTGCAAAGATAGGGTATTAGTTCGGTAGTGGGCTTCCAAAAGTCCTAGGATTCTTACCTACATTTACATACGGTAGGCTACTCCGTAGTATAGTGGTTAGCACGCTCGGCTCACAACCGAGAAGTCCCGGTTAGATCCCCGGGCGGAGCAAAGATAGATGGGTGGTCTTTCTTAAAACCCGATCCCCTGTCCACCCGCAGTGAATGGGTACCGGGTGTTAGCAGGGGGTTTGTGACCCCCTCCCGGGGTGGTGGCTTCATCCAACACACTAATTGCTGCAGCGGTAGATCACTACGGCTCTGAGGAATTATCCTCTAAACAAACAAACATCATCGTGTAGAATTATTCATTATGAATATTTTGAACCCCATTTCCCATGGTGCAATTGAATAATATGGTGTTACATGTACTACCGAAAATCTACCGTTATTTCAGCCATAAACTGTTAAGTTAGTTAAATTAGATTAGGTTAGAGGTGGGGTTTGGTTTAGTAACATAAATCAAGTAAAAAAAGAAATTATCAATACTATGGCAGTGCGAAGCGGAGCAATTAAGGTTTGCGGGCGGGCGGGCACCCCCACACCTGTAACAAACATTTATTTCCGACAAAACGAGTGCCAGATTCATTCAAAACACATCAAACTATTCAGGAAAACTAAGTTTCGACCTCGAAATCAGTGAATGCCCATTTCCGAATTTTACTAAAGATAGTTCTGATTATTTATAATTTAAACTCGCTCACTACTTATCTAACGTGCAACAATATATCATATACTTCCAGTAGGGATATTATTAAAGATCATCACCACTTAACCTAAAATGCAACAGTCGATCATATACTTCCAGTAATTGTATTATTGAATATAATTTATCCCCGCTTAACCTAACATGCAGCAATTGATCATACTTCCAGTATCGTATTAAAGATCATCACTTTTTAATGGGGATTTGGCCTTAGTTGATAGGTTAAAATGTAGGGTTAGGTTAGTGAGTCTAAAGGTAGGTTAGGTTAGTGAGTCTAAAGGTAGGGAGTTAATATTTTCCTATCCTATAGGTTACAGGGTGTTTCGTACAAAAGTTGTTTCGTAGCCAGTTTTGTTAGTTGTTTTCGTACACTGACTTTTAGTTTTTTTCGTACATTCGTGATGTGGTTTCGTAACTCTAGTTAAACTCTGAGCTGAGTGTACGAACGACTATGGTTTCATATAGACTATGAAACACACTTTTTGGTGTACTAATCTACTGGTGTACGAAACAACTTGTGTACGAACTGACTGCACCCGCTCCTATACACTCTCCTTCCTACTAAAGCATCTTATATCTCTGAAAGTAGTGATTTGCGACGGAAACTCATTGAGATAATGTTTCTCAGAATCTATTTAGGTAACAGAAACCATTCATCATTTAACCTAACATCCCCACTTAACATGCTACAAACTATCAGATATTTCCAGTAGTTATATGAATAATTAAATATCGTTCACCACTTAACCTAACCTGCTACACACTATCAGATACTTCCAGCAGTGATGTAAATCATTAAATATAGTTCACCACTTAACCTAACATGCCACAATCAATCATACTTCCAAGGCAATTGTGATATAATCATTTAATCTCATTCACCACTTAACAAGTACAAAGACAAAACAATATATAGGTTTGTGATATTAAACATTAGGAAATGTTTTCAGTAATGTTTTATTACCAACCAACTTTTAATTCCAACTCAGTCTCGCTCAGGAACAAATCTAGGCTGTCTTTCTGTCTTTCACAGTTTGTCTTGGCAATCTGATCCATTCTGCTTTGGCTGGATCAAGCAACTTCTATATCTTCAAATCTAGCAGTGCGTCCATAATCTGGAAAATAATATATGAAACATATAATAACCTAACATTCATTTAAATATACTGTAAGTGATTTTAAATCAGAGAAATAAATCACCCAAAAATAAGTATCGACAATTCAAACATATTTTAAAACTATTCATGACAAAGTTTCGTCCTCAAAAAAGTAATGCGCATAATGAAAATTTAGTTAGGTTAGTGAACTAGCAAGGGGGTCCGGGGGGCACATGCCCCTATTATATCAGTAGGTATTGTTCAATAGTGAGTATTGATTGAAACTGCATATTTACCCTTCTAATTGTAACAAAAGTTGTAACTCATTCAATTTCATCTGATTAACCAAATAAATAAAGGTATAATATTTACACTAGGACCAGAATTCCCTACACAATTGGGAGCATGGTTTTGTTTACCTTATTGTATTCTAGGAAACTTTTCTCTCAATGAGCTTCCATCGCAAATCATTACTTTTGGAGATATATATAACATCCTATTTTTTCGGAGGAGAGAGACAAGTGTTTTATGTGCACCTCCCTCTTCTTCCTCTTGTGACCTGCATCTCCTCTATTCTTCCCTTGCCGCGGACACTTTTTAATGAGGATTTGACTTTAGTTAGGTTAAAACATGGGTTAGGTTAGTGAGTGTATACACTCCCCTAGGAGGGAGTGTATGGGAGGGGATGCAGTCAATTCGTTCACAAGTCATTTCGTGCACCAGTAGATTCGTACACCAAAAAAGTTGTTTCGTAGTCTATATGAAACCATAGTCGTTTCGTACAATCAGCTCAGAGTTGAACGTTACTACTAGAGTTACGAAACGACATCACGTATGTACGCAAAACTCAAAATCAGTGTACGAAACAACTAACAAAACCTGGGTACGAAACTCCCTGTAACAGTAGGGTTAGGTTAGTTAATTTTCATATCTCCTATATGTTACAGGGAGTTTCGTACACAGGTTTTGTTAGTTGTTTCGTACACTGATTTTGAGTTTTGCGTACATACGTGATGTCGTTTCGTA
The DNA here is from genome assembly GCA_016584305.1 of Chionoecetes opilio. Taxonomy (NCBI): domain Eukaryota; kingdom Metazoa; phylum Arthropoda; class Malacostraca; order Decapoda; family Majidae; genus Chionoecetes; species Chionoecetes opilio. Next base: position 1,419 of record JACEEZ010024895.1, on the reverse strand, counting down.
ACTCTAGTAGTAAAGTTCAACTCTGAGCTGAGTGTACGAAACGACTATGGTTTCATATAGACTACGAAACAACTTTTTGGTCTACTAATCTACTGGTGTACGAAACAACTTGTGAACGAACTGACTGCACCCCTTCCTATACACTCCCCTTCCTACTAAAGCATCTTATATCTCCGAAAGTAGTGTTTGCGACGGAAACCATTGAGAGAATGTTTCTCAAATCTATTAGGTAAACAAAACATACTCTCAAGGTGTAGAGAATTCTGGTCCTAGTGTAAAAATTTACAATAAAACTAATTTAGTGTCGGAGAACACTATTATAAGCACGTCTCACTGTAATGTATGAGGGTCAGAGGCCTCTGACATAGCTCAAGGTAAAGACGCATCACCAAACATAACCTGACATTGTACAAAATAACACATTCATTCTATCTGATATACAACAGAATAAAATATTTTAGTGGCGGAGCACAATGAATCATAGTCACGTCTCACTGAATTCTTATGAGGTGAGAGGCCTCTGCTATAGCTTAGTGTAAATACGCCATCACCAAAACATCATGTATACATTATATTGTGCAATATGGTCCTAACCAATATATATTGGACGAAAAGGCAAATACACTCACTCGGGGAGGGGGGGGGGTGGAGGTGTCTGGTGCTGTCAGCTGCGTTGGAACCTCGATGGTGTTTTGAAATATATACATGACTTATTTTCCATGAAAGAACTTGCCTTACACATATTTACCGTCGCATAGTTTCCTATCTCATAAATGCTTAGTAGTATTGTAAAAAGTATAAACTGAATGCAAAAATGTTGATCGCCCGGTGAGAGGGACGTCTCACCAGAACTCACGTTCGCCAGGCTATTCCATACTTCTCCTTCGCCAGCCCTGCGGAGCGCGCCTGGCGAGCGCTCGTGCGTTTAAAAGTAAGAAATCACTGAGCGCCTGGCGACGCTTTCGCCAGCCCTGGGAAAGATTTTAAAGTCGGCCCTTAATACTGTGTCCAGACGGTCACCCACTCTGATGCCACTCGCGGATCCAACTCTCGCCATGAACCGTGTGCCACAAGCCGGTGTGCTCACCACACCCCGCCAGGGTGGCGCGGTTGGTAGAATCACGGACTGTGTTGCAGAGTCCTGCGCCTTCGTCAGCGGTTCGAGTCCACCAACTCGTCCTGGTGTGGGCGCTTTGTACAGTCAATAACCTTGTAGTTGGTATTGCAAGTGTCTAGATAGGATCAAAGTATCTTATCTCACCACTCCGCTCCGCTCATCTCTCCAGGAACAAAACCTGTTATATATCACACGTTCAAGTCTGTCAATGAACTAATCATGCATAGATATCCTTATAAGTTACGCCACTACATACTTTAGAGGGTTGCAGGGAACGTCTCCCTTCACACAACCTCCATGCC
>JACEEZ010024893.1:0-17500 GCA_016584305.1 Chionoecetes opilio | reverse complement strand
CCCTGGGCCCACCAACACAAAATCTCAGATGCCCCTTCTAAATTTCCCTGAATTGTATGTATTCCCCCACCCATTCCCCCTATTACCCTCCCCCTACATCAAGGTTTCCCCCAATTCTTGCAACCCACTTTTTTTTCTTCACAGTTCTCGCAAATAGGCTGCTAAAAAAAAAAAAAAAAGTGATCGGATCATCCTATAAAAGGGCTTAACACCTTCCCCTGGTCAACCTGATTCCAAAACTGTGACTATGATGGGATTCCGCCACAGGGGGCGGCACCTATCGCGGACAGACAGACAGACAGACAGACACACACACACCACACACACACACCACTTTCGCTTATATTATTACTAGCTGCAAAGCCGCCCTCCGGCGGTTTTGGCTAGCTCCTGCGGAGGGCTATTGGTGGGCAAACACAGACTCTCCAGTAGCCCCTTCTAACTTTCCTGAAATCATGGATGTAAAAATGTATGTATTAACGCCAACCCATTCACATCACCCCCAACCCTTCATTTCACCCATTACCCATCCCCCCCCCCATTCACTCACCCATTACCCATCATCCCCCACCCTTCACTCACCCATTACCCATACCACACACCCATTCACTCACCCTTACCCCATCACCCCCCACCCTTCACTCACCCTTACCCATCACCCACACACCCTTCACTCACCCATTACCCCCCACCTATTCCCTCACCCTCACCATCACCCCCACCCATTCACTCACCCATCACCCCACACCCATTACCATCACCCACCATTCACTCACCCTTACCATCACCCTGCATAAAGGTTTCCTCAATTAGAGGAGAACTGCAACTCCGAAATGCCAGTGGTCGCTGGTAGTTTTAACTCACAATTTGGTGAAAAGTTGGTCAACTTGAAAAAAAAATAGGGCTTATCCCACTGACTTAAAACACAAAAGTATAATATTAAGAACGATTTTTCTTCTATATGTATATTGTATAGAAGCCTGATTCTGTAAAACATTGTATATAACCAAAAACCAAGTAGGTTTATAGTTTAGGAGGGGAGGTAAATGCTACTCTATGATATTATATAGTCAATAAAGAATGTTTAGAAGTTATCTATACCTAGGCAGTCATATTTTCCTGTTATTATTGTGTAAACAATCAATAGAAATCCTAGAAGTGCAATGATCGACGCGTGAAGTGGCAATGTTTTGATCAATCTCCCCGCCACAATCTCCCGCCCACCACTCCCCGCCGCGGCGTGTCGCCTTCACAATTATACCTACTTGTCGCAGCAACAACCGATTCGACATTCTTTTTTTTCTTCGTTTTTCCAAGGCATTGGGTTATTGTATTTTGACAAGCGTTTTGCCAGACGCAGCGTACTGTCTTTGAAAACATTTTGAACATCGCCCAAATTTTACATGCCACAATATACATGTAAAAATATATTAAGTTTGCTACTCGAGGCGAGTAATTTGCATTAAATTGCTATTATAGAACGTTCCATCGTAATGCATGTCATCCATATAATTAGTATAACAAAAAGAAGAACTACTTTTTTGGTATTCAATGCGGTGCATAAATATTTATCGAGAAATTTTTTTTATGAAAAATTTTTAGTCGAGGAGCCAAAAACACAGAAACCCAAACCTTTGAGTTAACTGCCAGCGACCACTGGCATTTCTCGAGTTTTCCGATTTTTGGGAAATTTTCTCGCAACCCACTTTTTTTTTTTCACAATTCTCGCTAATAGGCCTGCTAAAAAAAAAAAAAAGTGATGGGAAATCATCCTATAAGTGGGTTTAAAAAACCTTCACCTGTTCAAGCTGGTTCCAAAATTTTGTGCCATATGACGGGAATTCCACCACGGGGGCGGAACCTATATACAACACACAAACAAAACACACACACACACACACACACCACTACACACACACACAGACAGACACACTTTCGCTTATATTATTATATATATTATATATATATAATATATTTTATATATATATATTATATATATTATAAAATATATATATTATATATTATATATATTTTAAAATATAAATATATATAATATATATATATATATATAATATATTATACAAAATTACTGCCGCAAACCCGCCCTCCGGGCGAACTTTTTGGCTAGCTCCTGCGGAGGGCTATTATGGGCCTTCGGCCCCCCACCTTGTTTGGTGGGTTGGTATTCCCCCACCATTCACTCACCCATTACCCATCACCCTCCACCCATTCACTCACCCATTACCCATCACCCCCACCCATCCCCCTCACTATTACCCATCACCACAAAACCCTTCACTCATCCATTACCATCCACCCCCCACCTTTTTCCCTCCCCATCACCCATCCACCCCCAACCCATCCCCCCCCACCCATTCACTCACCCATCACCCCACACCCATTACCCATCCCCCACCCATCACCCACACCCATTACCCATCACCCACCCATTCACTCACCATTACCCATCACCCTACATCAAGGTTTCCTCAATTCCAATGATCTAAAACTCGAGAATGCCAGTGGTCGCGGGCAGTTTAACTCAAAGGTTGGTCTACTGTTTTTTTTGGCTCCGCGACTAATATTTTTTCTAAATTAATTTCGCGATAACATTGATGCACCGCATCTGAATACCAAAAAATATAGTTCTTCTGTTTGTTCTACTAATTATATGGATGACATGCATTACGAGGGAAAACGTTCTATAATAGCAATTTAATGCAAATTACTCGCCTCGAGTAAAAAGCTTAATATTTTTTACATGTTATTTGTGGCATGAAAAATTTGGGCGATGTTCACAGTTTTTTCTAAGACAGTACTGCTGCGTCTGGCAAACGCTTGTCAAAATACAAAAAGCAATTTCCCTTGGAAAAACGAAAATAAAGAATGCCGAAATCGGCCTGTTGCTGCGACAATGTAGGTTATAATTGTGGAGGCGACCGCCGCGGCCGGGGAGTGGTGGCGGGAGATTGTGGCGGGGAGATTGAATCAAAACATTGCTACTTCACGCGTCGACTCATTGCACTTCTAGGCTTTCTATCTGATTGATCACAATAATAACAGGAAAATATGACTGCCTGGGTTAGATAACTTCTAAACATTCGTTTTGACTATATAATATCATAGAGTAGCATTTACCTCGCCTCCTCAACTAAAACCCTACTTGGTTATTTGGTTATATACAATGTTTTACAAAAATCAGGCTTCTATACATATACATATAGAAAAAAATCTTTCTTAATATTATACTTTTGTGTTTTAATTGCAGTGGAATAAGCCCATATTTTGTTTTCCAGTAGACCAACTTATTATAAAAAAAGTGAGTTAAAAACTGCCAGCGACCCCTGGCATTTTGGGTTCCGTTCTCTTCGAATTCCAATGATCTAAAACTCGAGAAACCCATTGGTCGCTGGCAGTTTTAACTCAAAGGTTGGTCTACTGTGTTTTGGCTCTGCGACTAATATTTTTTTTCATAAATTAAATTTCGCGATAACATTGATGCACCGCATCTGAATACCAAAAAATATAGTTCTTCTGTTGTTCTACTAATTAAAATGGATGACATGCATTACGATGGAACGTTCTATAATAGCAATTTAATGAAAATTACTCGCCTCGAGTAGCAAAGCTTAATATATTTTTTACATGTATATTGTGGCATGTAAAATTTGGGCGATGTTCACAGTGTTTTCTAGACAGTACTGCTGCGTCTGGCAAACGCTTGTCAAAATAAAATAAGCAATCCCTTTGGGAAAAAAACGAAGAATAAAGAATGCCGAAATCGGCTTGTTGCTGCGACAAGGTAGGTTATATTGTGGAGGCGACGTGCCGCGGCGGGGAGTGGTGGGCGGGGAGATTGTGGCGGGGACATTGAATCCCAAAAAATTACGACTTCACGCGTGACTCATTGCACTTCCAGGCTTTCTATCTGACTGATACCCAATAATAACAGGAAAATATGAACTGCCTAGGTATAGATAACTTCTTTAAAAATTTTGTTTTGACTATATAATATCATAGAGTAGCATTTACCTCGCCTCCTCAACTATAAACCCACTTGGTTATTTGGTATATACAATGTTTTACAGAATCAGGCTTCTATACAATATACATAGAAAAATCGTTCTTAATATTATACTTTTGTTTTTTTCAGTGCAGTGGAATAAGCTCATATTTTGTTTTTTCCCGTAGACTAACTTATTATAAAATAATGACTTAAAACTGCCAGCGACCCCTGGCATTTTGGGTTCCAGGGCCCATACTTATAAAGATTTAGGATTCGTCTTAGACTCGCTCGAGTCTTAAATATGGCATTCGGCGTCCTAAATCATTTCGAGCGCATCCTAAATCGCTAAGACTCGTCCTAATTTCGAGGTTTGGCTAGGACAGGGTGTGAGGTGTCCTAGCGAGCAGGGCGGCGGCTAAGACTCGTTCCTAAGGACGTAAACATGGAGTGCTCCACCCACTCCTGAGAAACTTTTCGGTGACAGGATAGATGTACTGGACGAACTTGTTGATACATAACTAATCAAGCGATACCGCTTGGACCGAGAAGGATTATATATGTGACAGACTAGTGGGAGATGTAACATAAAGCAAAACTAAAAAATACGGCGATCAGTGCATGACAGTCACGAGTGTGTTTTATTCACTCTGAGGTAGTCATTTTTCCTCCTGCCTTGATATCATGTATCGTGATACAGATTGAAGTGCATCCCCACCAACTGTTGATGAAGAATGGTATCATGTTTTAGATAAAAGCGATTTAGAGTAGGCTCATATAAAAAAAATGTAAAAAATTGAAAAGTCGGGGATTTATTAAGCCATGGGAAAAATATCCATATAACCTATTTCTCTTCCACTGCCGTGTCTTGATAATTTTCTTATTTGTTCTTGATATCATCTCCCAGCAACATTGTCATGACGGGCCGGGATCAAATTAGTGCCGGCAAATCACAAACGGCATATTGGCTTGAATCGGCAAACCGTAAGAAGTTATCGGCCTGGCTGCGGCCGAAAACTTGTGCGTACATGTTTGCCCCTTGGGGGCCTGTGTCGGTTACGTTACTTTCTGTGTCAATCTGTGTGGAAAACCCGTAACCAAACTATTGCCCTACTACACAAACGGCCGACTAGCTCTTTCGTGCCAAAGCGGGCCAAACAGCAACTGCATCGTGCCACAAGCAACCGATTTAGCATAAAATAGTGCCTAAGGGGCCTACACGCAACTAAATCGTGCCCAAGCAGGCCGATTTAGCATCCAATGGGCCCACAAGCAGGCCGATTTAGCATTTGAATAGTGCCAAGCGGGCCGACTTAGCATTTGAATATGCCACAAGTGGGCAAATAAGCAGCGAATGTTTACCTTTCCAAATCCCGGTTAGCAGCCGATAGTTACCCTGCCACACTGCGCACGCACGACAGATGACACAACAGGAAAACATTGACCACGCCTCCGGACCAGAACATTATCGTCAGTTTCTTTTATTTTACCTAAATGTCTAAAAATTAAACCCCCAAAAACTACCAAAAATTTTAAACCAAAACCTAAATAAAACCTAAAAGAAAAATTTAACTTAACCCAAATTAACCTTTTATTTTTATATGAAATAGAAAGGTAATTAGGTTATTTAATTTTGATTGGGTTTAAAAATTTAATTTAATTTAAGGCTTGGTTTAGTTTGTTTTTGGGTTTGGTTAGGTTTAAGATAGGTTTTTGGGTTTAATTTTTGTAGACTTATTTAGGTTAAAAAGCGAATTGATGAAAATGTTCGGGCCCCTGGAGGCAGGGCCCAATTTTTTCCTGTAGACGTTATCTGCAGCGTGTGCGTAGTCGTGGCAGGGTAGCTATCCGGGAGGGCAGCTAGGGGCGCGCTACAGCCCCCCATTTTAAAGAACACAGGTTTGTGAATGGAAAAAACCTGTTCCAGGTTTGAAGGTTTTCCAAAACTTTACAGTAAGTAAGGACCAAAGGCCATGTGAAACAAAAAAATAAAAATTATCACAAATATTTAAAATTTAAGCCATAATCATCAGCCCGGCTGCAGTAATCATCTTGCCGGTGGTTGAGGCAGTCTGGCACTGCAATCAGCAACCAAATTTCAAAATGTGTCCCTAATACCCCATCGGCCCGACTCAAGTATAAATACTGTAAATGAAACAAAAATAATTGTGTTAAAATAAATTTTTATAAAAAATATAACCTGTATTGTTAAAAATGGAAAAAAAACCCCAGATAAATGGGGGGAAAATTTCTATTAATGAACAGAAAATAACGAAAAAAAAAACAAAATAAAAAATGAATGAAAAAAATAAAAAAATTAAAAAAAATCAATAAATATATATAATTAATATAATATATATATATTATTATAAATATATAATTATAATATATATTATTATATAAATTTTCCCCATAAGTATATTTATAACAGGAAAACTCTTATGGCTTTTTGGGGATTTTACCCTGCTCACGCATATTCATGAATTTGTACTATAGTGACAATAGAATTTTGAGATGTGCAAATCAAATGTGAACGCCGAAATAAAATGGATAAGTTCACGATTGTCAACTTATAAGACTTATGGGAAAATCTGACTTTAAAACAAAAGGGAAAAAGGAAAGACCCTGAAAGTCTATAATCTCTGAAAATTAGGTTGGGTTTGGGTTTAAAGGGAAAAAAGAAAACCAAATGCATCAAAAAATTATCAGGTTTACCCAAACCATGGAATTATACAACCAGAGGTGTTAAGTCTAAACCAAATCCAATCGGAAAATATAGAATTCCACCATCTGTCAGATGGCAGGGGTGTCCTGTCCCGCGGGCCCAAAGGTGTCCCTTCTGTTTCATAAAGTACCATGTGCCAGCCCCATGTGGTGCCTTCTTCCCCACTAAAAGGCTTTGATAAAAGCGTCTGAAAAAAAAAAACTAAGATTAGTTTTTCGATCCGATTCGTCATAAGTTTACAAAAATTTTTTTGAATTTCTTAATTTTCTATGGGGCCAATAATCTTAAAAAAAGAGTTTTTCAACCTCAATACTTCAATTACCCTACAATAAATATAGACCAAATCGTGGCTCCGAGGATGCAGGCCCCGCGGCCATGCCCCCCCCCTTTTTCAAAGAAAAAAATATAGCCCAAAATTTAAGATAGCACCAATATATATATATAAATATATAATATAAAGGAGGAGAGAGAGAGAAGAGAGAGAGAGAGAGAGGAGAGAGAGAAGATAGATAGTAGATAGATAGAAGTAGATAGAAGATGATGATAGTAATAGATTAGAGATAGATAGAAGAATAGATGATAGAAGATAGAAATAAACAAAAATTTCTTTTATTAAAAAAAAAAAAAAATAGGTTTTTTTTTTTTCTTATATTTTTTTTTATTTTTTTTTTATTTTTTTTCTTTTTTTTCTATATATACATATTTTTTAAATTTTTTTTTTTTTTTTTATCTTTTTTTTTTTTATACAATTGATTTTTATACTTTTTATAAAATTTTTTTCATATTTTTTTGTTTTTTTTTATTTCTTGATTTTATATAATAAAAATATTTTTCTTTTTTACTTTATTTAAATTTTTTTATATATAATTATTATTGATTATTTTAGATTTATATATATTTATTTTTTTTTTTTTTTTTTTTTTTTTTTTTTTTTTTCATAGTTTTTTATTTTTAAAATTTTTAATTTAAGATTTTTTATATTTTTTGATTTTATATATATAATATATATATTTATATATTATATATATATATATATATAATATATATAAAATATATAATTATATATATATATATATATATTTATATAAATATATAATATAATAATATATATTTTAAAAATTAATTAATTTATATATATAATATATAATTTTTATTATATATTGGCCCCCCTTTTTTAATTTCGGGTACGCCACTGACCACAATACAAAACCAATAAAAATAGACCACAATAAAGAAGTTGGGCAAATCATAATGGATGAAAAAAATGTCAAACTATTTTTTTGATTACTTAAACTAGTTGATTGTACAAACCGTGAAGTTGGGGATAAAAGTTATTTAGTAAACCTTATATATCCTAATTTGGTCATTTACGCATTTTTCTTTTTTCTTACACCATCACCTATTTTTGCACTTTCGGGGGGTCACATAAAAATAAAAATTTTCACTCTACCAAAACCATCGCGATGCATTTTACCTAAAATTTAGATCAGGCACAAGTTGTAAAATAAAACCCACTAAACTAACCAGGACTTTGGTTCGTACCTAACCTGAAGCAAGAGTAAAGGGGGATAACTGCAAAATGAGGATTCGATTTTTTTTTAAAAAAAACCCTCTTTTAAACCCAGAATACAAAGGAAAAGAAATTTTTTTAACCCCATACTCAATTAATGGGTTTAAAGTACCCCAAAAAATCTTTAAAAAATACTGTAATGGTCAGATTTACAAGTTGAAAGGGAGTTATAACTAGTGCCTTTTAATGTACAAACTGCAGTAGAACCGAGGCAGGTGTTTCTTCTTTTAAAAGAAGATGACAGTTTAAAAAATAGTGACAGCATTTTTAAAAAAAAACTTTTAGACGTTTTTGACGGAAAAAAAAAATTCCATTTTGTAAAAGTATCTAAAACCTAATGAAAAAATTAAAATAACTTAATTCACCCTCAAACTAAACCCAACTTGCCTGCCCCTTTAAAATAACCACTTAGCCCTTGCTCTTAAAATAACCCAACTTAGCCTTGCCCTTAAACACCCAGCCTAAGAAAAATTTTATTTTGCACAAAAATTTTAAAATTTCTACTTTCACACTCGTTTTCACACTTTTAACACTTTACCCCTTTATTATTTTTTGCCTTTTCAATATTTATGATGATTATAACAGGATATGGGGTTTCAAAAAAGCCCTTTAAAGCAAGCTTTTTGGGGAAAGGTTGGGGGAGAGAGGGAAAACACACTCTATAGAAACAGTAAAAGGTGAAAAAAACTTGAACCCGACACAGCAGTTCTAAATATTAGCCCCGAGGGTCAGTACTGCGTATAAAGGGTACTAGACACCCATCACAAATCACCAGTAAAAATTTAGTACAAATCCTCTATGACCAAAATCTCCTGAATAATGGGGGGGGGATTCGACCCCCCCCCCCCCTAGTTAAAACCTGCCTGGGCATTGATTACTTTCCCATTAAACCTCGCTGGGTCGCTGGGAGGGGGGGGGGAGGATTTTGCCCCCCCAACCCCCCCGTGTAATTCTCATTTCCGCGGGTTATAGGGATTGAAAGCTGCAAATTGTCATTCTATAATTGAGGACGGTTAAACTCGTCCTTTTTAAGCTTTAAATGCATTACGTAGAACCCAAAACACAAATAAAAATCTTTCCCCCTCAAGCCTTTTTATTTAATTCCGAACGGTACAAATTTTAGAGTCCTTTTTCCCCCCCTTTAGCGGGGTTTTTTCCCCCAGTTCACAGATCACTTTTGATACCTTAAAAAGTAAATTTTAAAAAGGGAGGGAGCGCCCCTTTACCCTCCCCCCCCCCTAAAAAAGACCCCCTTAAACCCCCCAAAAATATACTATGGTAAAAATTTTTATTTTACCCTCCTATAACTAACCTAACCTCAATAAACCAGCCAACCCCACTTAACCAAAACCTAACCTTACTAAAAACCTCCTAGAGAGACCTCAAAAAAATTTAAATTTCTAACCTTACCTCAAAATAAACCAAAACCCAGCCTGTTAAAAAATTTTAGTTCCCCGCAATTAATCTCGCTAGGAGGTTATTTGGAAGGTTTTGGGAAAATTATAGGAGGGTTTGGGTTTGACAATTTTTTTGGGGGATCCAGAGGATGGAGTATTTAGGGGGGGGCCAGGGGGCCCCCCCAAACATTGTCATGACGGCCGGCCCTCAAATTAGAAAGGGCAAATCAAAAGCATTTGGCTTGGTCGGCAAACCGAAAATGAAGTTTGGGCCCCGGCTGGGGGCCCGCAACTTGTGCGTTCATGTTTGACCCCGGGGCCTGTGTCGGTTACGTTACGGGTCTGTGTCAGATCTGTGTCGGCAATCCGTAACCAAACTATTGCCACTACTGAACCACAAACGGGCCAACATAGCATCTAAATCGTGCCACAAGCGGCCCAACACAGCAACTGAATCGTGCCACAAGCAGGCCGATTTAGCATCCAAATAATGCCACAAGCGGGCCTACACAGCAACTGAATCGTGCCTCAAGCAGGCCGATTTAGCATCCAAATAATGCCACAAGCGGGCCAACACAGCAACTGAATCGTGCCACAAGCAGGCCGATTTAGCATCCAAATACTGCCACAACCGGGCCAACACAACAACTGAATCGTGCCACAAGCAGGCCGATTTAGCATCCAAATACTGCCACAATCGGGCCAACACAACAACTGAATCGTGCCACAAGCAGGCCGATTTAGCATCCAAATACTGCCACAAGCGGGCCTACACAACAACTGAATCGTGCCACAAGCAGGCCAACATAGCAGCTGAATCGTTCTACTGTTCCTACTGTCGCTGTTGTACGAAATGTTGTCGGCACGCGAACTCCTGTAGACCTCTCCATATATCTCTATTATTTCACTGGATGTGCAGTTTAACTGCTGCCCTGATACATGTTACAGGTGAAATTGAGTCACTAGCATTCCATGAGAACACTTACAAGTAATCATAGTTACTCAAAAGCTTAAAATATCCATGTCAAAAAGTTCAAACAGGTGTTGTATCAGGTATAATTATTATCCTTTGTCTGGATACCAGTGCATCTAACAACTCTCATAAAATATTCATTGTCTCAGTATCATGTAACATGTTTCAGGGCAGCAGTAAAACTGTAAAACATGGAAATCAAAGAATATGCTTAGGTAACTTACGAGGTTAAACTTTTTCTCTTTGATTTGCATGTTTTACAGCTTTACTGCTGCCCTGAAACATGTTATAGGGTACTCTGAGACACTTAATATTTTATGAGAGTAGTCAGATGCACTGGTATCCAGACAAAGGATAATAATTATACCTGATAAGAACCATACTCCTATTTGAATTTTTTGACGGGGATATTTTAAGCTTTTGATTAACTATTATTACTTGTAAGTGTTCTCAATTGAAAGCTAGTGACTCGCTTTCACCTGTAACATGTCTCAGTGAGGCAGATACGCTGTCAAACCAGTGAAATACGAGAGATAAATGGAGAGGTCTATAGGATTTCGCACGTCGACAAAATTTCACACTGGTAGTCAGCAATCCAATTCACAATGTGTGCCCTAATACACCATCAGGCTGCTCCAATTCAAAATACTGTAAATGAAACAACAGTAATTATGTATACAATGTAAATTTAATTTTCACAAGAATATTATCACTGGATTACATATTGGAATATTTTTTCAAATATATACATGAATGAATGACATGAATATCTCTCTTATCTATCTATCTATTTATATATATATATATATATAAAATATAATTATTTTATATATATATAATATAATTTTATATTATATATATATATATATATATATTAAAATATATTATATTTTATTTTTATTAATTTATATTATAATTATATATGTTTTAAAATATTATATATTATTTTAAAATATTAATATATTATATATATTATATATTATAATTATATAGGATATAAAATGATTTTATTAATATATATAATAATATGTATATATATATTTTTGTATATAATTATAGTATATATATTTTATATATATTTTTAAAATATATATATTATATATATATTTTATTTATATATAATATATATATATAATATTATATATATATATATAATATATTATATATATATCTATATATATAAATTTATATATATATTATATAAAATATATATAATATATATTATATATATGTATATATATATATATAATATTATATTGTATATATATATGTATATATGTATATATTAAAATTATATATATATTATTAACTATTATATATATATTTTATAGTAAAATATTTTTATATATTATATATATGTTTTATAAAAATAGTAATGTTTTATATATATATTATATGTATATATATATAAAGTATATATTCTAGTATATATTATATATATTTTATTATTATATTATATATATAATATATTATATATATATATTAAAATTATATATAAAATATTTATAATAATATATAAAATTTTTATATATATTATAATTATAATATATATTATATATAATATATTTATATTATATTGTAAAATATATATATCTTAAATATAATATATATATATATATATATATATATTTATATATGTATATTATATATATATATATATGGTATATATATATTTTAATTTTATAATATATGATATATAAAGATATATATAATAATATATTTATATATATAATTATATTATATATTATTTAATATATATATAAAGTATTATATATATATATTTTATATTGTAATAATGTATATATATTATATATATATTTATATATGTATATATTATAAATTGTTATATATATATGTATATATTTATATATGTATTATATTATTATATATATATATATATATATATATATATTTATATATATATATAATATATATATTATATATATATTTTTATATATATATATGATATTTTATATATATATATTATTATATATATAATATAAAGTATATGTATTATATATATATATATATATATATGTATTTATATTATATATTTATTTTTATATATAATATATATATTATATATATATATTTTATTTATATATATTAGGGTATATATATTGTATATGTATTTATATATGTTGTATATGTTATTATATATATATCTATTTTGTATATATATATATATAGGGGTATAATATTATATATTATATACGTATTTTTAAATATATATTATATATATATATATTATTATAATTTTATATATATATGTAAAATTTTTTTTATGTAATATATTATTATATATATTATATATTATAATATATTATATTTTTACTATTTATATATATATATTATATATATATTATATATATATATATATATATATATATATATACCCTGACGCCTGGAGGGGGAAACCCGTGACGTGAAAAGGAAGTGGTACAAATGACTGATCCCATCGAAATGGTATATCAAGTCTCCTCTGCCAATTGAGAGAACTGAAACTCGAGAAATGCCAGTGGTCGCTGGCAGTTTTAACTCAAAGGTTGGTTACGTGTTTTCCCTCCGCGACTAATATTTTTCATTAAAAACAATTTCGCAATGAATATTGATGCACCGCATCTGAATACTAAAAAAGAACGTTCTTCTGTTGTTCTAGTAAGTGTATGCAAAGACATGCATTACGATTTAAACGTTCTAAGATAGCAATTTAATGCAAATTACTCGCCGCGAGTAACAGAGCTTAATATATTTTTTAATGTATATTGTGGCATGTAAAATTTGGGCAATGTTCACAGTGTTTTTTTAAGACAGTACTGCTGCGTCTGGCAAACGCTTGGGCAAAATACAATAAGCAATGCCTTGGAAAAACGAAGAATAAAGAATGCCGAAAACGGCTTGTTGCTGCGACCCAAAGTAGGTTATAATTGTGGAGGCGACACGCCGCGGCGGGGAGTGGTGGGCGGGGAGATTGTGGCGGGGAGATTGAATCAAAACATTGCCATTCACGCGTCGACCATTGCACTTCCAGGCTTTCTATCTGATTGATACACAATAATAAAAGAAACATATGACTGCCCAGGTATAGATAACTTCTAAACATACGTTATTGACTATATAATATCATAGAGTAGGCATTACCTCGCCTCCTCAACTTAAAACCCACTTGGTTATTGGGTTTTATACAATGTTTTTACAGAATCAGGCTTCTATACAATATACATATAGAAGAAAATCGTTCTTAATATTATACTTTTGTGTTTTAAGTGCAGTGGATAAGCCCCTATTTTTTTTTCAAGTTGACCAACTTTTCACCAAATTGTGAGTTAAAAACTGCCAGCGACCCCTGGCATTTTGGAGTTGCAGTTCTCTCTAATTATGAAATTGGCCGTGCTTCTCCTCTACCAACTGTAGGCTACATGTAATGTTTTGGGAATACTTAAAATACATTTTAAAAAGGGGTGGAAAAACAAAATTTCCTTAAAGCCCAGTCTAGGAAAAAAAAGTTATTTCCACAACATCTAGCATGAAAGAATAAAAACCATGAAAATGCCAAATACCTAGGCTCGTACCAAGAGTCATGATGAAGGTCGAAAATACGAACGACCAAGGAATGGTACCATAAAAGGGATATTTTTCGGGTAAATTTCCAGATGAACACCGAACTTCCTTTGGTGGACGAAATAATTTTTTTCTGGTGATTTTTTAGTGTTTTGAATGAATCTGTTAACCGTTTCTGTCGCAATTTTTTTTTTTTTTTTTTTGCAAAAAATGAAAAAAAAACAAAACAAATTAAACCCTAACTGAAGCTATACCTAACCTAATCCAACCCTTACCTAAGCTAACCAAAACCTATACCTAAAAAAAAAAAAAAAAAAAAAACCTTTACTGACAAAAAAAAAAAAAAAAAAATTGCGACAGAAACGGTTAACAATTAATTCAAACACTCAAAACCACCAAAAATAATAGTTTTGTCTACCAAAGTAATTTCGGTGTCATCTGGAAATAAATTTTGGGAACAAAGAGCAGGGTCAAAGGTCGGGTCTTCGACATCTTTGTGCTCTTAATTTTGATTTTGAAAGGGGAAAATTTCCCTCGGGGGATATCACTGTCACTTTGAGAGAAAAATTTTTTGATTATTTTGGGAGCCAGTTTAATTCTGGAAATACCATTCCAGATTCTATTCACAACTGCTGACACCTTTCCATCCGAGTAACCTTTATGGAAATAATTTTTTTAGAAACTGCGGCGGTGCATCCAAAAAAAAACAACCCATTTTCCAGGATGAGATTTTTTACCAAAGTATACCCATTGGTAATTTTCCCAAATTTCTCAATAATTCCCTTAGGTACTCATCAACTCCTTAGGTTTTGATGACCCATAAAATACCCCAACATTAGGGGAATCCTTAGTTTTGGAGACCTTCGAAAAAAAAACTAACCAAAATTTGGGCCAAAACTGTGTTTTGGAACTTCGATGTAATGGTATGCCATCACATTTTATTTTCATGGAAAACCCCAAAAGTGTCTTTCAATGATTTTTCAGATGCATTCTTAGATTAAAGTCATCAGGTTTTGAGAAAACCAAAAGGGTTAATACTGGCCTCCACATATGTTTTTTTAAAAGTAAATTTTTTTTTTTCAGGGTTTTCATAATGTGGTGCATCCTAGAAGAGAGGTCAAAATTTTGTTGAGGACGCTAACAACGAATTTACAGCTGGTGAAAAATCTGTTATCACCACCCACTGACGCACAGGCCTTTGCTTTTTTGATGAAGTAAAAAGGGCTTTTTTGGGATGACCCCCCCCAATCTACTACAGAACCCCCCCCTTATCATTTGAGAATAGTTCATTTAAAAAAACCCCCAAAAAATGAAAGTATACCGGACCACTTAAAACTTTTGCCCGTAAGGTTATCTACATTTAAACACTTGACTCCCTACAACAGCCTCCTCTCCATCACATGACCACAGCTCTTTTTCATTAGGGGAAATTTTTCTAAGGGGGTTTTTCAAGAAGGGGAATTGTCACATCACCCTGACAAAAAGAGCCACAAGTTTCGATAAGGGGAAATTTTGGGGGTTTTTCTACCCCTGTCTGTGTGAGAAAAATATGGATGTTCGAAATTTTTTTTTTAGCTTTTGGCTAAGCCCACTTTGATGACTTCATGTTTGATAAAAGGCCTAAGAACTTAAAAATTTGTTTTGTCTTGATGTTTTTGGAGGGCTGTATTTTTTGTTCTTGGTACTGGTAGGGAAAATTTTATCTTTTTGACCGTTTTCCCGCCCCGGCCCCCATATCAGTCCTGTGACAAAATCCTCAAGGAAAAAATTCGGTGTTTTTTTATTTATATTTTTTTTTTTTTAAAAAACTGGGGGTTTTATGACTATTTGTCCGGACTACAATAGGGCTTTTCTAGTGGGGATAGTTTTTTTTTGGCAAAAACCCTAGTTTTTAAAAATATAAAAAAAAAAAAAAATTTCCGAATTTATGGGACGTTTCCATTAACAAAATGTATCTCACCCCCCAAAAAAACACAAAACTTTCCGGGAAAATTATCGGGTTTTTTTAAGTTTTTAAAAGAAACCTAACCTAACCTTAAGGTTTTTTTGAAACCTATAAGGTTAGGTTAAATACTTTGTGGGTTTAAAGGTTAGTTAGGTTTTATCAAAAAATATAAGACCCCGAAAATTTTTTTGGCCAAGTTTTAGTGCTTTTTCTGAGGGGGATACAGTGTTTTTAATGGAAACGGACAAAAATTCGTAATTTTTATTTTTATTTTTGAAAACTATGGGGTTGCGCAAAATAAAAACTTTTTCCCCTTAGAAAAATCACCTATTGTGGCCAGGAAAAAATATCGGTGTCTCTGAAAAAAAACCCGAAGTCCTCGCCAAATTTTTACCGCTGCGGGGCATAATTTCACGTTTAAATCACAGGGTGGTTCAGCAAGGCATCAATTTTCGTTTAAAACCAGGCATGGTACAGCAAGGCACAATTTTTCCCTGCAAATCCAAAGGCATGGTATCAGCAAGGCATCAATTTTTCCCTTCAAATCACAGGTGTGGTAAGCCCCAAGGCACAATTTCACGTTCAAAAACACAGGGTGGTATCAAAGGCATCATTTTAGAGCAAATCACAGGGATGGTATCAGCAAGGCATCAAATTTTACGTTCAAATCACAGGGGGGTATCGCAAAGGCATCAATTTTACGTTCAAATCACGGGTGGTACCCGCCGCTTTCTCGGAAAGGGACGATGATACGGATGCCCCAGGGCGGGGGGGGGGGAACTGTCCAATAAAAAAGGGGGGTTGTAATCGGTTCTTTTATCCTGACCCCGTCTGGCACAAGGGAGTCCCGAAACTATCATGGCCGCCGCCCCCCACCGAGCCACATTTAAAAGGCCGCGGCCCACGTACGTGCCAACACGCAAATAAATTTTCTTTTGCGGGAATTTTTTTTATTGTTAAATACTTCTGACGTTTTCTTCTGATCATAAAATTTTTTGAAAAATTTTTTACAGCCAAGTTATAATAAAAACATGTAATGACCAATTTTTCTACCCTAAAACACGGAGTATTATAAAAACTTTGGGGAATTTAGGCACATATCACTGTACTCATTTCTTTTTGCGAGAAATCACCCAAAAAGAAATATATGGCCTTTTTGGGGCCAAAAAATCACAACCGGCGGGAACCGCTGGATTCGTTTTGAATAGTAACCCGACTCAGATCTCGCCTGATAGCGATCGGCTTGTTTTGGCTCAGCAAACCGCAAAAATTTTGTTTTTTTTTACTAACCTAACTAACTTCTTTTCCCCTCTACCGCAAAAAAGA
>JACEEZ010024892.1:32500-47598 GCA_016584305.1 Chionoecetes opilio | reverse complement strand
CGCCTGTTGTCTAACGTACAGAATCTTTCCCCCTATGGAGTATTACATTAGTTCCCTGTCCCAGCGTCCATGAACAGTCATTTCCCGTTCTAGTCATGAGGGCTGCAGCTCCCCTTTCAGCATCCCCTTCAGTATACCATCACGACAACAGAAGATAGAAGATTAGAAGAGTAAAAGTGAAAGTGGTCAAGCAGCCGTCACAGCACAAAAACATTATGGGCAGTACACATTAGTTCCCTGTCCCAGCCCCCATGAACATTCAGCCCCCTTTCTAGTCATGAGGGCTGCAGCTGTCCCTTCGGCATCCCCTTCAGAATAACATCACGACAACAAAAGAGAAGAGTAGAAGAGTGAAAGTGGTCAAGTGGCTGTCACGGCACAAAAACATTACGGGCGGTACATAGGCTAGCATTAACTCAATATCCCCCAAATAAAAATATCTCCATCTGAAAAAACACCAATTTTTGGCAGGGAAAAGTAGTCGGTGTCTCAGAAAATGACCGCGCAGTCCTCGTCCATTTTGGTAAAGTTCTAAAGTTCTTTCCCTCTCTTATTACTCCAGACCTTCACAGATCCCTTCAGATACCTCTAAAACATAATTATAAAGTGGGGGAGAGATTCCCCTTCATCCCCCTCCCCCTCAACTAAACGACCCCACTGGACCACTAAAACTATAACATGGTTAATATTACTAATCTAACCTCAGTATAACCTAACCCATCTTACTATCTCGCTAACCTTAGCGAGAAACCTCCAAAAAATAATTACTAACCTAACCTCAATATAACCAAACCTAACCTGTAAAATTCTAATTCTTTCACACCCTTAGGTCTCGATAGGAGGTTATTGGTAAGGTTAGGTAAGATTATAGTGAGGTTAGGTTAGTAATATTATTATGAAGGATACAGGGGGGAGGGGTCATTTAGGCGAGTGGGGGTTGCATGGGGGCATCTCTCCTCCACTTTATTATTACGTTTTAGAGTTATCTGAAGGGATCTGTGAAGGTCTGGAGGAAAAAAAAACCTGATAAGGGCGGGAAAGGACTCAAGAAATTTACCTCCATATTTACCAACGGCAGTAGCGATCACGCAGTTCTCGTCCATTATAACCTTCATATCTCCTATACACTCTCCTTCCTATCAAAAACCGATATCAAACCAATATCTCCGAAAGTAGTGATTTGCGACGGAAAACTCAGGGAGAAAGTTCCTCAGAATCGGTATTAGTTCAGTAGTGGGCTTTCAACAGTCTTAGGACTCTTACCTACATCATCGTGTAGATTTCTTCATTCTGAGTATTTTGAACCCCATTTCCCATGGCGCAATTGAATAATAATGGCATTACATGTACCGTAGATAACACTAGTCACCAAGGCAATGTTTTTTTTTCCGATTTACAGAAGTTTGGTGGCGTTCATACTTACATTTCTACATCCATGATTAAGGAAAGTTAAAAAGGGATATCTGGAGAGTCTGTCATTTTGTGTCATATTGTGGCTATATATGAACAAATTACCAAAATATCACCCGAGGGGCGACATCAGTAACGGCTACTTTAAGGTCGCCAACTAGGCGACTAGTTAGGCTAGGTTTATGTCCTCCCGCCCAAAAGGTGATGGAGCTACTGTCTGTCGTCGCGCGATAAAAAAATAGTAGTGAAATTGGTATTATTCTAGTGTTTGCCCATACTCCCCTCTCCCACAAAACAACTTGGGGACCTGGGGGAATGCGGATATTTGGCTGGGGTACAAAATATGCGTCGCAACCCATAGTTTTTGAGTTAAGGGGGTGTTGAAAAAATTGCCTAGATCTAGGGAAAATTCATTGGATTTCTTCTGAGTCCAGAGTGTGTGAACATGACGATCCTCACAGAATGATGACCAAAGTGTCGAAAACCCCCCCCCAACCCCTCGCTAGGAGAATAGGTTATATTTGTTTAGGTTACGTAGGTTAGGTAGGTTTAATTTGGGTAGGTTAGGTTAGTTTTTGGGTTAGGTTAAGTTAGATTTGGTTAGGTTGGTTAGGTTATGGGTGGGTCAAGCCCCCGCTAGGTTAGGTTAATTTGGTTGGGCAAATTTTTTCTAGATATAAGGAAATTTTCCCTAGATCTAGGGACTTGTACGGGTCCATACAATAACTGGAACGGTCCGGAACGGAGATTAGGTCCGGAACGGAGTTTTTATTAAGACGATTTGGCATTTATTGGGATATTGAATGAAGTTTTTAAAAGAATAATAATGTTTTATTTCGACATTAAAACGATACATTCTGGTTAAATATAAATATTTTCGAGTTTTTTTTCTTCGAAAAGATAAATCTCCGATCATGCAATGCATTGTAGTTGTAATGCACGGTTCATTCGCCCGGTGTCGGCATAACCCGGTCTGGGACACTGGTTAATAAGAAGATGTACTTATTATGACGATGTATGAATATTATATTTTGCAGGTGTTGTTGAAGAACGATTGAAAAGATGACACGACCAGGAAAAAAGGGTGATAAACATGAGTTCAAATGTGTTATTTTTTATCTTTTTACTTTTTTTAGACAAAAATACTTTTGGTTAAAAAATTGTTTTATATTTTATAAAGATAAATTAAAAATAACAAATTTTTATTAACAAAAATAATAAAAAAAAATTTGTTTTTTTTTTTATTAAGGCAATAAACCCTTCATCACCTTGCCGCTAAGGGGTTATGGTATGAATTTGTTTGAAATAAAAAATCCCAACCCAGATAAAAATTATTGAGTTTTTAAAAAGTAATCATCCACCCCAAAATTTCACCTTTTCCTTTGTTTTTAATGCATTCAAAATATACCCTTTTTGTTTCGGGGTTATATAAAAAATTTTGTTGTAACATTTTCCCATCCACCCCCCCGGTTTTTTTAAATTTCCCAAAATTCAAAAAATTGTAAACCCCCCTTTCCCTCTAAAAACCCAAAAATTTTTATCGGGCAGACGATTGCCCCAAGGGTCGGCGACATCACAACGGGGGAGCCCCCCCAGAACCCCCCCTAAATCCCCTTTATGTGCGGGGGGACTTGAGAAAAATGTAGTACGGGGGAAATTTTGGGTTTTTTTTGATAATTTTTTGGGGGGATGTGGCCCTTTGTACTTGAATCTGTGGGGTTTTTGCAGGGGGGGGCTGTCCCTTTTAAACCGAGAGTTTAGAAACCCATTCGCAAATTTGTAGGGAAACCCGATATATGTTTTGGCGGGAGGGTGTGAAGCGGAAGGTGGGGCCCAAAGGCCCCCGAGATGAGAGGGATGCAGTACCTGGCTATACCACCCGCTCCCCGCGCTCCAAAGGAAAATTTGCACAAATAAAACCCTTTCCACCGTTGGGGGTTTTGTGAATGGGTGCTAAGCTTGGGAAGGGAACGGCTTTTTGCCCCGGCCCATGCGGGAAAAGGGGGCAAGTATGTGCCGTTTTTGCCCAAAAAAAAAATTTTCCAGGAAGACCCGAAAAAACACCCAAAAATTTACTACTTTTTTCTCAGTCTCCTTTTGTGTCTGGGTGGGCGGGGCTGGGGGGGGCTCACTCTTTTGTGACGTCGCCAGAAAATTTTTTCCCGCCACGGCGGAAGTGGCTTTTTGTTTTTCCCGCGGCTTTTAAAAAAGTCATGTTTTTGGGGAAATAAAGGGGGGGTTGAAAAGAATAATTTTTTGTGGTTTAGGTTTTGAATGACCCATTAAACATAATTTAGGGGCAAAAAAAAAAAATTAAGGCGGGAAATTTATTTTTAAGGGGACGTCATAAAAACAAACAGTTTAAGATATAAATTTTCCCCCTTTTTAAGAACCCTTCAAAAACCCACCCCCCCAGCCCTTTTTGGAAAACCCTTTCCCGGGAAAAAAATAATCCCCCGTTCCGGTCTTTGTATGGCCCGGGACTTTTTTACCCCCCCTACAAAAAATTTTAAAATTTAAAGTGTTTTCCGACCCCATAATTTTTTCCCCCTCCCGAAAACCCCGAAATTCCCAAGCCCCCCCCAAATTGTTTGGGAAGTGGGGGGAGATGGGCAAAACATAGAAATTTTTTGGGGGGGGAAAATTTGAAACTGAATATACTTACAGATAAAAAAACAAAAAAACAAAAATAAAAACAGGGTAGATTTTTACAGTAGGGATTTTTAATACGTGTTTTTCTTTCTTCATGGAAACATACAAATCAGAAGGATGCTTTTAATTCGAAATTTTATATGGCCCCTGGTGACATTAGTCCCAGGGGGGGACTAGGCAAATCTACGGTTAGTACCAAAAAATCCCGTTTTTTCAGCGGGGAAATTGTTAAGTTTGGTTTATTTTTAAGAAATTTAGGTTAGGTTAGAGGGGGGTTTAGTTTAGTAACAAAATATAAAGAAAAATATAAAAAATTGTCAAAAAAATTTAGCAGTGCAAAGAGGATAAAAGGTTTGGGGGGCCCAGTCCGAAGGGAAGGGGGGGGACACCCCACCCCACCCTGAAAAACCAAAATTTTAAATTTCCCGGACAAAAGCAAGTGGTTATTCAGATTAATTCAAAAACCCCATCAAAACTTTTCAAAAAAAACTAAGTTTGGGCCCTCGAGATGGGTTTTGAAACCCCAACCCAATTTTCCCCGTTTTTACCCAGAATCCATCAGGAAACAAAAAAAATTTACCCCCAATTTTTGAAAAGATTTCGGGTTTATAAGAGTAAAAATTTTAAAACCAAGAGGAAGGCTAAATGGGCCCCCGGGAAAGTTCCTCACCAGGGGCCAATACGGTTTGGGGGTTAGAGGGTGAAAAGGGGTGCCGGTGGGAGTAAAGGTTTTTTGCCAAGCGGGGGCCCGGGAATGGCCCGAGCGGGGTTTGGGAAAATTTGTAGGCCCAAAATTTATCGTCCCCCCCCGGGAGCCACCAAAAATCGTATTTCAGATAGATTATGGGAAAACCTTAGCAAAAAAATAATATAGTCAGTAGAAAAAAATTATAAACCTTAAAAATTCAGCACCCAAAAATATAAAAATATTGTTTCTTCCCCAAAAAATTATTTTTAATATATCCAATAAATGACAAAAAAATTTCATTTTAATTTTTTTTCCGGGATTTAAAGGGAAAATTAAATAAAAAAAAAAATTTATTTAGTAACACATAAAATTTGGATAAAAAGGGAAGCTGAACTCGGGGAAACTCAATATATGCTATCATTCTAAAAAAGAAAAGGGGGAATTTTTTTCCCCCCTTTATTCTTGATCCCTGTGTCAGCTGGCGTTTTAAAATAAGTGTTTTCAGTTGTCTTCGACATATCATAATTTTTGGGTGAAAGAAGAGGGTTTTTCCCGTTAAAAGTAAAGGTTCTTCCCTTTGTCTTGGAAAGGGGTTAATCTTGCTAAATCCCCCTCTCAAAATTTCGCTTTTCTAATGGGGCCCAAGCAACGGTAAAAAATCCATGTCATGCAAAGGACCAAAAGAAAAACTCAAAAATTCTCGCCTCTTTTCTTCCTCTCTCTCTTCTCTTTCTCTTCTCTCTCCCTCTCGCTCCCCTCTCTCTCTCTTTTCTTTTCCCCTCGCTCTCGCCCCGCTCTGCCCTCTCTTTTCTTCTTCTCTCTCTCGCTCTCTTTGTCTCTCTCTCTCCCCTCTCTTTTTTTCTTCTTCTTCTCTCGCGGAATTTTGGACAGCGAAAAATTTTTTTTTTTTTTTTTTTTTGCGATGACAAATTTTGTATGCCCTGTATAATTAATTTTTATTTGTGAGTAATTTATCGTTTTTTTTGTGTAGTTCTCAGCCATGCACGTACATCGAAACGGAATTTCCAAATTTTTTGTACAAATACGATAATTTTCGTACAGTTCACAACCCTGGGGCCCGAGCCACGGGCCCTAGGCGGGTGAGGACATCTAGGACGGGGGGATGTTGTCTTTACCCATGGTTGGGGGGGGAGGGGGTGAGCGGTAATGAGTACTAAAAGGGCACATGGAGGGGGGCATGGGGGGGCTTTGCCAAGCGGAAAAAAACCTAGGTGGAGCAGCAGGCTGAGATATTATATTTTTGCAGTGAAAAGCGGGGACTGGAGGGGGGTTAGGGTTTTTATCGGAGAGGGCTATCTTGGAAAACAGCAGAAGGAAACAACACGTTCCCCCGGGAGGGATATTTAAAAAACATAAGAATATAAAAGGGAAGTACCGTACAAGAGGGGGTGAACCTACACGAAGGGGGGTTTTCCCGTTAATTTTTTAATAAAACCTGTGTGGAATTAAAAAAAAAAACATCTTGGGCCTATTTTTAAAGGGTTTAAATTAACACAAAAATTTGGTTTTGCAAATTCCCCGTAACAATATTTTCAGATCAGAGGGGGAAATTCAAAGCAGTTGTGATGGCCTCCCTATAGTTCCCCTTGAAGCGCTCCACTTCCCGTTTCCTTGGGGGGTGAAGGGGGGAGGGCCCAAGGGGGTTAAGGTACGTAAGTAATTTCCCGGGGATGGAGGGAGTAGGGTGGAACGCCCTCTGCCCGCGGGTTTAAGTCAGGAAAATGCCAGGGAAACCATCTTGTTGTGGGCTAAGGCAGCCCATAAATCTACTGGCCCAAATAGAAAATAAATCAATTTCCCTGGAAATATTTTTAGATTCCCGGGAGTAGCGCCCCAGTAACCACCCCGGCGGGCCGACGTAGGCCCTAGAGCGGGGAAAAAAGGCGGCCGCCGGCGGGAAATTTTTTCCCCGTCCCGCCCTCCGAAGGCCCGGTGGTGTATTTTCAGGGCGGGATAATTTTTCTATGTTGAAAATTTAAAGTACAGGGAATTTTAAAAAATTGAAAAATTTTTATGTGTAAACAATTTTGAAAAAAACCCAAAATTATATGATTATCTTTTAAAGTTTGTATTTCAAACCCGTATTGGGCAACAGCGGGGAACTTGGAAGTCAATCCCGGAGGCGCGCTGGGCGTGGTACGTATTTTTAATTGGGGAAAAATTTTATTTTATATTAAAATTTTAAAATTTAATCAGTAATTTTACATAGTATCTTTAAATTTGGGACCCTCACATTATTAGGCCCCGTTCAAGCTATTAAAAATTTTTATAAAAGTTTTTTAATAGTTTATAGAAATTATCATTTTATCAGGGGTTTATTTTAAAATATTTCCAGCTTATTTTAAAGGGAAAAAAACCCGGAAATAGAAATAAAGGGTGAGAAAATAAATTTGGAAGGAGGTTTACATGGAAAAAAGGTTATTAGTTTGTTGTGGGGGGGGGGGTAGTATCAAATATTAGTTCATATAAAAATAACCCCTTTATTTAAACCCCGGCGGGAAAATTATTACGGGAAAAAAAAAGGGGCAATTTTCCCTTATTTCAAATAATTTCCAACCTTTTTATTTAACCCATATTTAATAAATCAAACGTTTCACCTAATAGGAATAGGGAGTGATGGAGTTAAAAAAAAAATTTGGGAAAAATATTATTTAATTTAGAATGAAAAATTTTTTGAAATTTAATTTCCCAGCTATAATGCACTAAAAATGCCAGACGGACGATAGCCATTACAAAAGGGGGGGAAAAAACCCCCCAAAAGGCCTAAATTGCACCCCTTTAAAACCCGTCGAATTAAACATAATGGGGAAAATTTGTTATTTTGATGTTTTCGCCCCCATTAAAACCCAAATAGACTAATTTAAAATAAATTAAAATTTCAGTACGGACACGTTTTTTTTTTGGAATTCCTGACGGGGGCCTGGCGCTGGTCTGAGTGAAAATAAATTTTTGGGAAATTGGAAAACGCACGGTGGAGGAGATGGGTTAGTTGTTCGCCCCCAAAACCCAATCTTTTACCTGGTGTTCACGCCCCCTTCCCGTGTTCCAGTTTAACCCCATTTTAAACCAATAAAAGAAAAAAAAGTTTTTGCACTTATGAAATAAAAAAATGTTTCCCTAGCAATTATGATCTTTGCAATTTCCTTTTATTTATATTATGGATAAGGGGCATAGGAAAATTTTTGGTTAAATTTTTTAAGAAATTGCATTATATAGTAATGTTTTATAAATGTTGAACAGGACCATTTGTTCTATTAATCGGGCCCAATGGGTTTTGGGGAACACCCCCTTTAAAAAATTTAATTTTATCTGCCAAAAATACTTAAAAAAGTTTTAAAAAATAAAAATTCCTCAAACAGTTTTAATATAGCCAACAACAAAAGGTCATATGCCCTTTTTGGCGGGGGCCCCTGGGAGCGGCCCCCGGTGAGCCTCTGAGGGAAAAATTCCCCGGGCCCCACGTCGTTTCCCCCCTTTCCCTTCGGGCCGCGTAACAAAAGGGGGGGCCCCCGGAGGGCCCCTTATTTTGTGTTTGGGTGGGGGGTCCCTTCTAATGGTGCAAAATATAGTATAGGGTTTCCTTTCCCCTTATTTTTTTCATTTTTGCGGGAATTTAAAAAAATCTTAAAAAACATGGTAATCAAATATTTTGTATGTCACTCGGGTTGTGTGTATAAGTTTTGGGTACGTTTGGGGTGATCATGTAGGTTTGTAAGGGAGTACTACAATTTCCAGCTGCCCAAAAGGGGTGTTCGTTTAGGGTGGCCCCCCTAAAGGGGCGGGGAGGGTGGGCAGGGCTGTGCCGATCCTTACTGCCTTTTAGGCAGTATTACAAAACTGTCAAGTAAAAGTGCCCTTTTCTAGTGCAATCAACCGTTCCCTCGATAAAAAAAGAGTTTTAGGGTTGATGTAAGTGTTTATAAAAGGGGGAATTTTAATTTAAGGGACTTGCTCCCGGGGGGAATTTTGGGGGAAAACGTAGGTTTTGGCCAAAAAATCACTCCTTATTTAGGGAAAAAATTTGTAGAATATATAGCTGGGTTTGTAGCTTTAAAGCTTTAGAAAAAACTTTTTAGGGGTGTGAGGGCCCGTTTTTCATGCCTAATTAGTTTTTCCAAAAGTATGTGAGACTTCATTTCTTTAATTAAAAAAAAAATTTAGGCAATTTAACAGGGGCCATCCCGAGAAGTATAAGTTTTTCCTAATTCTCATATGTGGGGAAAAGGGGGTTCAGGGGGGTAGAGTGTTGTGCTGTGATAAAATTATACCCCAAAAATTGGGTTTCTCTCATTTTAAACAAAAAAGCCACTCTTCCTGTCAGATTTTAGGGTGGGACTGTTTTTCAAGTCTAAAAATCTTAGTCAGAAGTGCCCGGGTCAGAAAATCACTAATTTACTGAAAGGCTGAAATGAAATTCTGAAATCAATAAATCATTGGGGGCATACCCGGGGGGGCGTCGCCTCGCCCCCCCTACCGCCCCCCCGGGGGGGTCCCCACGCGCGGTTCCCATGCAGGCTTCCTTTCCCATACCTAGCACCTCTCGACAAAAACCAACTTCCCCAGCCCGACCTTGTGGGCCCCCCCTTGGCCTCCCCCACGCCGGATTGTCTTTTACAGATACAACCCGGGGGAAGGATCGGTTTCGGGGTAGCGTACCACAGCCCATATACCGATTGGCGTGAGGACTATGCGGTAATAGGCCCGTTCAGTCCACGGGCAATCGCTGATTTGACACTAATCACCCCCAGCGTACCCCATGATTTTGCGAAGAACTTATTCCCAAAGGCATTGATTCGTCTTTTTCAAGTCAATTTAGTGCCCCATGTCTCAAAACCAAGAGTAACGGGGATCACAACACTGAAGACCCGGGATCTTTGTCCCCCCTCCCCACAGGTACCCAACGTCAAATACTCCCGCTGAGCGAGCCCAAAACACCGGGGGCTATGCAATCCCCCGTAAACTTCTTGACGTGACCCCCCGTCATTATGGACTGGTACCGGGGTTTTAAAAAACTTCCCAAAGATTAAAATGCCCTGCCCACGCATGAAAGACTGTAGTTTCATCTGTAAGCCCCAAAAAACCCCGGCCCTTGGTCTTGAGCCAGGACCCCAAAAGTCCAAAGGCTTTGCCCCCCTCGTGCAGCGCCCTCGAGAGCCATCCCAGGACCTCCAGCGACTCGCAAAGATTACCTCATCGGAAAAACAAATCAGTATCTTGGTGTGCGACGGATGCTCCACAATATTTTGATCTACAATCTTGTCAAACCCAGTCCATGAAAGCGTTAAAAGGAGGGGGAAAGGAGCACCCTTCCCTCCCCCTGTATTACAGGAAAGAAGCGGGATAACCTGCTCCACCCCCACACACTCTCAGTCCAGAATACAGACCAGCTATAAACCAAAGATCCTTGCAGGATCCCTCGAAATCGCAGAAGATCCCCGAGTGACTCCGATGCATGAGTCAAAGCCCTTCTTGAGACAACATATAGTTTTTTTTTTTTTTTTTTTTTTTTTTTTTTTTTTTTTTTTTTTTTTTTTTTTTTTTTTTTAAAATTTGGAGCCCTTTGCGCCGTAGGTTATAGGTTCTTGATGAGTTGGTTGAAAACCCCCCTTGGGGGCGCAGGCTGGATTCTTATAGTGACTCTCCTCTTCTCCTCTCTCTCCTCTCTTTTCTCTCTCTCTCCTCTTCTCTCTCTCTCTCCCCCTTCTCTCTCTCCTCTCTCTCCTCCTCTCTTTTCCCCATATATATAATTTTTATATATATATATATATATATATTTTTATATAATATATAATATATCTTTTTATATAAAGATATATTAAATTTTAATATATAATTTATTATATATATTAATTACATATAATTATAATTATATTTTAATATATTATATAAAATTTAAATTATATATATTTAATATTTTATATTATATAATATTTTTACCTAATATATATATTATAAAAAATATATTATTATTTGATTATATTATTATATTTTTATATTATATATTTTAAATATATACATGTATATATATTAATATATATTATTATTTTATATATAAATTAAATATATATATTATAATATATATATATAAAATATATTATATAATAATAATTTATATATTTTATTTTAATAATATAAATATATATTTATATATTAATACATATTATAAAGAATATATAATATATATATATAAAATAATAAAATTATATAATTATTATAATATTATAGTATGTGTTACGGGGCTATATCGGTTCTCTCCGGGGGCCCAAAGAGAGGGGGTCTGGGTTTGGTTATTTCCTCCTTTTTAAAATTTCCTTTTGACATACAGAAAATATATCCTGCCCCTGGAAACAGCTAGGCCCCAGGGCCCATACTTATAAATTTTTAGGTTCGTCTTAGACCGCTGAGTCTTAAAAGGGGGCCGGGTCCTAAATCATTTGAGGATCCAAAATCGCTAAGATTTCGCCCTTTTTAATTTCGAGGTTTGGTGGACAGGGTGTGAGGGTCCTAGCGAGCAGGGGGCGGCAAGGGACTCGCCTAAGGAGTAAAACAGGAGTGCTCCACCCCCCTGAAAACTTTTGTGAAGGATAGATGTACTGGACGAATTTGGATAAAAAAATAATCAAGCGATCCCGCGGGGCCCGAGAAGGGATTTATATGTGAAGACTAGTGGGAGATGAAATATAAAGAACACTAAAAAAATACGGCATCGTGCAGACAAGTCACGGTGGTTTTTTTCCTCTTTGGGTAGTCATTTTCCTCCTCCTTGATATATTATCGTGATTCAGTTTTAAGGCATCCTCCCCAAACGTTGATGAAGAAGGTATCAGTTGAGAAAAAAAGCGTTTTAGAGTAGGCTCGCTATAAATAAAATTTTAAAAAAATTGAAAATTCGTGATTTATAAAGCCAGGGAAAAACAATATCCTTTAAACTCTTTTTTCTTTCCACTGCCGTAGTTTTTGATAATTTTTTATTTGTTCTTGTATCATCTGTAATATAAAAAACCCCACCCTAACCTAACTTAACATTTTTTGGTTGAAAGAACTAGATTCTGGTAGTGGGCCCATATGTTAGCATTATTATTAAATTGCGCCAGGGGAAGGAAATTGGGGTTTTAAAAGACCCAAAAGAAGAAATTACACTATGAAACAGGTTAAATTGAGGCCGAGGGGACCAAAACCCAAAGGGAAAAATTTTCCCAGGTTTTTGGCGGTGGTTGGGGGTGGGCCAACCACCCGGCAATCGCCACCATCAAATTTTTTTTTTTTTAACCTAAATAACTCAACAAACCTAATCCAAATCTCCCCTAAGTTAAAATACCCTAAAACCAAACCTTAACAAAACCTAAATCAAACCCAAACCCTAACTCAGAAATTTTGGAAATAAGGACGATGACTTGCGGTTCTTTTTTGACACCGACTTTTTTTTTCCGGGTTTCAATAGGGCATTTTCAAATGGGATAGTTTTTTTTTGCGCAACCCCAAAATTTTTAAAAAAAAAAAAATCATCCCCGAATTTTATGGTACCGTTTCCATTAAAACCTGAAACCCATCAGAAAAAGCATTTAAAACTTGGCCGGGAAAAAATTAGTCAGGGTCTATAGGTTTTAATAAAACCAACCAAACCTTTTTTGGGTTTTTAATGAAACCCAAACAAACCCTGGAAAATTTTAAAAAAAACAAGGTCTCCACGCTAAGCTGACAAAAAGTGGCTCTAGTATTATATTTATGTTTTTAAGACATCTTTTTATATTTTAATGAGTGCCGACCCTTATTTTGGGTTCAGGGCCGATTTTAAATTTCAGCGACCCATATTTTATATTTTTTAGTTTTGGTTGCGGGCCCCCAAAAAGATGCTCGAGCCGAAACGCAGTGGCGAACGCGCATTTTTTTCCCCACCACTAGGGGCATTTTTTGTAGCAAAATCCCAAAAAGTGCCGGAAAAAGTGTCTGTGTGACACGGCCTTTAGGTTAGGTTAGGGAGGTCTTTAGGTTAGGGTAGGTTAGGTTCATTGGGTTTGGGTTAGTGCACAGCAAAAGGGGCCGAAGAGGGGTGTAGTTGGGTCTGTAAGTTTTCATCTTTAAAATAGAGGTCAATCCCCTATCTTCATTTAGGGCCCGACAAGTTTGGGGGGACAGGGGGAAAACCCTGGGTTTTTGGGGGGGGGACACACACATAAGGGAAATAGGGCCCCCCCAAAAAAAAAAAATCTTAAATAGGAAAAAATTTCCCTATTCAGGGGCTTTATGGGGGAAATTTTCCCTTTTATGTGGCCCCCCAAAAAAGGAGCACACTCAAAGGAAAATTGACTCCCCAAAAAAAAAATCCTAAATGGGGAAAAATTTTCCCTAGACATAGATTAATGGGGGTAATTTTCCCGATAAAGTTCAGAACTAGGATATCCCTTTTTTAGGGTTTTTTTTGGGGGGGGCCAATTTCCCTTATGTGTGTGCTCCCCCCCCCCAAAAAACCCCCGGTTTCCCACCATGTCCCAAGCTTTTTGCTAAAAGAAGAAGATAGGGGGGGGGAGCCTTTGTTCTTAAGATTTACCCCAAAAACCTTAACCAAAGGTTACAAACCCAAAAACTTTAAGGGTTTCATTAAACCTAAAGACTGACAAACCCCTTTCCCGGCCATTTTTAGTGTTTTCTGATGGAAAAGTTTTTTTATGGAATTTGGTCCCATAATTTTCGGTGATAATTTTTGTTTTTTTTTAAACGGGGGTTTGCGCAAAAAAAAACTATCTCCGGTAATAAAGGGCGAGAGTTTTTGCGGCGTTTTCAGAGACACCCACTATTTTTTTTTTGGCCACAATAGGTGCTTGCTCTAAGGAGATAGTTTTATTTTTTCGCAAAAAAAAAAAAAAAAAAAAAAAAAAAAAAAGAAAAAAAATTAATTAACCCAACCTTTTGGTTTTTTAAAGAAACCTAACCTAAACTTTTAAGGGTTTTAAAAGAAACCTAAATAACCATATAGGTTTTAATGAACCTAACCTAACTTTAAACCCCAAAAAATACATTTTTTTAATCTTTTTTTTATGGGTTTTTCGCAAAATAAAACTTTTTAGAACAAGGAAGGTAAAACTTTGGAAAATCCTTCACCCCTATCTTTTTTTTTTCCCCCTATAGCCAAAAAAAAACCCGGGGAACTGCGGGAAAACGGGGTTTTTTTGGGGGGGGAAGCAAAAAATAAGGGATTTATGGCTCCCAAAAAAAATCATCAAAAGTCACTTAGGTAAAAATCTAAACCCAACCTAACCCTTTAAACCCCAAAATATCCAACCTAACCCAACCTAACCACAAAGTATACCAACCCCAACCTAACCTTTAAAACAAAGTATACAAAATAACCCAACCTTAACCACAAAGTATACCCAACCGAACCAACTTAAAACCCTTTAACCCCAAAGGGATACCTAAAACCCAACCCAACCCCAAAGTAACCAAAACCTTAACCACAAAGTATACTAACCTAACCTTTAACCCCAAAAAGTATACCCCAAAACCTAACCCAACCTTAACCCCAAAGTATCCTAACTAACCTAACCTTAAAACAAAGTAACCTAACCAACCCTTACCACAAAGTATTCCTAAACCCAACCCCAACCTAACTGGACTTAGAATTTTTTTTTTAGGCACCCCATATTTCATAGCGGCCCTGTGGGTTTAACCAAGGGTGAGCGCACGTGGAACCATACAGAGTGAAGTACAAAAAGTACAATCAGTGCGGTAGTTCATTTTAGTCAAAGCCGGAAGGAGGAGCTCCAAAGTATTTTCCCAAGCCACCTATTGTAGGCCCAAAAAAAAATAGTCGGGTCTCTGAAAAAGGGCCCCCCCCAAACTCTCGTCCATTTAACCCCATCTCCCTTGAAAAAGAACCTATTGTAGGCCAGGAAAAAAATAGTGGTGTCTTTGAAAACGACCCCGGAAAATTTTCCCCGCCATTTAAAAAAAAACCCGGGAGTCCTTGAAGTATCTCTTCGCCGTCATTCGGCATGGGAAAATTCCCCTGCAGGACATAGGCATTTTTTCCCCTTTCTTGAAAGAGCTGGCCAAGGATGAAAATCTTTTCCTGAAAAAAAATTATTTTTCTCGTCGAAGAGCGAAGACAATGTCAATGTTTTTGTCTTTTGAACGGAAAAGTTTTTTTTCTGGTACAATTATTCTTATAGAGAATTCATTCGTTTAGTCTTCAGCAATTATCATAGAAATATTTAAACTTGTGTTTTTTAATTTTTAATTTTGATGACTCTTAGTAGTGATATTTCAGAAAAACCAAATTGGACTCCTGCTAAAAAGAAACGCTCAGCGCTTCGTCCCAAACCCCGTC
>JACEEZ010024892.1:0-22500 GCA_016584305.1 Chionoecetes opilio | reverse complement strand
CCAACCCGCCCATGACCAGTGGAGGCCGATGGGCCAGGTAAAAAAGTGTTTCGAACATCACTCCCATTTCCCTTCCTATGGTTTATAAGTTATAATCCTATTACAATTATCCAGTATAAATGATATACTGTCACCTTCGTAAATTTTTGTTCTATAATATTATCAAATAAAAAACTGTAAAATACACTAAAGAAATGCCATTTTGAGAGAGTGAAGAAATATGCATGAACTTAATATTCACTTAAACTCTTCGCCATTTAATATTTTGCGAAGAAACTGTTTACATGAAACATATCAATAGAAGCGGATTTTCATTAGCTTTCCATTGATATATTTCGTTTTCTGATAAATGAATTACCACCATGCATAAATTAGCGTTAACCAAAAAAATAACATCATAAATCGGATCGGCCTGTAAATAAGTGTTCCATGAATACAGTAGACTATGGTTTATCAGTATAAATGATACACTGTTATCTTCGTAAATGTTTGTTCTATAATATTATCATATAAAAAACTGTAAAATACACTAAAGAAATGTCATTATGAGACTCTGAAGATATATGCATGAACTTAATATTCACTTAACTCTTCGCCATTTAAAATTTTAGCGGAATTTTTTTAGTTTTCCCAAATTAAAAAACGTTTCGTTTTCTGATAAATGAATTAGCACTATGCATAAATTAGCGTTAACTAAAAAAAAATAACATTATCAATCGGTAATTTTCCCGATTGATGAGGTTATCTATTTAGTTAACGCTAATTTAGCATGGTGCTAATTCATTTATCAGAAAACGAAAAATATAAATGGAAAGCTAATAAAATTTCGCTTCTATTGATATATTTCATGTAAAATGTTTTTTCGCAAAATATTAAATGGCGAAGAGTTTAAGTGAATATTAAATTCATGTATATTTCTTCACCCCTTCATAATGGCTTTTCTTTAGTGTTTTTTAAACTATTTTTTATTTGAAAATATTATAGAACAAACATTTACGAAAATAACAGTATATCATTAATACTGATAAACCATAGGAAGGGAAATGGGAGTGATGTTCAAAAATGTCAGGAATCGCGGCTTTGGCCCCCCATGGAAATAACCGAAAATGAGTAGCAAGTCCAGTATACAGTAGTCTTTGAGTAGGTATATATGAATGTGGCAAACACAGGCCAATAAGGGTAACTTTTTATACCCCAAATGATAATGAAAAATGATAAGAAATGCTAGAACATTTAAATCAGATGAAGCCCTGGACATTTTGAATTAGATGATATATAAACAAAGAGGATGGGGAATATGATAGGGAATTAAGATTTTAAAAACTGGTACTTAAACAAGAGGGGCCCAATTAAAGGAAGAACAAACAGTCACAAAATATATAAGTAGAAACATAAAAATATTGTATTCTAATGTAGATGGTTTAGGTTCCAAATTAATGGAGGTAAAAGGATGTAATACAAGAAAAGATAATCAGTGATTTATATTATACTAAGTAAATTATATTCCACTATAACAAGCGTTTCATTGAGTCGGGAA
Source organism: Chionoecetes opilio (assembly GCA_016584305.1). Classification (NCBI taxonomy): domain Eukaryota; kingdom Metazoa; phylum Arthropoda; class Malacostraca; order Decapoda; family Majidae; genus Chionoecetes; species Chionoecetes opilio. The sequence continues at coordinate 20,963 of JACEEZ010024892.1, read as the reverse complement.
AAAATTATGATACATCGAGGAAAGACGGGAAAAATCAAGTAAAGATACTAACAAGTAAAGAACTACAGGTCAAACAGGTTAAAATGGATATACCTCAAGTGGAATAAATAGCAGTGGAAACATAATCTTAGCCACTCTAAATACCCCTTGAACAAGCACTTAGGATGAATATAAAAGGGGCTAGTCAATAATACACCAAAGGGGTGTAATATCTTTCTTAATAGATTACACATGATACATTTAAAGGTTTATGGTCTTTTCCCCCCCCAGAACAATTACCTGCTGACACTCCCCCCCCCCTCCCCGGAACCCCATTTACTCAGGGGCCCTTTTCCCTTTCAACAACTTCCTTCCACTTCTAGAATCGCTATATTTTTTATGAGCATAGTGAGAATAAGTTTCATCATTTTGGTTACACGTGATATGGACATTAAGAAATAATTTAAGATTTTTTCGTTTAGAACTGGTATCACAATTATATTCATTCAATTTATCTCAAGTTTTGGTATGTTTTTAACACTGCTTTTGTTTTTTCACTAGCAATAGTTCTTTACGAGGGGTTGGGTTAAGTTAGGGCTTAAAACTTGGGTTAGGTTAAGTTAGGTTTAGTTTTGGGGAAGTTTGGGGTTTGGTTAGGTTAGGAGGATAAAACAAAAACCTACAGTACAAATAAAAAATACTAAATATCTATCATTATTATCATCATTATAAATGAAATAAACTATAATAAGCGAGTAAAATAATATAAAGTAGCTCCAAGCCTAGGTAAGCCTTAATTTTAAAAAGGCTGCATGGATTTTTCCCTTTAAACCTCGTCTATCTTATATTATATACTTTAAATACAGGGCAAATAAGAGTGAACTGGAACACCTAATACATCTAGAAAAGACTCAGTTATCAGTAGTTAGTGCACACACGATGGGGTGTTTTAAGAAAAGCCGAAGAAACATATGGAAGGGTGAAAAGTGGATGTAGTTGATGTATACGTATTACAGGAACTACCACGTATATGTCTAATACCCGCCTCTTGTAACTCCTTATGTTCTGATATACTAGGTCTGACAATACAACAATGAAACATATCTGACACAAATAAGATGAACGAGAAGGTGTCCATCACAAAAGACTAACGTACGTACTTTGTTTAACCGCAATTTTGTTCTTTTTGGGCTTGCAGGGAATATGTGGAGCTTGAAACCCTTTTCAGACCTATTGTGAAATCCAACAGCCCCAGTAGCAGGGCATAACACTGTTTATAAGAAGCAAAACTAGACTGAGAACCTCCGCCCTTCTAAGTGAACGGAAGAGGCCCCACCTCAAGATTGCGCCCAGTAGCGTTTTAAACAGACCAATGGGTGGCGGAACCCTTCCATTAAAGAGACCTAACGATGACGAAGACGACGACGATGATGATGATGATGATGATTAGAAGGAGGGAGAGAAAAGAAAAAGAAGAAAGAGCAAAAAAAAAAAAAAAAAGAAAAGAAGATGATAAAGACGAAGAAGAAAAAAAAAGAAAGATATGAAAAGAAGAAGAGGAGAAGGAGGAACTTAGGAGACTGAACGTGTAATAAAGTATTTTTTTCCAGTAACCAAAAACCCGTAACTCATCCAACCCTCGATTAACAAGGAAATCACACCTGTTTTAATATCCACACAGGGCTTTCTATAGTCATTGCCGTTGAGACAATAAAAATAAACGGTTTTTCTCCGCGTCCAGTGAAGTTTGTTTGGCCCACATAGAGTTACTTTCAATTTTCCTCGGGCCAAACTTTCCTTCTCAACCTTCTGCATCACCTTCTATCTCTCAGTATTTGGTCGGCTTTCTTTCTTTTCCGTAAAGGGTAATCATCGCAAAAGCCTCTGACACACAACTTTTTGTGCATCACCGCGTTCCTGCGAGGGACCTGTGGATCAAGCCCTGAAGATAAAGGCTTTCGCTGTACTAATAGTGGTAAATGGCTACTGACTGGATAGAAGGCGGGTAGGCAGGGAGCGTGAGAGGGAGTAGTGATGGTGGTGGCTATATGGTATGGAATGGATCACATGGACCATCTGTATCGAGTTTGACAAAACCCACAAGCTTAGACTTTCTCTTGCTAAGTAAATACTTTCTGTTAATTGTTTTTTGTGGGGTGTGTTGGGGTGTGTGTGTGTGTGTGTGTGTGTGTGTGTGTGTGGGGTGGTTTTGTGTGTGTGTGTGGTGTGTGTGTGTGTGTGTGTGTGGTTATTCACCCATGGTCTTGGGCCACGCGAGCCAGACTCGCGATGGCCAGTTTCACCCTCCCGGTGGGAGCTTGGAGCTCATTATTACCGATCTGTGGGTAATGCTGGGACCTCACACACCCATCCCCTTGCTCACGGGGTACTGTAACCGCCCGAATTTGTCAGTGAAAAATCCCCGGGAGCAGGGAGGATTCGAACCGGCTACCACAGAATAGCAGTCCAGCACACTATCAACCTGACCATCGTGCGGTGTAGGTGTGTGTATTCATCTAGTTGTATTCATCTAGTTGTAATTTACAGGGCCTGAGCAACGCTCGTATGGCCCCGTCTCCATATCAACATTTATTTTATCATTCATCCTTAGTGCTTAGTGTTGGCCGAAGCCACCACCCCGGGAGGGGGGCACAAACCCCCGGCTAACACCCGGTACCCATTCACTGCTGGGTGGACAGGGGCTCTGGTTTTAAGAAGACCGCCCGTCTGTCTTCGCTCCGCCCGGGGATCGAACCCGGGACTTCTCGGTTGTGAGCCAAGCGTGCTAACCCTTACACTACGGAGTTCCCCGATAGACGTGTGTGTGTGTTCCCCGTGTGTGTGTGTGTGTGTGTGTGTATTTACCTAGTTGTAGCATACAGGGACTGAGCTATATTAGTGTGGACCTATTCCGGATCTACGATTATATGTATGTAGTTTTTATCTAGATTGATGCACATTTGCTAATGTCGCCTATATTCTAGAATCTAGTCCATTCCAGGCATTGTATTATTCTATGGGGAAAGGTGTGTGTGTGTGTGTGTGTGTGTGTGTGTTATCTCTGTGAATCAACACTCATCTAATTCATTGCAGCTATATTGTCACTCTCTCCTCAAATACTTATATGCAATGACGGCACTTTCTTCCTCAGATGCTGAGCGGGAGAACCCAGGACGCGAGGCGTTTAGCCTTAGTGGTAGTGGCAGCTGTGGCGACGATGCACTCCGCCCTTGCCAGTGACGACTGTGGCTACAAGACGGTTTGGCTGGAGAAAACAGAGTACAGGCCGGTGCCTTACTACAACGGAGGGTAAATGAGCACCACCGAGCACGAGCCAGTCTCGTTAAAAGTTTATGTACAGTATAGGTTTTGTTCTTAGCTCCCGCGTGCAGGATACATAGATATACATAGAGGCAACAGTGTCTAGCGATACTAGAGGCGCGTTTTCGCGACAGTTCTAGACCGGTCTAGACTGGCTCAGGCCGGGGCGGACGCTGTTTTCGCGAGGCGGGCTAGACCGGGCTAGAACGGGCTGGGCTGGTCCAGGCTAGCGAGCAGGACCGCCTTAGGCCGCTGTTGGGAAACTGGTGCATGCGCACTACAGTCAGCGGGGAAGACAACCAGGAGCTTCCTGTGCCGCTGATAAGACCTGAAACACCATGATGGCCAACCACCAAGTCAAAGTAATTTTCACGAAAATTTGCAATATTCGCAATTTGCTGGAAACAACATCTTGGGAAATGAGTGTATGAGTGTACCGTCAATAACAATATAGTCGCCACTGCACTAATGTCACCAGGCGCCATATATTACGAATTTTAGCATCACTACAGACTCGAATGTGCCACTGAAGACATGTAGTGTGATGTACATAATGTAAACGTCTCTTCAATGGACATACAAGTGTATTGATGCTAAAACTCTTAATATATGACGCCTGGCGACATTAGTGCAGTGGCGACTATAGCTAGTATTATTGACGGTAAATGAAATGGTAAAATCCCACCCAATTCATCGGCCGTCTATTTCATCATTTATTTTTTCATAGTTATCCCTGCTACTTGACTTCCCATTGATAAGTCAAGTAGCAGGGATGACTATGAACAACTTGCGGGACGGTAGGACCGCCCACTCGATCCCCCAGCCAATAGGAACCACCAATGGGACGGGGCCAGTCTGGATGTGTTTTCGCGAGCATCAATGTAGTCCGGGCCAGCCTAGGCAGGTCTAGACCGGCCTGGCAAACGTCGCGGAAACGCGCTAAAGGTCAATTTCCTCCTCTCAGCCATCAGCTTCTGCATGCATGGAGGATGGAAGGTGATTATAACCTAAACCTTTCCTCTTCTGTTATATGAATCATTCTACTATTAATTTTACTTGATATCACACACACACACATACACACACACACACACACACACAAACACACACCATGGGGTACTCCGTAGTGTAGCGGTTAGCACACTGGGCTCACAACCGAGAAGTCCCAGGTTGCATATTCCCGTTTTCTGGAAGAGTATGTGGCGTTTACTCTTGAACACGTCAGGCTAGGCTACGTTAGGTTACATATAGGGTAGGCTAAGTGTTCCTGATTGATAATTATAATTATACTAACTTTGAGTGGAAATCACAATAAGGGTATTTTCGAGAAAATCCCATGGTATAGTTTCGGAACTACAGCCAAGCTACAGTTTCACTTGGAAACCACATACGCGCATAGGGAACGGGAATATGCTCCCGGGGCCAATCCCCGGGCGGAGCGAAGACAGACGGGTGGTCTTCTTAAAACCCGAGCCCCTGTCCAACCAGCAGTGAATGGGTATCGGGTGTTAGTCCGGGGTTTGTGACCCGCCTCCCGGGGTGGTGGCTTCAGCCAACACTAAGCACTAAGGATGAATGATAAAAATGTAGCTATGGAGACGGGGTCATACGAGCGTAGCTCAGGCCCTGTAAAATACAAATAGATGAAAATAACCAGATGAATACACCGGGTAATCCGTAGTGTAGTGGTAGAACTCTCGGTCACAACCGAGAAGTCCCGGGTTCGATCCTCGGGCGGGGCGAAGAGAGATGGCGGTCTTCTTAAAATCCGAGCCTCTTTCCACCCAGCAGTGAATGGGTAACCGGGTGTTAGCCGGAGGTTTGTGACCCGCCTCCTGGAGTAGTGGTTTCGGCCAACACTAAGCATAAAATGTAGATATGGGGTAGCTCGGCCCTGTAAAATACAACTAGATTAATACAACTAGATGAATACACATACGCACACACACACACACACACACACACACACACCACACATACTCACACTGGTGAGTATGTGTGTGTGAGTCACACACACACATACTCACACACATACTCACACACACACACACACACACAACCAGACATTGTTTCCTGAGTAGAAGTATAGATAAATTAGTAAATGAATAAATAAATTTAATTACTATCTTTAGGTACCGTTCTTAATTTCAATGCATATATACGATACCCTGGAAAATTCACGGGAGAGTTGTATTATTGCCACTACTTTTTTTTCTCTTTCCTTTTCACTCTCTGAAAATCGTTGGTTCATTAGTCGCCTCAAATGCCACTATATGAAGCCTACATCAGAGGTTTTAACCCTGAGTATGCCTAATAGACTGGGCAGAATATGTGAAAATGTTCATATTAAAAATGATGGAGGCATTTAATGTTTACGGCTGGCAAACAACATTTTTAGGGCGTATTTATATGTTCTAAATCGATCTAGGGGGTTTGCCCGGCTGTATTTTCAACGGTTAACCCCTTAAACGTGACAAATTCAAAATGGCCCGCCACCGAAACATGAAATATTCATTTTTGTCATATCTAGGGTATATATATATATGTATAAATAATTATCTCAACGGATTCCTTGTACCTGAAAACATACAAAAAGATGTTTAATTTATGTTCTTACCATGTCTGGTACCAAAGATATGACCCCAAATGAATTTGTCAAGTTTCGGTGGCGGCCATTTTGGATTTGTCACGTTTAACCCTTTAACGTGACAAATCCAAAATGGCCGCCACCGAAACTTGACAAATTCATTTGGGGTCATATCTTTAGTACCACCTACTTTGGTGTTTTCTTTGTCCCGAGGAACATGACCCACAAAATCCTGGAAAGAAAATATATTTGAGAACCCACCTGTTAGACATCGCTTTGAGACACACACACACACACACACACACACACACACACGCACACACACACACACACGGACACACGCACACGCACACGCACATATTTATGATTAGAGGCACTCATAATTAATTACATCATACTAAGCAGCCTTACCGTTTTCTGCAGGTAATCAGGCTGTTGCAGGTTACTTGCTAGACACAGACGTTGGATTTATTCTGTGGCTTAGGGGCAACAGAAGACGATGGGTAGTTAAGGTATTTACACTAGTTCAAATTTCAGAAAATGTTAATGGTGGAGGGTTACACACACACACACACACCCACACACACATGCGTATGCGTGTGTGTGTGTGTGTGTGTGTGTGTGTGTGTGTGTGTCTCAAAGCAATGTCTAACAGGTGGGTTCTCAAATATATTTTCTTTCCAGGATTTTGAGGGTCATGTTCCTCGGGACAAAAAAAACAAGAAAATCAAGGTTGCTCGGAATTTCACTGAATCTTTTTTAGACTGGGCAGAATATGTGAAAATGTTCATATTAAAAGTGATGGAGGCATTAATGTTTACGGCTGGCAAACAACAATTTTGGACGTATTTATATGTCTAAATCGATCTAGGGGTTTGCCCGGCTGTATTTTCAATGGTTAACCCTTAAACGTGACAAATTCAAAATGGCCGCCACCGAAACATGAAAAATTAATTTTTGTTATATCTAGGGTATATATATATGTATAAAAAATGATCTCAACGGATTCCTTGTACCTGAAAACAAAACAAAAAAAATTTCATTTATGTTCTTACCATGTCTGGTCCCAAAAAGATATGACCCCAAATGAATTTGTCAAGTTTCGGTGGCGGCCATTTTGGATTTGTCAACGTTTAAGGGTTAACCGTTGAAAAATACAGTCGGGCAAACCCCCTAGATCGATTTAGAACATAGAAATACGTCTAAAAATGTTGTTTGCCAGCCGTAAACATGAAATGCCTCCACCATTAACATTTACTGAAATTTGACCCTAGTAGTAGGGTCACTTAGGGCGATTCGCTTCACATTAGGTAAAGGGAAGTTTTTTGAGGGTCTTATCCTAAGCTTTTTGTGCCGCTGAATCCGAAAATCGTAGTTGGGTCACTCGTTAGCGGTAAGTTTTGGGCGCAATTTGCAATTTGGCAATTTTGGGCCCAATAAAATTGGCAATTACAAATTGCAGAATGAAAACCAGACGTCGTAGAGACCTCTTTTTTGGACTCAAATTGAAGCTTATTAAGAGTGCATAAAAGTTATTTAGTACTCCGTGGTTGTATCTGTTCGCCATTACTGAACTATAATGGAAATTAGAGATAAGTGGAAAAAATGGAAAAAAATATATAAGGAATAATTTTGGCCTTAATTTCACATCAAAAGTCATGAAATGTTTCGGGCGTATCTGTTCTCATAAAGGCACTACCGTCTGTTTAATAGAAAATGGTAACTTTTCTCTGAACTGTCCCCTCATGGTCGTATTTTATGACATACGGTAATGAAATTTCGCAAATAAATGTAAAATTTCATTGGCTATAATTTTAGAAATTACCTGAAGACGTTGGAGGAGTTCGGACGGTTCTTCTTCGCCATGAATCGAAGCTCCTACGCCCGGTTCGTCCCGGTTTACGTGGCCATGATGCAGGACCTCCGCCTCAAGAACCCAAGAGCGTGGACGTACTTGGAGAAACACTGGGTCGTCCGTAAGTCGTTGGTACCTTTCACGTCCCTTGGCTGGGGGACCATGCCTTGGAACAGGTGAACCGGACTCTGAAAGGTGACGGTGGGCTTGTAGGGATCACGAAAAATCCCTCGACGAGACCAAGTTTTCTTGATCCAAGACGAACTCTTGGCAATCAAGGCCAAATCATTGGGAAAAGTTTGCTACGGCATCAAAGCCCCCACAAGGACACCCCAAAGCGGTCACGAAGAAGACACACGAGATGACCAAAGAGGTTGGGTCTTCTTCGCCAGCATAACCCCTTCACTCGAGAAAGCCCAACTCACCACCGTCCTTTCCCGCAAGGTTGTTCCAGATAAGATGGTGGACGCACTGACAAGAATCGAGGAGACTGGCAAGGAAGCTCTCTTGAAGTACGAAGAGGGAAGGATCAGGACTGCGCAGCAAAGTCCATGGGAGGTCCTGCATCGTCAGCCTACCAATACATTCAAAACGCTGGGCCAAGAAAGCCAAAGTTTCAATCGGAGGGAAGCAGGTGATTGTCACGGGATCCTCAGACTTCACTGGGCGCCTGCTGCTCGCCCTCCAACTCGACAGCATTTCTGGACCTTCGCACCATCATCTCCAACTATGAGCTCCCCCTGTTCCCTCTTGCCCTCTTTGACGACCAAGGCCACCCGCGGGTCACGACAAAAAGTGCCCTTCTCAGGGTTCTGGAGAAGATGAACGCGGCGGTCTCACGGCCTCGCAAACCCTTCATCCTCTCGCGTGCTGGTCCTCGACGGGAGGCTACCCTTTCAGCAGCACCCCGTTTCCGGCTCAGCAAACTTTAAGGGACCTGGTTGGATCCCCCTGCAGAGAGTTGCCCAACTGGGTGTTGGCTACGGGAGTTGCACCTGTCTTTGACAGGTACGACATCGGCCGTCCCTCAAAGACAAGACGAGGGAACAGCGAGCCCGAGGGGGGAGGATACGATATCGAAAACCCAAGCAGCGACGAGGATCAAAGCTGGAATGACCATGGCAAAAACTCTTGTCCACCAAAAGCAACAAGACTGCTATGACCTCTCTCATTGCCTCCCAAATCCAGCCCCATTCATGGGGATTACGCTCGTCTGCGCGTGGCGCGACCCAAAACCGTGGCCAACTTCGGACCGGACGGAGCCAAGTTCGCTTCAGAACAAGAGGAAGCGGACACTAAGATGATATATCATCTCTCCATGCTCGACAAAGATGTGGAGGCAAACCGTAGTTTCTCCGGAAAAACTGACGTCCTCGTCCTCCTCCTCCGACCTTCCCCAAGTACCTCCCAACACGTGCCTCCAGCTTGGCAAGACGATTTCAACGTTCAGCTCATCCACGATGAACTGGGCTCTCACGCGGATGTGAAACACGTCCTTCCATGCTCTGACTGGTTGCGACACCACTTGCGCCCTCTTCAGGAAAGGCAAGTTGCAAGCTTGGCCTGTGTTCAGGCGGCCGACCAGGCAACCCTCGACGCTTTGGGTACACTCCGAAGCCCTGGTCCGCTGACGCAAGAGAGCCTGGACGTGCTGTGCCGATTCGTGAGCAGAATTTACGGATATACCTGCTCTCTGCCGCAGGCGAGGTTGGACGGCACTTCAGAAGAAGAAGGTTGGAGCAGCACTGGCCCCTCGACAGTCAAAAGCCACCACCCAGCACATTATGCGAGCCCAGCTACAGGCCGTCGTCTGGGAGGGGGCTGTGGGAAAAAGGAGTTTGGTGACCCTCGACCCGACCAAGGGACGGCTACGGACCAAACCTGGGCCTATCCCTTCCACCCTGCCTCCCGCCCCCGCAAAGTATCATGGATGGGATGCAGTGCGGATGCAAGACGAACTGCTCGACCAATCGCTGCCGCTGTCAACGCCTGCAGGGCTCCTTGTTCGGAGCTTTGCGATTGCTCCCCGAGATGTGCATTTAACGACGAGGAAGATGGGCATGAGGACGTCGATGGCGTAGACGACTAGATATTCGATTTTTTCAACTTGTGAACGCTCGCTATCGCCCAAATAGGGATTTTTTTTGTGTTCTAATTGTTATTTTCCAAAAATACGCGGAGAAATCGGTTTCGTTGTTTTAAATTTTTTGTTCTGGATTAATACTCGGGGCACTTCGGGCGGAAAAAAGGCTTTCGCTTCACCTTAGGTGAAGGAAGTATTTTGAGGGTCTTATCCTAAGCATTTTTCAGTTGAAATACCCTGTTCTACGCAAATATTGTACCACCCTTGCACAAATTCGTTAATTAAATGTGTCTCCCAAGAACAATTGTTTGTTATTTTTCTTTTTTACTAATAAAATTTGGTTTTTAATTATTAAGAACTCAGGCTTTAAGGCCAAAATTATTCCTTTTATATTTTTCCCAATTTTTTTCCACTTATCTCTAATTTCCATTATAGATCAGTAATCCGAACAGATACAACCACGGAGTACTCAATAACATTTTATGCACTCTTAATAAGCTTCAATTTGAGTCCAAAACGAGGTCTCTACGACGTCTGGTTCTCATTCTGCAATTTGTAATTGCCAATTTTATTGCCAAATTGCCAAATTGCAAATTGCGCGAAAAAATTACCGATAACGAGTGACCCAACTACGATTTTCGGATTCAGCGGCACAAAATGCTTAGGATAAGACCCTCAAAATACTTCCTTCACCTAAGGTGAAGCGAAAGCCTTTTTTCCGCCCTAAGTGACCCGACTATAGTCTATAACCTTGAAGACGACAACAACAGTAACTACTAATTTTACTAACCTAAATACTGCAAGTAAAGGTAAAGGTAAAGATGAGGGCATATGCTATCTTGCGCATGGCCACAGTGCTCATCTCCGTCGTATTAGTCTTTGAGCCTGTGTTGGGTGACAACCCATTAACCCGGGACACAGGGCTAGTGTGACATCCGGGTTACCACAGTTACCTTTCCCAGGTTTCCCCAGGTACCCATTTATCAACCACGATAGGGAGGAAGAACAGCTGGTTTTGGCGGGCCGCCGACTTGCCCTGGCTCGGATTCGAACCAGCGCCCGCAGACTCGTAGCTAGGCGCGCTAGCCACTACAACACGGAGGCGACAGTACTGCTGCTACTACTACTACTAAAACCCCAACAACTATTACTACCACTACTGTAGCCGGATGAGCTCATTTTACTTCAGGACTCGGTTTAACACTGACTCATGGACTGACATCAGGTCACAGAAACTCGTTGTAGGAATTTGCTTTATTGCCAGACCACATGTCGCCGTGAAACTGTAATGAATGTACTGTTGTCAGCAGAATTCCTATCACCTCTTCTTCCTTTATTTATGCCATGATTACACAAATTTCCCGTTACACACTTATCTTAGATGAAGTCTAAAACTAGTATACATGTCATGTGAGTACTATATCTCATAACAAGTCATTAATACAAAGAAAAACTAAGAAATAATATTACCTCTAGTTCCCTTGTGTATAGCTCACCCTGCTTCCCGCCTGTCTATAGGTAATTCCAAGTATAAGCGACAGACTGTCTTCACAAAACAAAAGAACATCGGCGGTTAGGTATATAGAGTACCTTGAATAATAGAGTAGCGACAACTCGTTTTATGGGCGCCATCTTAGTGAGATTATAACTCCTTAAACATACTAAAATCATATGAGGCATATATACAATATATGCCACAGCAACAACTACCATACCACTATAGCAAAGATTTTAAGTACTGCCAGGGCCTATGAGATGGGGGTTTAGCCGGTACATCGATCCGGGGCCCGGAGAGCTAAGAAGGGCTCGGGGCTGTGAACAGTGGCGTATCTAAAGGCCCCCGTAGACATTACCATTTGCCATCCAATTTCGTCCGAACGATTGAATACACTGACATCTTCGGTGTATACGAAACTGTCCAGTCACATATCACAGTCGTTGACTTTTTGATCGGTCAAAGCCTAGTCACTATGTAAGGATACGCATCATCCATTACGGTATGATCAACCAAAAAGACAACGACTGTGATAAGACAGTTTCGTCTACACTAAAGACGTCATAATATTCAAGCGTTCGGACTAAAACTGACAGTAAATCTTAACGTCTATGGGCTCTCTGAGGTATAGTACGTATGGGCGCCACTTGACGGGGGCAACAGTGAAGAGTTTCTATTAGAGCAGATTTTTCATCTAGTTTATGTCGTGCCACTGCCTTATCTCTATCTACTGCTGTATCTCGTCTGGTCATCACTCCTTGGCTATTGCCCTTTTTTACCATTCGAGGGAGAATGACATTATCTCTCTGAATTTTCTTTATTACTTTACGCGTACTTTCACTGTTAAGAACTCCACCATAACACCGCCAAGGTTTATCACGGGTAATGTTCAACACTTAGCTGACCGAGCGGAAGAATACATAAACAACAGCCGATAGTAGCGGGCACCGGTCAGGTGTTCCTCATCAACCCTCACAGCAGGAAGGTGATGAGCCATGTCATGTGCTCATCTCTGGTCACGCCGTCATTCCCTTTCAATCCTGGGGGCGGACCCTGTTCGCCCCCTACACCCTCTTAGTTCTTATTTACTATTGTATAATTACTTTTGGGGAATTAGCTTTCTTCCAAATAATTGAAATTAATACTATATTAACAGAGATGTTAGCTTACTTATTAAGAGGATAATCCGTGGTTTGGAGCGTGTAAAGGCGCGGATCCCAGAAGGCAGTGTGGACTGCCTGTCAGCCGTGAACAGAGTGAGGAAGGACGTCACTTCAGAGGTCCTTTCTCACCTTGATGACGAGCCACAGTACCGCCACCTACCTCCTGAATTCCCCACTAAACACAACTCCAACTCCACTCTCCGCTTATTCCTTTCCCGTTAAACTATTTACTTTGCAACTATTAACTCATTAAGTTTGTTCATGCCCTCCCTCTCTCATATATTACACTTCTATAATCCTCTACTACAATTAGCTGATGTGTATCCTTCCACCATCCATAACTAGAGTAGTTCAATTTCCAGTGAGTCTGGAAAAACCTTAATGGGAGGATGATACTGGAGGAGGGCCCAAGTGGAAAGAAGTGGAAGGCATATTTCCGTTCTCTGGAATAGTATGTGGGTATGTTGATGTCTCTAGCATGGGGTTGGAGCCTAAGTAATCATTGGGTTAAAATATGTATTTAATTTAATTAACATCATTTGATAAGTCTAGGTTAGGTAAGGTTATGTCAAGTCAGGTTAAGTTAGGTTAAATTACACTTTTTGATTAGTCTAGTCTTAAATAATACATAGAGATTATATTGCCTAGCAATCACTTAAAACTCCACCCCCATGTGACATCACGACTTAGACGACGGTGATTGGCTTGAGACATCCCCATACCACATAGTATTCCAGAGAAAGGGAATATGAGCCCGGGAGGCCTGCTTTTGGGGCCAGAGCAGTCTTGCTCCACCCTGCAAAATTGATCTAGGAGACCCTGACTATTACCACTATTACCACTACTACTACAACTTGTACACTACTACTATTACTTTTTCTCTCTCTCGGCCGCAGGAAGTCGGTGGCTAACACGTACGAGGCGGTCTACCTCACTACCACAGTTCTGAACAAACAGTCGGTGCCCTACTTCATCACGCAAACGCAGAACGTGAGTGTAAACCAGAACCTCACCATTACCACCACCTCGACCTCTGATCACGACTTCTCTCCTCCATCATCACCAGCACAACAATTATTATTGTCACTACAGCCACTACTCTAAACACTACCATCATCATCATCATCATCATCTTTCCATCGACACCATAACACTGCAGCTCCATTTAGTTTATTTTTTAGCTTGAGTTCGGGTGGATAACAATTGGAGTTCCGCAGGGGTCTGTTTTGGGACCATTGATATTATCTATTTACATTAATGACTTAGACTGTGGGATTAGCAGTAATATCAGTAAGTTTTCCCATGACACTAAGATAGGTAGAATTATTAGATCACATTCCAATGTTACTACCTTGCAGGGAGACCTATAGATAAGGTAAACGAGTAGATAGTCAGGTGACAAGTGGAATTCAATATAAAAAAGTGCAGTGGAGAAAAACCTCATATTAGGTACAATATATACAAAGTATCACTGAAAAGATCAGAATGTGAGAAGGATTTAAGGATACTGGTATGAGCTCAGATCTCGGTCCTAGAATAGTGAATAGAATAGAATAGTGGTGGTGTCTCAACCTAGACACCACCACCACCACCACCACCACTATCAAAAACAACAATCACAGCAACTCAAAGCAAATTCAGCTCGATTAGCACAGTTACTATCAGATCAAAATCACTTATTCATAACCTCCAACAAAACTTCCAGAACTATTCAGAGTGGTAAAAGTAGTAGGAGTAAAAGTGATAGTATTATTTTTTACATCTCAAAGGACTGGCCTAGGGCAAAAAATAAGTAACATAAAGTCCACTTGTTGCCAGTCCCTATAAAGAAAATAGTAAGAGATTGCAGAAAAGGGGGATGGGCCAATTTAGTACAGGAGGTGTTTTGACACTCCTCTCTTGAAAAAGTTTAAGTCGTAGGAAGATAGAAAAATAAAAACAGGAAGAGAGTTCTAGAGTTTACCAGTGAAAGGAAAGAAATAATGAAGATACTGATTAACTCCTGCATTAGAAAGATGGGCATAGTAGGGATGAGAATGAATAGAAAGTGTGCAGCGAGGCCGTGGAAGGGGATGAGGCATGCAGGTTAGCAAGTTCAGAAGAGCAGTGAGCATGCAAATAACGGTAAAAGATAGCAAGAAAAGCAACATTGCGGCGTTGATTTAATGATTGAAGACAGTCAGTCCGAGGAGGAGAGTTGATGAGACGAAAAGCTTTTGACTCTACTCTATTTAGGGGAGCTGTATAAGTGGACCCCACCCCTCAAACATGAGAGGCATACTCCATACATGGGCGGATAAGGCCCCTTGCAAGAGCAAGCAATTTTGAGCAAGGGATGAGAAAAAATGGAGTCGAAGACGCCAACAGGACAGTCCTAAGTATGTTGAAGCTGATTAGAAATAGTTTAGATATTGAAATTTTTCAGTCAGAATCAAGAAAATGATAGTCGCTAAAGGCACTATGATCATTTTAGTGGAATGGACGCTTGAATGGAAAATGAGGTAGAATACTGCTAAGGTTAGTTGATAGATATGTATAATAATAGAGGTTTTGTGAGACATTGAACTACAAAACGTCTACATTACCTAGTCGAAATCCCCAAAGAAGTACCCGGAGGACGTTAGGCGCTCTACGGGCCCCATTCACTCTCAACATGAATGCACTTAATTCATTCTGTTAATTGACGCTAATGAAGACGTTAAAGAAAAATGATGGCAAGGACACGTTCATAAATACACATACAAGTCGACAGAAGTCCCCGGGCATAGCGGAAACAGATGGGCTGTTTCCTTAAAACCCAAGCCCCTGTCCACCCAGCAGTAAATGGGTACCAGGTGTTAGCCGGGGGTTTGTGACCCGCCTCCCGGGTGATGGCTTCGGCCAACACTAAACGAGGGGAGAGGAGAGGAGAGGAGAGAGGAGGAGGAGAGGAGAGGAGAGGAGAGGACCTACGAAGCGATCCTAAGCGAAAAAGGTCACAAGAAGAAGAAGAAGAGCAATGGTTTGCTCTCAAAATGCTGTCAAAACTGGTACATTTTGTACACTTGTACACGTGTGTACGTGTAGCCTACGACTCTATAAATGTTTTTTCCCCGCGTTCACGTGCATGTGCTGGAAAGGGGAAGGGGGAGGGAGGGGTGTGTGGTAGGGGTAGGGGAAGAGGAGGAGGGTGTTTTAAAGTGACAGCTGTGGTGGTGGTGGTGAAATGGTGTGAGAGAATGAAGAGGAGGAGGAAGAGGAAAAGAAGGAGGAGGGACAAACCTGTGAAAAGAACTCTTTTTTTTTTTTTTTTTCCCCCTCCTCCTCCTCCTTCTCATCTTCATGTCTCACACCATCTCACCACCACCACCACAGCTGTCACTATAACACACACTCCTCCTTTCCCCCCTTCCCCCCACCACACACCCCTCCCTCCCCCTCCGCCCTTTCCAGCACACGCACATGAACGCGGGAAAAACAAACATATATAGAGTCGTAGGCTACACGTACACACGTGTACACGTGTACAAAAAGTACCAGTTTTGACAACATATGTGTATGTCTTTAAACCATTGCTGTCAACTTGTATGTGTATTTATGAATGTGTCCTTGTATTATTTTATTCTTTATCTATATTGGTTTCATGTTTGGCTATGTATAAACAGGTATGAGACACTTTAATTCAGGTCAGTTATGCAGCAAGTGAATGGGCCAGCAGACTGGTTACCTCCAGCCGCACGACGCACCACAAGGCACCCTTGAGTGAGGTATCTTGTTGTAGAGGGTCTTTGATACGACTAAGACTATTGAGTATTGATACTACTAAGACTATTGATGCACTTAGGAAAATGACAATGACCGTCTATAGTAGCTGCAATAGTACGGTATAAAAGGAAACTTGAGATGAAGGTGCAGGGATAAGGATATAAACTGAAAGAGGGTAGTTTGGAAATGAAAAATTTGTGCCAGACTAAAAGCTTTTGAAAGACTCAAAGACTTGAAAAGCTTTTGATATGCCAAGGTCAACTGCAAAAGTTTCACCGAAACCCCTAAAAGAGGATGACTAAGATTCAGTTAGGAAATCTAGAAGATCGCCAGTAGATCGCTCTTTACGGAAACTGTACTGACGATCAGATAAAAGTTTGTGAACAGATAGATGCTTAAGAATCTTCTTATTAAGTATATATACAAAAGCTTTAGGAAGGCAATAAATCAAAGCTATAGGACGGTAGTTTGAATGATTAGAATGGTAACCCTCCTTAGGAACAAATTGAATGTGAGCAAACTTCCAGCAGGATGGAAAGGTAGAAAAAGATAGACACAGGCAGAAAAATTAGACCAACTGTGGTTTTGTGCAAGCACAGAACCACAGTTTTTGAGAACAATAGGAGGACTCCGTCAGGACTTCAAGCCTTCCGAGGATCAAGGCCAGAGAGGGCATAAAAGCATTATTACGAAGGATCTTAATAACAGGCATAATATAGTCCGAGGGTGAAGGAGAAGGAGGAACAAGCATCCAGAGTGGAATTTTGAACAAAGGTTTGAGCAAAGAGTTCAGCTTTAGAAATAGATGAGACAGTTGTAGAGCCATCTGGGTGAAACATAGTAGTATATAGTAGTAGTAGTAGACGTATTAGTATTAGTAATATAAGTAGTATTAGTAATATAAGTAGTAGTAGTAGTAGTAATAGTAGTAGTAGTAGTAAGTAGTAGCAGTAGTAGTAGTTGTTGTTGTTGTGCTAACATAAGAAGTAGTAACAAAAGTAGTCATAGTAGTGGTAGTAGAAGAAGTAAAAATATAATCAACAGCTTTATCAACAACAATGATAGTAAAGTAGGTGTTGCAGCAACAACAAAAGCAGTGGTATCAACAGTAGTAGATAGAATGGCAACAAGAATATTATTGTAGGAATAACAGTAGTGAGTAAAAATTGATATAATAACAGTGTCAAATATTTCCGGCTAATATAGGTAAATCAAAATTGGCGCTAGGTATTAAATCTACTCTGCCCTTTATAAGCATCCCATATGCCCCTTAAGCATCCCTGACTGTAATATGTGTAATTTGTGCCGCCGCCCTCCGCAGGTGCCCCAGTTCGTCACGAAGAAGGCCACGCTGCCCCAGTACATCACCACACACCGTCATCAACACGCTCCCGAAGTACATCACCGTCACCGAGAAGTCCTACGTCACCGTGTATGCCACTCGAACTCGCAAGAGTTACGAAACCATTTGTCCAAAAGGATATGGTCACGGTGGAGGACACGGGAGTCATGGAGGACATGGCGGCGGCTACGACCACCACTGAGGCGGCGAGGGAATGCAGGCTTCCGACGCCCTCGACGAGACCGTGAGAGGAACGTGTGGTAAAACAAAAAAAATAATTAAGAGAACACGGCGTTTTCGTGGTCAATGGTTCCTCCTTAATCAATTTTCTGTATGCCATTGTTGTTATCACTGTTGTTGTTATTGTTGTTCTGTACTCCAAGTATATACTCATATAAGATTACATGTTATCTAGTCCTTTGCAAATTTTATTCTTTCACTAAGACGCATGTATAAAACACGCAAAAACTTCATTCAAAATGCCCTGACAGGCTTGATTACAAGCCTTAGAAAAGCATACTCCACCGATCTGCCATTGAATCAGCATTGCCAAATGTGCTGCTAGACAAATAGAGCTAGTGTAACAGACTAACAGACTGCATTGCTCTCCAAAATGGCTATCTGTGTGATAATCAGTCTATTCAATATATATAATAACGTACATGTATTACACAAAACACAGCTTTTCCCATATTTTTTTTTTTACATCACAAAGAACTGGCCAAGGGCACAACAAAAATGGGTAACACAAAGCCCGCTTAGTTGCCAGTCCCTATAAAGAAGACAGTAAGAGAATAAAATAAAAAGAGGGGTGAGCCAATTTAGTTCGGGAGGTAAGACGTCTTGTTACTCTTCTTTTTGAAAAGATTTAAGTCATAGGAAAGTGGAAAAATAGAAACAGGAAGAGAGTTCCAGAGTTTACCAGTGAAAGGGATGAAAGAGTAAAGATACTGATTAACTCTTGCATTAGGAAGATGGGCAGAATAGGGATGAGAATGAGTAGAAAGTCTTGTGCAGCGAGGCCGCGGGAGGGGGGGAGGCATGCAGTTAGCAAGTTCAGAAGAGCAGTGAGCATGAAAGTAACGGTAGAAGAGAGCAAGAGAAGCAACATTGCGGCGGTGATTTAAAGATTGAAGACAGTCAGTCAGAGGAGAGGAGTTGATGAGACGAAAAGCTTTTGAGTCAACCCTGTTTAGGAGAGCTGTATGAGTGGATCCTCCCCAAACGTGTGAGACATACTCCATACATGGGCGAATAAGGCCCCTGTAGAGAGCAAGCAATTGGGAGGGAAAAAAAAAAGGACAGCAGACGCCACAGGACACTAACTTCTTAGAAGCTGTTTTAGCAAAAGATGAAATGTGAGATTTCCAGTTCAGATTTTTAGTAAAGGATAGTCCTAGAATGTTCATTGTAGAAGAAGGAGACAGTTGAGTGTCATTGAAGAAGAGGGGATAGTTATCTGGTAGGTTTTGTCGAGTAGATAGGTGAAGAAATTGGGTTTTTGAGGCATTGAACAAAACAAGGTTTGCTTTGCCTCAATCAGAAATTATAGAAAGATCAAAAGTTAGGCGCTCGGTGGCATCTCTCCGTGAATCGCTTAGTTTCCTGTTGAGTTGGACTTCTAATAAACGAGCGTTGAAAATGCAGGGTAGAATCATCAGCATAGGAGTGGATAGGGCTTTGAGTTAGACTCAGAAGATCATTAATGGATAATAGAAAGAGAGTGGGTGATAGGACAGAACCTGGGGAACTCCACTATTGATAGATTTAGGAGAAAACAATGTCCGTCTACAGTAGCTGCAATAGAACGGTTTGAAAGGAAACTTAAGATGAAGGTACTGAAGAAGGATAGAAACCGAATGATGGTAGTTTGGAATTAAAGATTTGTGCCAGACTCTATCAAAAGTCTTTTTGATAGTCAAGGGCAACAGCAAAAGTTTCACCGAAACCCCTAAAGGAGGATGACCAAGATTCAGTTAGAAAAGCTAGAAGATCGCCAGTAGATCGCCCTTTACGGAAACCGTACTGACGATCAGATAGAAGATTGTGAGCAGATGATGCTTAAGAATCTTCTTATTAAGTATAGATTCAAAAACTTTAGAAAGGCAGGAAGTCAAAGCTATGTAGACGGTAGTTTGAAGGATTAGAACGGTCACCCTTCTTAGGAACAGGTTGGATGTGAGAAACTTCCAGCAAGAAGGAAAGGTGGAAGTAGATAGACAAGACGGAAAAGTTTGACCAGGCAAGGTGCAAGCACAGAAACACAGTTTTTGAGAACAATAGGAGGGACTCCGTCAGGACCGTAAGCCTTCCGAGGATCTAGCCAGAAAGGGCAAAGAAAACATCATTCCGAAGGATCTTAATGACAGGCATAATATAGTCAGAGGGTGGAGGAGAAGGAGGACAACCTTTCATCAACCAGAGTGGAATTTTTAGCAAAGGTTTGAGCGAAGAGTTCAGCTTTTTGAAGTTGATGAGACAGCTGAGGAGCCATCTGGTTTAAGCATAGGAGGGAAAGATGGAGAAGAAATGTTAGAGATGTTATTTGCTAGATGCCAAAAGTCACGAGAGAATTTGATTCAGAAAGATTTTGAATTTTATTGAATGAAAGAGTTTTTGGTAAGTGAAGTAAAGATTTGGCATGATTACGGGCAGACATATAAAAGGCTGAGTTTCATGAGATGATGCTTACGGTACCGTTTGTGAGCCACCTCTCTATCCGGACAGCATGAGAACAAGCAGAGTTAAACCAAGGTTGACGGGCTTTAGGATTAGAGAAAGTGTGTGGAATGTACGCCTCCATGCCAGAGACTATGACCTCAGTTATGCGCTCTGCACAAAGAGATGGGTCTTGACATGAAGCAGTAATCATTCCATGGAAATCAGAGTAGTACTGCCTTAGGTCTTACACTTAGCTGAGTTGAAGTGCCAGAAGCACCTCCGCTTAGGTGGGTCCGAGATGTACCGGAGCGATAGGACAGGTTACAGAAATAAGATTGTGATCGGAGGAACCCAACGGAGAGAATAGTTTCACAGATAAGCAGAAGGGTTAGTAGTTAGGAAAAGATCAAGAATGTGGGCGTGACTCTAAGGCGGTCAGGAATACGGTAGGGTTCTACACCAGCTGCTCTAGGTCTTGGAGGATAGAAAGTTGTGGCTTGTTCACCAGGTTGGTCAGTGAAAGAAGATGATAGCCAAAGTGGTGGTGAACATAGCCCCAAAAAAGGTTTTTAAGGAAAAAAAGGAAATTCCCCCATTTTTTTTGTTTTTAGCCCAAAAAACTACAGGGGAGTTGGTGAGAGAATTCCGCCAAAATTTTGTAAGGAGGAATGGGGACAAAAAATTTAAGGGCGGGGGGGGAACCAAGCGGGGTTTAGAAAAATTAAAGGGAAAA
>JACEEZ010024891.1:258823-540342 GCA_016584305.1 Chionoecetes opilio | reverse complement strand
TTCGCCCTGCGGGCCCCCGGAGCCTGGGGCATACAGGTCCACCAGCCCTCAACCACGCACTCAGCAGCCTTAGCTGCCGCTACAGTCAAAAGCGATGGGGGGGCGGATCGACCAGCCTCACCCACGACTTCAGTGGCCTCAACTGCCTTACTGGCGAGGGTGAGGAGGGGTAGGTCCCCCAGTCTCACCCACACCCTCAACAGCCCCCTAGGCCGCCCTACTTCGACATCTCCACCGCTGCAGCTCCCTAGCCTCACCACACCCTCAACATCCCTAGACCACCTGCTACGACATCTTCCACCGCTGCAGCTCCCCCACTCTCCTCTCCTTCGGGCATGCCTGCTTTGGTGACGTCTAACGTCAAGCAGCCCTCATCCCCAGGGCCCGTGGTGGGTCTGGCCCCCAAGCCCTGCTCATTACCCTTACCCATGCTCTATGAAAATATGTACGATCTTGATCTTGATATTACAGGTGACCTTTTCTTCTTAGACCATGCCTTTAAATCGGCTGCTCTTGTTGAGTCTATTGTCTATTTCTCATATACCACATTCTTTCCAAAAACTCTTTCACTGTCTCAATCATCCGTCCACTTGTCTCACCACACAGTCCCAGCAGCAATATCATCCATTCTCAGGCCTCTTCCATTTGCGACATTTCAAGAACCAGTTCACGGAACCCAAGAGTTCAGGGCAGGGATGCTCGAAAATCCCTCGTAAGGGACAACTTACGAGTGTATGGCTACAATAACCTTACGAGGGTGGGCTGAGGGAGATGGTTGTACCGAGCCGTCACTCCCGTACGGTTATCGGTGGCCTCTGGGTGGGGAATATAGGGAAATTCTAGGGATATGTGTGGGAAAATTCTGCTAACCAATCACAGAGCAGCGCCTTGCATGACGCGGCTTTATCTAGCCAATCATCATGCTCTCAGCTGTCAGGGAGCCCGATAAATAAATTTAAAGAGACCAAATGCCGCTGTTGTGCTAAAATCGGCCTCTTTCGGAATCGTCCCGCGGACGCTTTTTAACCTAAATAACTCTACAAAACTTAACAAACCCATCATAAACCTTACCTAACCTAAACCAGACCTAAACTAACTTAACCTAAACCTAAAAACTATGTTTGCCGGTGTTGAGCTAAGATCGGCTTATTTCCGAAATAGGGCCGATTTTAGCTCACTATCGCCAGAATGTTACGATAATACATAGCTGCCACATTAGCCTTTCAGCGTAATATTCTCCCACTGATTACTACAGAGACGTACCCAGGGTAAACCTTGATGCGCTGATCATAGGTTCGAGTCTCACGTGCCCGAAATTAGTATCTATAGGCCACTGCTGGCCCGCGCCGTACGTATGCCGTATCCGTGGCCCTGGCGGTACTCTGTTATAGTGGACGAGAACTGCGCGTTCGCTCTTTAGGTCAGACAAGACACATGGAGGGGCTAACACCTCACTGTGACACACGTGACACTTGTGTGCAAGGATAGTATAACTTTATAATATCCTTGCTTGTGTGTA
The DNA here is from genome assembly GCA_016584305.1 of Chionoecetes opilio. Classification (NCBI taxonomy): domain Eukaryota; kingdom Metazoa; phylum Arthropoda; class Malacostraca; order Decapoda; family Majidae; genus Chionoecetes; species Chionoecetes opilio. The sequence goes on along the minus strand of JACEEZ010024891.1, from coordinate 538,823 downwards.
TACGTGCGTGTGTACTAGTACGTCAGACATTTGATACCACCACCACCACCGCATCATTATAGCGGCCAAACTTGTATGATAAACAACGTTTTGATTCAAGAAGTCGACCGATATATATATTTAATATATAGGTTTGCCCTGATACGAATTTATTACAAGTACTATAGGTATTGTATGTTAAATATGATATATATGGAGTCAATGAAGCAATAAACACATCACATTTCAAACAGGCAAGCATGAAATGGCTCTATAATACACAATAAACATAAAGTATAGTGATACAACTTGTAATTTATTGTTTGTTGATCTCTAGCCGCTTCAAATTTCACTCCCTTAGGGAGTTAAGGGTGCTCCCGACCACCCTTAGCCTCGCGGTCCCGTAGCAAGTGAGAAAACGGTTTGAGCATCTCCCTTAGAGGCGCTACGAGGTAAAAGTCCCTTAGGGTAATACTTACGGGCCCGTAACTCTTTCGAGCATCTCTGCCCAGGCGTTCCATTTGCGCACGAAAACCTGGGTCCGAGGCAAAGCGCGTAGTGACTCAGCAAAACCCGTGAACTTTCTCTACTCACATTGAGAGGTGGGTAGCTTGGGTAGAGTTTTCAGTTCATAACAAACAATGGTCGCCTTGGGCCCTATTTCTCTTATCGTGAAGGGTTTTCCGCATGCACGAGTCGGAGAGGATGTCAGACGGCATAAAAGAGGCATACATGGCTGGTGGAGCCATGCGTTCCCGCGATCTTAAACTTGATATGATCCCTTCACATAGCAGCTAGCTGAGTTATATCTCTCGCTATCTCTCGTTATCTCTCTCTCTCGTTATCTCTCGTTATCTCTCTCGTTATCTCTCTCTCGTTATCTCGCTATCTCTCTCTTGTTATCTCTCTCGTTATCTCTCTCTCTCTCTCTCTCTCTCTCTCTCTCTCTCTCTCTCTCTCTCATCTCTCTCTCTCTCTCTCTCTCTTCTCTCTTCTTAAATTGCCTCGCCAGCTGAGTATGTTTGTAAACAAAAAACGGGGTTTTTGCGTTCCATTTGTGACACGCGAACCCAACCCTGAACCCAGAACCCAACCCTGAACTGAAAGAACTGGTTCATGCAGCCTGGGCACAAATGGAAGAGGCCTTAGCTTGGGTAAAGTTTTCAGTTCATAACAAACAATGGTCGCCTTGGGCCCTATTTCTCTTATCGTGAAGGGTTTTCCGCATGCACGAGTCGGAGAGGATGTCAAACGGCATAAAAGAGACATACATGGCTGGTGGAGCCATGCGTTCCCGCGATCTTAAACTTGATATGATCCCTTCACATAGCAGCTAGCTGAGTTGTATCTCTCGTTATCTCTCTCTCGTTATCTCTCTCTCGTTATCTCTCTCGTTATCTCTCTCTCTCTCTCTCTCTCTCTCTCTCTCTCTCTCTCTCTCTCTCTCTCTCTCTCTCTCTCTCTCTCTCTCTCTCTCTCTCTTGTTATCTCTCTCTCGCTATCTCGTTATCTCTCTCTCTCTCGTTATCGCTCTCTCTCTCTCTCTCTCTCTCTCTCTCTCTCTCTCTCTCTCTCTCTCTCGTTATCTCTCTCTTTCGTTATCTCTCTCTCGTTATCTTCTCTCTCTCTCTCTCTCTCTCTCTCTCTCTCTCTCTCTCTCTCTCTCTTTCTCTCTCCATCTCTCGTTCTCTCTCTCTTCTCTCTCTCTCTCTCTCTCTCTCTCTCTCTCTCTCTCTTCTCTCTCTCTCTCTCTCTCTCTCTCTTCTCTCTCTCTCTCTCTCTCGTTATCTCTCTCTCTCTCGTTATCTCTCTCCCTCTCGTTATCTCTCTCTTTCGTTATCTCTCTTGTTATCTCTCTCTCGTTATCTCTCTCTCGTTATCTCTCTCGGTATATCTCTCTCTCGTTATCTCTCTCGTTTCCTCTCTCTCTCTCTCTCTCTCTCTCTCTCGTCTCCTCTCTCTCTCTCTCTCTCTCTCTCTCTCTTCTCTCTCTCTCTCTCTTAAATTGCCTCGCCAGCTGAGTATGTTAATAAACAAAAAACGGGGTTTTTGCGTTCCATTTGTGACACGCGAACCCAACCCTGAACCCAGAACCCAACCCTGAACTGAAAGAACTGGTTCATGCAGCTTGGGCACAAATGGAAGAGGCCTCTACCCACCTCTCAATGTGAGTAGAGGAAGTTCACGGGTTTTGCTGAGTCACTACGCGCTTTGCCTCGGACCCAGGTTTTCGTGCGCAAATGGAACGCCTGAACTCTTGGGTTCCGTGAACTGGTTCTTGAAATGTCGCAAATGGAAGAGGCCTTAAATGATTAAAAGATTGAATGTTTACAGTATTTGAAGCATTTATTGAACACAAGTTTATATAAAAAATAAGATAATACTGTCAAAACAACACAAAATGGTTGAAAAATGCAAATACACAATACTAATATTAGTCGTCCTCGTCACTGTCCTCCAGCTCCCACCGACCCTTGAGGAGGTTCATGTTACCCTTGAGGAACACCAGCTTCTCGAAGTTCTTGGCCGTCAGACTCGATCGCTTCGGCCTCATGACGTCTGAGCCCATGCTGAACAGCCGCTCTACCGCCGCTGAGGAGGGCACTGGAGTGTTGTACCTGATGACCAGGTCCACCCAGATCTGCCTGTGCTCCATGGGAAACATGACAGGTGACAGAGGCAGAGGTGACAGAAATAAAAAGTAAACTTAAATATAAATGCTATATTTGACGTATCTTTTTATTTTTTTTATTTTACGTCATTTGCATTTCTCGGCAAAGTTTTTCTGCTAAGTTTGCGCATTTGCGGACTTATAAAATATCGAGAGCGCAAACTCCAGAAGCGCAAATTTTCGGCGTTTTGCGCAAAGCGCAAATATTTTATATGGAGCGCAAATTGCGCTTTTGCGCATTTACGCTTTCGTTTGCGCTCCGCCCAGCTCTACATTCTAGTATCACATGTTCCACTGTTTCATCCTCACCCATGTCACACATCAGGCACACTTTGCTGCGGGACTCAGACCATCTGTAGTTCCTTGCATTCACATCCATGCACTGTGTTCTGGCTTGGAAGAGAAGGTCGCCACCCAGGGTTCCATCATACACACTTTCATACGCTGGTGCCTCTTTCTCCTTATACCATTCTAGAGTTTTCTTTTGCTCCATCTCATTCTTCCACTTACTCAGCCCCACATACTTCACTACTCTATCGATCTCAATTTTCCACTTTCTCACATCCCACATCTTCCATTCAACTACATTCGGTCTTCCATCTATCAGTTGGTACATCCACTAAAATCGCAATCCACTTCTATCTACCAGTTTTTGGCATCGCTTCCCCCATTTACTATACTACATTCACTCCACAAATAAACTTTTCGTGCCAATCTTGTGTCCTCCATTCGTTCCAGTCTGATCTTATACCTGAGTGTTGCTTTCGAATGTCTCTCCCTAAATGTACTCCATCCCATGTCACCTCTCAAACCTTCAGTCGCTGCATACCTGGGTGCATTCAGTGCCATTCTTTCTCATTCCATGCAATCACATCCATACCATACGTAATGCTTGGGACAGCCACACTCTTCCACACTTCCCTCAACACATCATATACTTGCTTGCCCTCATCCTTGCAACACTCCCAAGTTGACCAACCCACTGACTGACCTGGCTGATCTTTTCAGCCTTTGCTTTTCCACATCCATTGGAACTCATGCACATCCCTAGGTACTTGTTGTATTCACAAGTTTGCTCTAATTCATTCTCTCCCAGTCTCCATGTAGCGTTTCTGTCATCCTCTGTTATATTTACTATCATCACCTTACTTTTCTCACTGCTAAATCTTACTCCAAAGTCTCTCCCATACTCATTCACCACATCTAACAGGCTCTGGAGTTCCTCGGCCGACTCACTCATAACTACCATATCATCTGCATACATTAACAAACTTATTTTTTCATTTCCTACTCTCACTCCTGCATCCATTCTTCTCATCCTTACTGCCAGTTCCTCAGTATACAGACTAAACAATTAAGGTTGGGGACAGAGTACATCCTTGCCTAACACCTCTCTCACTCCTCACCCATTCTGTTTCTATATTACCTAGCCTATATTTTGCTCTAGTGTCTTCATACATGCTTCTCACTATGTTCACTATCTTTTGGCTCAACCCAACCTTTTCCAAAACCTTGCATAACATTTCTCTGTTTACTCTATCATAGGCTTTCTCAATGTCTAAGAACCCAAGGTACAGTGTCTTTCCCTCCCTTTCATATTTTTCAATTATTTCATGCACCACAAACATGTTGTCCTCTGCTCTCCTATCCACTCGAAAACCATTTTGCTCCTCACCTAAAAGTGTCCGTGTGACACGGCTTTAACGCGAGCAAACATAAACAATCAAATTAAAAACTATAATATTTTATGAAAAGTTTATTTTAGTTTCAACTTTAAGAAATCTCTAAAAATAATTATTCATGAAATTAAGAAGTACTAACTACATATATTATTTCAGTAATATGCTTTATTTTTGTCAACTTCCACACCTTACCGTACAGATAACACTTCACATAATTCAGTCTCATGCTTGTAAGCACTGGGCTTAATTGTTATTGTATCGCCTAATTAGTGAATGAAGTGAAATAAAGTATGATTTTAGTGATGCATAGGTCTGGGTGGAGGAGATAAGCGTGATGAAGGAGGAAGAGGCGGAAGTGTGTCTTGAATGGCCAAGGCGGGAGTGGAATTTAGGATGCCATATGTAACATTACAAACAATCTTCTTAGCTTATAGAAGTCTGCATATTTTTAAATAGTTCCTGAAATAATTCGGTCAAAAGTGTAATGGCTCTGTATGCTCGGGATGTAAGGAGTATGATGCGTTATGTCAATAGCATCAGGTGAAGGAGGAGGAGGAAGCGGCAGCGTTGGGGAAGGCAGCGGGCTACGGTGTCATGGTGGGCGCGGGAGTTTAAACACCTCAAGATGCCACACAATAATCCAGGTCAGTACCTCACCGGGAACACAGATAACATTGTGCATCGCCTATATCGCAAAAACAAAGATTACCTCAAGGGAACGCAACTCTATGCACGCTTAAATAACCTGAACAGAGCCGCCGGAGCCTGTGATAGCAGCTCTCCGCCATGTAAACATACACCAAAATAGCGATAATCAATGAAAACAAACCTTGAAATACATGTTTTTCTGGTTCTTCTTATCATTAAACGTAATATGCTCGTGGTTAAGGTAGATCGTACATCAAGCTGCTAATGGCCTTGGGTATTTTAGGCGCATTTAATGATTGTGGGACGAGAGAAGGCTGGTACGGAGGGTAGTGTGTGGCTTGGTGGTGATGTGATGGGGGCGCGTTTTCTGAGTGCCACGATGGAGCTGGGTTAGTAGTCTGCCTGTTTAGGCTTGCCATGCCCTGGGCATGGGTTCCTACCACTCACTAGGGACATAGAGCCTTGCGAGGGGTGTTTGTTTCATAGTTGTGATGTACTGAAAATGAGCCATAGTCTTGGGAGTATTATTTCGGTATTTCGGGCTTTCATAAGTCAGAGGATTATTACATACATTTCGTATAGATTTATTAATTCTGAGTATTTTTGTAAATATGCTAACCATGCGATTAATATTCCGCAGGAGTTAGCGGGCTCCACAGTCCATACAGCTTGCTTTTATCTCTATTTTTTCGGCTCCGTTTAATGTGCAGTAGTTATTTACAAACGGAAACAAAAAATGTATCATTTTTATATAATAATAGGTAGATTGGGTTAAGTTTATATTTGTTTAGGTTAGATTTAGGTTATGTCTTGGTTTGGTTTTGGTTAGGTTAGGTTAGGTTTAGGATTGGATTGGGTTAGATTTTGTAGAATTATTTAGGTTTAATATTCTGCAGGAGTTGGCGGGCTCCATAGGCCTTGCAGCGGTTATAATGGACGAGAACTTCGCGGTCGTTTTCAGAGACACCGACTAATTTTTCCTGGCCTACAATAGGTGCTTTTTCTAATGGAGATAAGTTTTATTTTCCGGAAACCCATTTAAAAAAAAGGTAAATTTTTACAATGGCACCAAACTTCCCTACACAATTGGGAGCATGGTTTTTATTTACCTTATTGTATTCTAAGAGACATTTTCTCATTGAGCTTTCCGTCGCAAATCAATAGTTTCGGAGATATAGAACATTTTTGGTGGGGGGAGGAATATGTCTCCTTGTTTGCAAAATGCCTCCCTCTTCCTCTTCTTGTGACCTGCATCGCTTTTGTTTCGGAGGCGCACCCGTGGCTACCTAACCTTACCTTACCTTACCTTACCTAACCTAACCTAACCTACCTAACCTACCTTACCTTACCTTACCTTACCTTACCTTACCTTACCTTACCTTACCTTACCTTACCTTACCTAACCTTTAACCTCCTAACTGGGTCCAATAAAAAAGTTTAATAAAATACCAAACAAAAGCGATGCAGGTCACAAGAAGAGGAAGAGGGAGGCATTTTGTAAACTAGGAGACATTCCTCCCCCCACCTAAAATATTCTATATCTCCGAAACTATTGATTTGCGACGGAAGGCTCAAAGACAAAATGTCTCTTAGAATACAATAAGGTAAACAAAAACCATGCTCCCAATTGTGTAGGGAAGTTTGGTGCCATCGTAAAATAATACCAAAAAAAAAAAAATTCATCACCGAATTTTATGCATTGTAAAGATTAAGGTTTATTAAAACCTATAAGGTTAGGTTAGATATACTTTGTGGTTAAGGTTAGGTTAGTTTGTTTTCATTAAAACCTATAAGGTTAGGTTTGGTATGTTCTATTCAATTACTTCCCTGTTATCTGAGACCTTGACTAATATCTCCCTGCCAAGTTTTAGTGCTTTTTCTGATGGAGATACAGTGTTTTTAATGGAAACGGCGACCATAAAATTCGGTGATGAAATTTTTATTTATCTATTTTAATTTTAAATAGGTTTCCGGAAAATAAAACGATCTCCATTAGAAAAAGCACCTATTGTAGGCTAGGAAAAAATAGTTGGTGTCTCTGAAAACGACCGCGAAGTCCTCGTCCATTATTACCCTTGCAGCCTTACAGCTTACTTATTCTCTATTATTTTCGGCTCAGTATAATGTGCAGTAGTTATTCACTTACAGAAACCAAAACTATAGCACTTATTGGTATTATTCCAGATGAACACCGAATTCACTTTGGTGGACGAAACTCGTTTTTTTCTAGTGAGTTTTGATGTTTTGAATTAATCTGCTAACCGTTTCTGTCTCAAATCAATTCTTAATTTTTATTTTAGTTAGGTAAAGGTTAGGTTAAGTATAGGTTCGGTTAGGTTCAATGTGGTTTTTTTGTATTTTGTTGCCAAAAAACCCATTAAAAAAAGGGATTTGCAACATAAACGGTTAGCAGATTAATTCTAAACACATCAAAACTTACCAGAAAAAAATTGTTTCGTTTATCAAAGAAACTTTGGTGTTCATCTGGAAATTTACCCACTTATTTAAATTTAACAATAGCTAGGTTAGATTACATTTAGGTTTGGTTAGGTTAGGTTTAGGTTTGGTTTAGGTTATGATTGGTTTGGGTTAGGTTTTGTAAAGCTATTTAGGTTAAATAAGTGAATCCGATGGTGTGCGATTGCCCGGCTGCCTCAGCTGGTTGGTGCCGCCAACTTGTGCAGAATACTATATACCTTATTTAGGTTAAATAAGAAAATCTGATGGTGCGCGATTGCCCGGTTGCCGGGGCTGGTTGGTGCCGCCAACTCCTGCGGAATATTGACCAAATATGCAGTTTCAACCAATACTCCCTATTGACCAAAACTCTCCTGGCATAATGGGCGGATCTGCACCACCCCAGACCCCTGCTAGTTCACTAACCTAACCTGGGCATTGTTTATGTAACCTAAACCCACTGACCCCGTAAACCGTAACTTAGAAACCCCTTGTATTATATTTAATTTCCGGTTATTATTATGATTTAGGTCATCCTCGAGCATGACAATTCTAACCTGTCATAGTATAGATCTTCTCATTCTAAGTCTTTTGATCCCCATTTCCCATGGCGTAATAGAATAATTATGGTGCTACATGCAATACCAAAAATCTACAGCTATTTCTGTCAGGAACGGTCAAGTTAGGTTAAATCAGATGGGTCCAGGTCGTTTCGGCCGTATGTAATTTAGGCCGTGACGCCCAAACTGACTAACAGCCGAATCGTCTCACGGCCTAAACAACATACGGCCTAAATTGTATACGGCCGAAACGACCTGGACCCAACTCCTTGACTTACCCAAGGTCTTGGACTTACCTAGACCAGTCTACTTAACCTCGTATTGTCATTTCACAATACGGTGTTATCTATAATAATATAAGCGAAAGTGTGTCTGTCTGTCTGTCTGTCTGTCTGTGTGTGTGTGTGTGTGTGTGGTATAGGTTCCGCCCCCCGTGGCGCAAACACCTCATATGGCACATTTTTGGAATCGGGTCGACCAGGGGAAGGTCATAAGCCCACTTATGAGATGATCCGATCACTTTTTTTTTTTTTTTTTTTTAGCAGCCTATTAGCGAGAATTGTGAAAACAAAAGTGGGTTGCGAGAATTGAGGAAGCCTTGATGTAGGGTGATGGGTAATGGGTGAGTGAATGGGTGGGGGGTGATGGGTAATGAGTGAGTGAATGGGTGGGGGGTGATGGGTAATGGGTGAGTGAATGGGTGTGTGGTGATGGGTAATGGGTGAGTGAATGGGTGGGGGGTGATGGGTAATGGGTGAGTGAATGGGTGGCGGGTGATGGGTAATGAGTGAGTGAATGGGTGGGGGGTGATGGGTAATGGGTGAGTGAATGGGTGTGGTGATGGGTAATGGGTGAGTGAATGGGTGGGGGGTGATGGGTAATGGGTGAGTGAATGGGTGGGGGGTGATGGGTAATGGGTGAGTGAATGGGTGGGGGGTGATGGGTAATGGGTGAGTGAATGGGTGGGGGGAATACATACATTTCTACATCCATGATTTCAGGAAAGTTAAAAGGGGCTATCTGGAGAGTCCATGTTTGGTGGGCCGAAGGCCCACCAAACACAGGTGGTGGGCCTTTGGCCCACCAATAGCCCTCCGCAGGAGCTAGCCAAAAAGTCCGCCCAGAGGGCGGCTTTGCGGCTAGTTTCACATATATTTCACCCTATATGCATAGTATCACTTTTTTTTATATATATATACAGTAAAAGCCTTATAACTCGGCACGATAGGGGCTCTGGCCCTTGCCGAGTTATTCAATGTGCCGAGTTATGCAATGTCCTCCTCTAATATGGGAAAGAAAGAAAAAAAAAAGAAGAAGAAGAAGAAGAAGTTAATACAGTACTGTAAAAACATAAAAACTACACTTACCAATGAACGGGTAGCAGCAGGCATGTAATTCAAGGAGAGGGGAGCCTTGTTGTAACCTGTAGAAGATGTTAGGGGGACTCTGTCCCATTTTAATACTGGTATCACTTTAATCACTTTATAATCACAACTCTGTACTGTATTGTATACAGTACTGTACCTGTACAACTTAATTTTACATCACTTGAGCACTTAATTACTGCAACACTATACTTGTACCTTAAACTGAAACAGGCCTTAATTACTAATGTACAGAATTATTTTTTGTCACTCGGGGTCACTGCTGCTGTCGAAAATGTGAGTTGGCAGATTAGGGGAGATACTACTCAGGAAGTTGCAACCAGACTCACTACTTGTAGAGGGCTGAGGTTCCTTGGCGTGTGGCTTTGGTTTGAAGAAGGCTGAAATTTTCGTTTGTTTCTGACTTGTACACTGTCTCTTGATAACAGCATTTCTTATGTCTCTCATAGGTGAGTAGAATGTATCAAATTGGTGTTCCACCAACCCCTCCAAAGCCTTTTTCCCGGTGAAAGGGAAAGCTGAATTTTTTCCCATGCGGGTGGTTTGGTCAGCTTCGTCATCACTGTAAAGTTAAACAGCGCCTCCGCCCCCGCCCAAAAACTGGGTTCTATGTCCTCTTCTGTCTGATGATGGTACCCCAGAGCCCCACCCATCACTCCCCAGCCACTCAACAAATGTTCCCCTCGGTGACTTCGGGCTCCCCAAACCCTTATGCACGTTGCATTTTGAAATCTTCTAAACCAAACCCAGTAAGCCCAATTCTACTTCGGTCCCCTTCAAAACTTTTTCCAATGCATTGCCCCGGGGGGTGGATTTTAAACCCTTTTCCACCCCTCCCCCCAGTTATACACAGTGTTGCGTAATTTGTACGCTTTGAAATTCACAAGCAAAACGGGAGCTCCCCTTTTGGGGTTCCTCTTTTTCCCTCTACCTTTTTCCCTTTTTCCCCAAAAGGCACTCCTCCACTGCTTGTTTCTGTAGTGTCGCTTGCAGGCCTCGATCCCCCGGCCTTGTCCTTTGGGTGGAGGGGAGGTGGGGGTTGGGGTTGGCTAAACATTACTTTAATTCTACCCCCCATGGCCTCCCAGTTCATCTGGGCTGGGATTGCGGGGGAAATTGGGTAAAGTAGAGGAGGGCCTTGACATTCTCCATTTGTTTTTGCCCCCCCGTTGTCGGGAAATTAAACAGCGGGGCACAAAAAAAGGGGGCCCATTCATTTGGTGAGTTCATTTTTAAAAACCGGGCCCGGGAGATTTTTCCCCGTAGATAACAGGCGGGTTTACCCTTTAATTTTTTGGTCCCCGGGGTGTTTTTTTGCCTTCCCTTACAACCAGGGGTTTTTTCAGCCTTTCGACCCGCCCACCCTTTTCCCCACAGAAACATAAGGAGATCCGACCCTTAGCAAATTTCCCTCCTGGAATGTGCACTTCCTGCTTTGATCCCTTTGGTTTGGCGGGCATAAACCTCCAAAAAAGCCCCGTCCCCGCAGCGTTGTAATTTGGGGGAGAAAAGGAGGCCAGACCCCTTGCTAATTTTCCTCCAATTTTTTGAGGGAAAGGCACCACCGATGCTTGATCAGCACTAGAAAAACTCTCCCCCCCAACTTTTTTGGGCCCTAGGCGTGCGACTCCCGAAAAGTGAAGAGCCCCCACCTAGCCTTAAAATTTGGGTTCACCTTTAAATGTTGGGCCAACCCTTACAGGGGCTTTTTGGAGGCCCAACCCCCCTTACAGAAACCCAACTGCTCTTTTCCCTTTGTTGTACCATTTGTACACGGGCTGCACCCGGGGAAAGACGTTCTTAACTGCTTAACCCCTTTTTTGGTTTTTTTGGAGGTGTTTGGGATCCCCCAAAAATAAGGGCCTGGGCGGGAATCGCCTTTTTTCTTTCTTGATATCATAGAATGTTTTGTTTTGGGATATAAAAACTCAGCACAAATGGGCACGCTTTGGATGCACCTGAAATCCATCCTTGCCACATTTTCCCCCTTTTCCCTTTTTGCGGCTCAGGGCTCTTAAATTTTTTTTCCCTTCCTGCTGGAGCCCCCCTTGCGTGTGGGCCCTGACACCCTTGATACAGAAACGTTTTAAAATCCTAAACCACGAAAATGGGTTGGCAAGAAAAGAAAAGGGTTCCAGCTTGCTGTTTTCATAAAGGCTTTTTCCCAACTCCTAGAAACCCTAAGTTTAAAAATTTTCCTAAAAGTTAGCTCGGGTTTTGCTGTGGTTGCTGGGGATTCTAGCAACTACAGCAACCCCCATTTAACTTCTGGGAAACTCTTAACTTAGGATTTTCTGGGGTTTTAAAGATTTGGCCAAAACCCCTCCCTGGCCCCCAGCGCGTAAGCCCTTCCCGTGTTTTTGTGCCAAAAGCACCGTCTTGGATTACAAACCCCAAATCCAAAAACACTTGCTGAAATTGTTTTTATACTACTTTGTGATATTGATTGAAATTTTTTGCTTTGGGGATTATTTTTTGGGGCTCCCCCAAAGCTTGTTTTTTTTTTGGAAGAAAACCAAAATCCTTTTTAAATTTCAAAAAAAAACGGAATTTTTAAATCCAAGACGGTGCTTGGACACAAAAACAACGGCTCACAAACACCCTACACCTGCTTCCCGCCCTTTTGGGGCTTTTTTTGCCACCTATTTTAGGGGTATTTTGGGATTCCTCATCAGTACTGATTTCAAATTTTCACTCCATACGAAAGGGTTGTCCCCCCGGGAAAAGGGGAAATAAAATTGAAGAGCCGGCCTGCGGGAAAAGGGTCAAAAGGACAAAAACAACGACTTTTTTGCGACTGACGAAAATGCCGATTGTAAGAAAAGGATGCAGTTATAACATAAATATCCCCGAGATCATTTTTTTTTTGGCCGATTTTCTTTTTACAGGGTTAAACAAAAGGGGTTTGTGGGGGCCCTGATTCCGGGTTTGAAAACCATGAGATGCTTTTTTAGGTGAGGCGGTAGCAGAGGGGTTTAAGGGGCCCCCCCGGAGGGGGGGGATAATTCCCCCCCCCCAGACGTCCCCCTTTTTCGGCGGGGTTGGGGGCCCCTCTACGCATGGCTGGGGCCCCCCGAAACAACTACGGGTTTTTCTTAAAAATAACCTCATTGTGTTTCCCCACACGTTTTTTTCTAAAAAAAAAAAAAAAAAAAATGTGTCCTTGCCATCCCGGGTTTTATATAAAATTCCGAGTTATACGTGCCAGTTATGGGGTTTTTTACTGTAAAAAGGAAACCAAAACAGACATTTTCCCAATTTTTTTCCATTCAGAAAGTTTTCTTTTGAAGGTCCTCCTTCTTTTTCCCCCCCCACAGTTTCCGGGTGGGGGTTTGGCCCAAATGGGGGAGATATTTCCTGTCGGCCACTTCGTGGACCCCAGGTAGCGCTGGGATGGGGGAAAGCCCCGCTCCGCGGGATCGTTTTACCCCCTCGGGGCCAAAATGGGGCCCGTTTCCGAGCGTCTTGAAACGGGCGTCCTCCTCCCCAAAAAGCCGGGGCCTTTGCCAGGAAACCCCGTCCGCGTCGAGGTTTTTGAAAGAAGGGCCGTGTTTCAAATTTAAAGAAGGACGGAGGGGGAAAGACATCTTTATGGGTTTTTTCCCCCCAATCGCCCTTTTTTTAGGGGGTTTTTTCTTCGAGGCGGGCTTGTCCAAAGCCTTGACCATCTTTCTTCTTTTTCCCCCCCCACATCAAACCTTGGTTTGAAAAAAAGGCCCAAACGGGGTTTTCCCCCGGAAACCCAAACCCCAGGTGGCCCTCGCAGGGGTTGTTTTGCCCGCCTTTTTGGGAAAAGTTTTTGGGCCCGGGGATGTCTTTTGGGTCTCAGGGGGGAGCCCGTCGTTCAAAAAGGGGCTTTCCCGAGACGGTGCCCCCATTCCATTGCCCTTGGGGGAGTACACTTTGAGCAAAAAAAAAAGGGCCACCCCTTTTCCCCTCCGGCCTTCTCTCGACCAGTCCCCGACCGCTGGGATTTCAGCATCTGAAAGCTTGAGGCCCCCAGAAAGGGCCCTTGGGCCCTCCACCAGGCCCTTTATGGAGAGCTTTTCCCGGCCCGGGGGAAGGTTTTTGGGCCCGGACCTTCACCACCGGGGTAACAGGGGAGGGGAGACTAGAAGTTCCCCATGTCCTCCCCGGGATGGTTCTTCGGGCATAAGAAACCTCCTTTAGGAAGGGCCCAAAGGTCGTCCCTTTAGCTTGCTGGCAGGGCCCTTGGTGGCGAAAAACTCTACAGGTCCTTCCCCATGTTTTTCCCCCGTTTTCTCTCTGCGGGGAATCCCGAAGGAAACCTCGATCAACGTTTGGTTTTAAGGATTCCAATGTCGGCCAAGGAAGAGCCGAGGCTGGCCCTTTGAAGCATCCTTGAGGATCATTTGTGGACATTAGGCGGCAGGGCCAAACCCAAAACAAACTTCGTCCGAGTTCTTGCCAATTTTTTAATGCAAAACCTTGCACCCTGCCATGGGTTTGAAACCTTTTGGGGGCGAAACAGAAAGGGGAGGGTCTTTTCCCTGACGCCCGGGTTCCCCTCCATCTCCTTCAAAACCAATGCAGCCACCCTTTTTGCCGTCAAAAACCGAGCTTTCCGGGCCCCCCAAAAAGGAACTCGGCCCCATCTTTTCCCCCTTTAGGAGGGCGGGGATGGGGGTCCTCCGTATCGCCAAGAGGGCCCCGGGGGGATTTTTTCCTTTCCCCAAAGCGGACCCCCTCCCGGGGTTTTCTCCTGGTTCCCCAGTTCCAAGATCTTTCGGGGGCTTGCTCTCTCCCCGCAATTTTGCCCCGATGGACCCCGGGGTCTTCAGCCGCCATCTCCCAATGTCCCCTTTCCCAAAAACTTGAGCGGTAGCTGCGAACGTTTTACGTTGCCCCTTTCCCCCACCGCAACTTCTCTCGATCCCAAGTTTAAATGAGGGTTTAAAATCCTTCCCGGAGATCGATGGCGACTGTTTGAGTTTTTTCCCCTTTGGGTTTTTGGTCCACCGGGCCCGGGGGTGAAAGTCCCCGACAAACAGGGCTGCTGTGCTGCTACTGCTTTGGTTGGGATTTTCCGGGCCCTTTTATTCCCCCTGGGAATGTCGCTGTCTTTACGTTCCCAGGGCCGCTTGAGTCGGTTCCCCGCTCACCCCGCTTCTCCACCCCTTTTTCGCTGTCACGAGGGCAATTCCCCCATGGTGATTCCCCCTGTAAATTTTCTCTGGGCTCCGTTGGAACTCCTTTTCTCGTCCTTTCGTCTGGCCCGTTGGAAGAGGAGGAGTGTGCGAGGTCGAAGATTTCTTGGTCTCCTTTGAAAATCTCCTCATCCATACGATGTTTCGGCCTGTCTTTGTTCTTGTTCTTCTTGAGGTCATTGTATGCCTTTACCAGCTTTGACAGCTTCGTGCTGGCGTGTATTACTGTAGTTGTCGGAATCCCGGCGCGCGACCAGAAGGGGAGAACCTCCTCCACCACCGCCTTCCTCTCCCGCTCGCCGTCTTCCCCATCTCTCACCGTGGTGGTGGTAGTAACGGAGGAGGACCTGCTCCTCGATGGTAGCCGGGCTCCGGTGATTTCATCGATTGGAGCCTTGTCGATCAGCCAAAGATTACTAGCGGCTCTTGTTGCCATGTTGATAACCTGAAGGAGAAAAAAGTGGAAATTTAGAAAAATCCTGAAATTCGAGTCACGTCACCTAAATGTTTACTCTGTCGGGACCCCTAAATATTACTCAATTCGCCCAAAATTTCAACGAAATACTGTTTTACTATTAAAGAGCCGGAATAACACACGAGCGTGCAACATTACAAAACTTTTGCATTTTGGGACACTAATATATATATATATATATATATATATATATATATATATATATATATATATATATATATATATATATATATATATATATATATATATGTATTATGATGTGACACATTATGTTATGTGGTGTAAAGCCTGAATTCAATGAAATATAAAGTCGTTTAGTGAATACATTATTTTACCTAAGGTTGTATTTGTCGGTCGAATTTATCTGAAAATACGATGAATATGGTGGCTCGATGCGACAATGTGGGCTACAATAGTTCACATCCCTGCACCGGTCCCTTCGGCCTAAACGTCTCACGGCCTAAAGGTCCCTGGGGCCTAAACATCTCACAGCCTAAACGTCTTACGGCCTAAACGTCTCATGGCCTAAACGTCTCACGGCCTAAAGGTCCCTGGGGCCTAAACATCTCACAGCCTAAACGTCTTACGGCCTAAACGTCTCATGGCCTAAACGTCTCACGGCCTAAATGGTTAACGGCCGAAAAAAATACGGCCGAATCGACCCGAACTCAATCAGATTAGGTAGGTTAGAGGTAGAGTTTGGTTTAGTTTAGTAACAAGATGATATCAGGAAATTATCAAACCTACGACAGTGCGAAGCGGAACAAGGTTTGCGGGGCGGGGCGGGCACTCTCCACACCTATAAAAAATAAAAAAAATCCGCCAAAAACGAGTGCCAGATTCATTCAAAGCACATTAGAACAATTCATGAAAATAAGTTTCGGCCTCAAAATTGTGGGATGACCTAAACCATAAATTTACCCTCTCCTGACACCCCAGACCTCCTCTGCTAGTTCACTAACCTGAGCATTGATTAACCTAACTTCACTGGGAGAAGTTTTGCCCCCCTCTCTGAGCCCCCTTGTGTTACTTTTAATTTACGATGGTGGCTGTTGTAGCGGATATAAATACTCCTTATGATGAGAACAAATTGTTCAAGATACTTAAAATCACTGATCGGGTATTGGTTGCAACTGCACAAATACCGAAATACTCCTTATAATGAGAATAAATAGTTCAGAATACTTAAAACCGCAGTATCGTGTATTGGTTGTAACTGCACTTATTCCAGTATTCTGAAAGATAAATATTCCGCAGGAGTTGCGGCCGCCAACTAGCCGGGGCAGCCAAGCAATCGCGTACCATCAGATTCGCTTATTTAACCCAAATAACTCAAGCTTAAACCAAACCTTAACATAACCTAAATCTAACCTAATCAAACCTAAACATAACCTAACCTAGCTATAATTATATAATAAGGGTATAAATAGGGGAGGCGGTAGCGGAGTGGTTAGCGTCTCCGACTGGCATTCTCGGTGACCCGAGTTCGATCCCCGAAGAAAACCAAAACCTTTCTGCACCGTCGAGTGGCCTAAGAACACCCACATGCCCTTGGCGGTCTTCAGGACTTGGCGGTCGGCCATCATGGTGTTTCAGGTCTAATCAGCGGCACAGGAAGCTCCTGGTTGTCTTCCCCGCTGACTGTAGTGCGCATGCGCCAGTTCTCCCCTGAGAGGGCCAAGGTGGTCCCGCTCTCTAGCTTGGACCATCCCTGCCCGTTCCAGCCCAGTCTACCCCGCCTCACGGAAACAACGTCCGCTCCGCCTTGAACCACTCTAGACCGGTCTAGAACTGTCGCGAAAGTGTGCCTTAACATGATATCAAATGAAATAGAAAATTGTCAATACTATGGCAGTGCGAAGCGGAGAAAGGTTTGTGGAGTGGGCCGGGAGGGATGGGGTGGCTACTCCCCACACCAATAAACAAACATTGATTTTCGACAAAAATGAGTGCTAGATTCATTTAAAAGAGATAAAAACTATTCAGAAATACTAAGTTTTGGCCTCGAAATCGGTAGTTGCCCAATAACGAAAATTTATGGTAAATTTACTTTATTGGGCAACCACCGATTTTGAGTTGCACACCCCTGCCTTATACATACGCATGTACGCAACCTTACGTACGTATAGGGTATCGTGCTCTGCGTACCTATTGGTTCTTCACAATTTTTGGTAAAACTGCACAACAACAACTCTAACTGTTTTTACTTAAAATCTTTCCCTCTGCACAACAAACTTGGGGACCTGTATGGAACCTGGATTTTGGGTGGCGGGAAAAAGAAGAAGGGGTCTAATCTAGGGAAAAATCTAAACTAAACTAAACTAAACTAACCTATCCTAACCAGGCGTATTAACCTCCTAGCCTTTGCCGTTGGACTTATAATTTTATTTTTCAGGCACCTCAGATTTTGTAAAGGCAGTGTGGTATAAAATATAGCCTGACCACACTCTGAAGCCTTTGCAGATATGAAGTACAGTAAGTGTACTATATGCTGCTTTAATGTCATTCAGATCAGCTGGGAGTAGTACTTATGCAGTTTAACCCAACTTTTTTTCACAAAAAATATTTCTCAGATTGAGTAATAATGTATAAGTCTTAATAATGTATAAGTCTTAAATGTCAGCTTCAAAGCAGAACAAAAACAAACAGAGGCAAAAGAAACATTATTCTGATGTTATTAAAGCTGCTTTGGATGACTTAGAAAAGTAGGTTAATTAAAAGGGGAGCGAGCGTCAAACGAATATTTCCGAAAAATTTGAAATATTAGAAAAAATTCTCATGAGTAGTTGAACACTTGAGCAAGCTTGTGACAAAGTATTTTAAAGAAAGCAGAAAAAATGAAAGAGTTATGGCTGATTTTCTCCCCCCCTCCCCCTCGAAAAATATCCGTAAAGAAAATTTGTATGATATTCACTGGCATAGGCAAACGGGCACCTCTCAGTCCCTCTCTGTGAGCCAGAGGGTCGTCTCAAGGCCTCAGTAGTGAGGGAGTAGAGGGAGAAACCGGGTGTCGCTGCTCGTCTCTCAGAACTTCCACCATTCCTGCTCCCTCCAAACCATTTACCATTTATTCAGCGCAGGATTGATCTACCTCACGCTCTCTACCTCCTCCACCACCATGCCGAGGACATCAAGGCATGAAGTGGATCAGAGAGAGAGAATGCTGGCTGTAGTTCAGCAAACTGTCCAATGTGTCCATGCGTGTCTGACAGCTAGCACCTTTTTGTGACTAGTATCTTTTGCAAAATGGGGGACCAGATACCAGCTATGTCATATAACACTTCAAGAGTGATAGAGAGCGTGGCTGTGAGAGTAAACAAACAAACCAGCATCTGCTCAGATTCACTGAGCCTCGAGGTTTAAAGGGCGCGCGGCTTTTTAAACCGTGCGCTTTTAAACCTCTATACTGAATGTTTTTTTTTTCTTCCAGTTTTCCTGTAATAACTTCGCCACTATTGTACCAAATTTAATAAACAATATATCATTGGCAAGAGGAATGAAGATGTGATTTTCTCATCTTTCGTTTTTTTTCAATTTTGGTATATTTTTGCAAATACTGTAATAGCAAACACATTGACGAGATCCAAAAAAAAAAAAAAATTCTAAACACTTAAGAAGAATGAAATTCAAAATTCTGAAAAGATGAATCGTTTGGATATTTTGTAATGCATATTTGGTAATTTTTTTTATCAGTGCAAGTCATTGGATAAGAACATTATTAAAAGTTATATTTCTAAAAAATAGTTTTTTTTTTTTTGCAGTTATGTATCGAGCTAAAAAATCTAAAAATGAGCTAGGATTATTGTATAATTAGCATACTTTTGACATAAAAAAAATCATGACAATTCACTGATAATTAAGAAATGGTGTGACGCTCCCCTTAAAGGGCTTGTCCATTGAATGTCCAATGTTTCCCAACTGTTTGCAAACTGTTTCCAAACATTGGGAAGCAATGTTTCCTATCCAGACTTCAGTTGTTCTCAGGATGTCTGTGAGTGAGGAGGATGCTGCAACAGCCTCTGCGTTATACGTTATAAGGCACTCACTTTTTTTTTTAATCACCCTTCACCCCCCCCCCCCCCCCCCCCCCCCCCCCCCCCCCCCACACACACACACACACACACACACACACACCCACCCACACACACACCACACACACACACACACACACACACACAACCCCACACAACACACCCCACCACACACACCACACACCCCCCACACACCCCACACACACACACACCCCACACACACACACCACACACCCACCACCACACACACACCACACACACACACACAACACCACACACACAAAACCCACCCACACACAACACCCACAACCCCAACCCACACCCCAACACCCAAACCAAAACCCCAAAACACACACCACACACACCCCACCCACACACACACACCCCACACCCCCACACACAACACACACACAACACACACACACACACACACACACACACACCCACACACCAAAACCACCCCACACCACCCCCACACACAACACACCCACACACACCACACACCCCCAACACACACACACACAACAACACACACACACACACACACCACCACACACACACACAACCACACACACCCCCCAAACCACAACCAACCACACACACACCACACAAAAACACCACACACACACACACAACACACAACACACACACACACACACACACACACACACACACACACACACACACACACACACACACACACACACACACACACACACCCACAACACAACAACAAACCCAAAGACACACACACAACCACAACACACACACACCACACACACCACACCACACACACCACACACACCACACACAACACCCACACAACCACACACACACCACACAACACACACCCACACACCCACACACCAACACACACACACACACCCAACACACACACACACACAAACAAAACACACCACCACACACACACACCACACACCACACACACACCCCCCAACACCCACACACACCACCCACACACACACACCACAACACACCACACACCAACCACACACACAACACCACACCCCCCACACAACACACACCCCACACAACAAACCCAACCCACCACACAACCACCACACCACACACACACACACACCACACACACACACACACACAAAACCAACACACACACACACACCCACACACACACCCACACAACACACCACAACACACACACCACACCACACCACACACACACCCCACACACACACACACACCCACACACACACACACACACACACAACACACCCCACCACACAAAACACACACACACACACACACAGTGGTGCACCTCCTGATTCTTTAAATACTACCGTCAGGACATCCCAGGTAGAGGGTAGTGAGGTCAGGTCAGGTAACCTGACCTCACTACCCTATACCTGGAATGTCCTAACGGCACCCCATCCACCTTCCTCTGTTATCCCCTTCCCACTTCTGCCCTGACTTACCTCACGGTAAAATTCTAGAGTCTTTTCCCACCCTTATTAGTGGGTTTTTTTTTCACAAGACCTTCACAGACCTCTAAAACGAAATTATAGAATGAGAGAGATGCCCCCTTCAACCCCCCCTCCCCCTTCAGTACCCCTGCCCTGGACCCCCCAAAATAATATTAATAACCTAACCAATAATCTCTTAACGAGATCTAAGGGCAGGAAAGGACTACAATTTTACCAGGTTAGGTTAGGTTATATTGAGGTTAGGTTAGAAATCATTTTTTATTTTTTTTTATTTCTCCCTCACTTTATTATTACGTTTTAGAGGTATCTGAAGGGATCTGTGAAGGTCTGGAGAAAATGAAACTACTAATAAGGCCGGAAAAGGACTCTAGAGCCTTACCTACCTCACCACCTATGTAAATATCACTTTTATTGTTTTAATTATTAATGATGCTTTAATTACTATCTCTTTAAATTACTGCCATTGCTACTATTTCATCGCTAGTATTTATAATCATATAACCAGTAATATTACAGGAACTACCACATGTAGGTCTCACGGCCTAGTGTAGCTTTCTCTGCACGCACACACACAGGCAAGCACACACATACGCACATGCAACACACACATCTGCATATCTCTCTCATCTCATATACACTCTCATATGCACTCGCACGCACACACACGAGCATACGAGCATAGCTCTTTTCCTGTATGTTACAACTAGGTAAAATACACACCTGCACACACACAAATCAAAGGGAGGATCAAAACCTGGATGGAAAGTTAACTGAGAGGAAGAGAAATGAGAATATGAATAGTAAAGTTATATTAGTTTGTTTGCGGATGATACAAAACTATTAAGGGAAATAAAAAAAACAAGATTGTGAAACACTACAAAATGACCTGAACAAGATCTATGAATGGAGCAGAAGATGGGAAATGGAATTTAATGTGAATAAATGTCATGTGATGGAAATTGGAAAAAGCGAAAAGATATATAAATGGCCATATAAAATGGGAAATGAAGTAATTGCAAAGGTTCATGAAGAAAAGGACCTGGGAGTGATAATGCAGAATAACCTACAACCAGAAAACATATAAATTAAATATTTGGAGATACATACAGGATGTTGAAGAATATTAGAGTGGCATTTCATTACATGGACAAAAATATGATGAGAAAGATAACTACTACATACAATGATCCGAACAAAAATTGAATATGCTGCCATTGTATGGTCCCCATATAAAAAGAAGCATGTGAAAAAGTTGGAGAGGATACAGAAGGGTAACAAAGATGGTACCAGAGCTAGAAGAACTTTCTTATGAGGAAAGGTTGAAGGAAATAAAGTTACCAACACTTGAGCAGAGGAGAGAAAGAGGAGACTTAATAACAATTTTTAAACTGATAACTAAGATTATTGGTGAAAATGGGCGACACGGCATCCTGGTCACTTAGTGTGGTAACATTTACCCACCCAAGCTCGAAACACGCACCCATACTCTCTCAGACACACAGAAAGGGTCAGTAAATAGATACAGTGATGATGGAATAATGAGATAAATTGCGTTCCCCCCTGCCTAGCACTTCTCGTGGCGATACTTCCAAGCCCTTGGACCCGTTTGCTCGCACCTAAAACGCGGAGTATCATGAAGCTTTGGATGTAATATAAGCTACATATCACTGTACTCATATTAATTTTGGTTAAAAATGCACCATGACTGAGATAAATGCAGTTTTGGGGGCCAAAATATGATGTGGCCGCGGGACGCACTGTGATTGGTTGTGATATAGGTTACTCGTGACCGTCCCTTCAGCTCCCTCCCCGCTCCACCCAATCCTCGCCTAGCTGATCGGCTATTTATAGCATCAGTAGACCGTCAGTACCTATCCTTTCAACATGTACCAGACAAAGAGAACATACTATGTTTGTTTTGTGCCTATCTGCTAAAATACAGGGAGGTCCCGTTATACGAGCATTCGATATACGAGAATCCGATGATACGAGATGTGTAAATTAGGGTCTATTTTCAATATACGAGATCGAAAATCCAATGGTACGACATTCAAACTGGGGTGAGTAAAATTACCAAGTTATTTACTAAAGTAAATTACAAGTTATATACTAAAATTATAAAATAATTTACTGACTATATGATTTTACCTAAGGTTGTACGATAATCAATCTGAAAATATGATAATTCTGGTGGCTTGATACGACAATGTGGCCTACAAAAATTCACAACCCTGGGCGAGAAGCCAGCAACGGAGGTAGTATGGTCAGCAACAACCTGCTCTCGCACTACCTAGACACTACTTTCCCTAACGACGGAAGCTACAAAGCTCCCTCGGTAGGTCGTAAACGAGTAGGAAGGTTGTGACTGGCTAAGGCGTCATCCGTCACCAGCCAATGACAAACAGTTTTTGAAACTTCTCGACCAATCACAAGTCAGCGAGACATTACCGGGCAAGAATGGCATGCCAGACTGCCTCTCTCTGCCTTCTGTCCCCGTCATCTAAAACTAATTCTCGTTTTATTTGGAATGCTTGCGTTTTATGGAGTTTTAATGTATCAAATAGTAAGATATATAAGTAAGGAGCCTGTGTTGCTAGTGCTAGTGTATTGGTGGTAGAAGGTGTGTATGTGGGTTAAAATAGTGAATATTTGTTATGGGGCGGCCCCTCGGCAAGAATTTCTCCGTCACTCACTCACTGCCCTGCCAGCTCGGCCAGCAGTCACCTCATCATAACATCTTTAAATCACCCTTATTTAAGGTGACACACGGTGCTACATTGATTTAGATAATGACACGTGTATATAACATCTCACCATAATCACTAAGTTGTATAATAACGAGTGATAAGACGTTTAACTCTGCCCAAACCTACCGTGGTGGAGGAGGCGGCGGCCTGCCCCGTCCGCCGCCTCTCTCAAAAACCGCCGTCATCCGCCTCACCTGTACCTTCCTGAAGAAGACAGTCAGCTCCTACGTCTGTGATAGCACCATAGGATATCACCAGTGATCATAGGATTCCTTAAAGGGTCCTCGCTTTCCTACTAAATAATTACCAAGGAGATCTCTGCTGGCGGCGGGAATCGGCCGCCGCCCGCACAACACAACACCCCGTTATCAGCTGTAGCTACCTGTGCCTTCCTGAAGAAGTCAGGTCAGCTCCCATGCCTGTGATAGCACCATAGGATATCACCAGAGATCATAGGATTCCTCAAGGGGTTCTCGCACCCCTACTAAATATTACCAAATTTTATTTTAGCTTGAAAAACATGTCTTTAAAAAAAAAAAATTATTGATGGGGTCCTGGAACCAAACCTATATTTTACCATTAGTTATGTGTTTCGTTATACGAGATTTCGCTTTACGAGTATGCCAGGTGGAACCTAACTGCTCGTATCTTCGGGACCTCCCTGTACCACAATTAAAACACCAGAAAGTGTTCATATCCGTGTCCAAAGACAAAAAAAAGGTTGACCATGTCGTTGGCCGTGCATCCATTCACAATGTTGAACACCTTAGCTTCATCAGTCTGATGCAAAGGGTGGGGATGCAAAGCTAGCTCTTCGCGCAGTTTTTGTCGGTCAGAAGAGTCCAATTTTCTCCTGTTTCCCCCTTCTTCTTTATGTTTCTGTGTCTTTATATCATATTCGTCATCTTTCTCGTCATCGAACATATCCATTATCTGTGACAGCATGGTACACAGGTGATTACAAAGTACCCAGGTCACCACCTGGTCAGCGTTAAGAGTCAGACCAACAAATCCGCCCTTGGCTTTGCCATATCTGATATAAGTCTGTTCTCCAAACTGGTCACTCCAGACTGAATTGAAGAATCCATCTTTCTGTCTGCAAACATGTTCCCCAAGTTGATATTTTGTCTTGGCTTCTTCTGGAAGGTCACGCGTTGCTTCAAGAATATGCCACGTGGCATAACGAGCATAATTCCAGTGACCAGCTGCGAAGAAATATGTCACCATTCGTTTCATGGAGTAGATGTGCAGAGGCCAGTTGCCTTCTCTCTCAGCTCTCACAAACAAATGCATGATCACCACTGGGATTATCAGGCAATCAACCCACAGTTTTCCAATGGGCGATGAGCGTGCCTTGTCTACGAAATCCTGAAGTTCATCGAGTGTGTGGCTTCCAGATTTTACAGTGTCTTCCAGTAGAACCGTCACCAACATTCTGAGGCTTCAAAGAGCCTTTGGCCAGGCTTTGCCATTGAGCATGTTCCCCACACCTGAGAAGGCTGCACTGAGAACTTCTTCAAGCCCAGTGCCAGACATAAGTGTACCAACACACCCAATAAAAGACATTAATGTATGCATTCCACCAGGTGTGATTATTAATGTCTTCCATCGCCTTGGATCAGACCATTTTATTTGTATGAGCACCTTGAATAATTGCATATCAGCAGTAACATGAAGGTATTTCATGCCATGAGCTTTCACAAATTGCTCAATTAGAATGAGAGCTGTTAGTATAGTGTCTGGATGACTTGGCTGGCCATCAATCATAGGCCCAAAGACATATTTGGTTGCTTTTCCAACATTGACATTTTCCCTGGCAATGGTATGCCATTGGGGTTTTGAATTGCTTCAACAAGCCACTTTACATCGAGCACTAAAGAAGATTTAATGCTATCATCTGTCGTTACAACTTGCATAAATTCAGTTCCCATGGTGATGCCTGTTATGTCTGGGGGCAAAGGCTTGGTCGGACCTTGGTAATGATGAAGCACAACTCCTTGCATTTTACTTGGCCAGTTCTTTGTGATGTAAAAAACAACAACAACTTAGTTTGAGTGTCTTCAGTTCGTTCTTGGCTATCCGGGGTATTTCTATAGTTGTATCGTCTTTTTCGGCATTGTCATCATGAGGTTGTGTAAACTCCACCACGAGATTATGAGTTTCCCTGTTGCCATTAGGGGTATGGATTTGGAGGTCGTAATTATCAATCCATGATCCAAGACTTGCCATCCTTGTTAAGACCCTGTGAAGTAAACCCGTTGTCTGCAGTGTATTTAGCACACGAGGCACGGAACGTCATAACCTCTTCGTAAGTTGACACATAACCATACTCGTGTAATACTGACACAATCTCCTTGGAACCGAATCTGTGATGAAGTTTCACAGCCAAGCCAAGTGTTGTAGCATTACATCTGTGTGTAATGTGCGATTGTATCGACTGGGCCAAACTCAGCGACTGTCTTGTTACACTCCCTTTCGATACTAGATGGGATACAAGAGACAGCAACGTTTCACTTGTTTGATTTATGGCGTTTGGCTTCATAAACTGGGTGAAATTGTAGGTTGAGTCTTGTTCAATAGACTTGGCCTCATTCCTAATCGGATTGACAACTTTTGTAACTGGAGTTTCGTCTTGATCATGATCGGCCAATTCGTGTAGTTTGTAGGGAATGTGTTCTATGAAACACAGCAGACTTGCACAACCACGGATGTGCAATTCTATCAAACTGTCACCAAAGAACTCACCAAGTTTTTCAATCAGTGTCCGACGTGTCATGGCATCTTCAGAGTCAATGTGGTCCATATACAGTCAAACCTCAATATAACGGACTAAAGGGGGGGAGGAGTGGTCCGTTAAAGCCGATTGTTCTTTATAGCGAGGGTATTTTCCCAAGGCTGGAAAAATATAGCTGAAACACAGGAAAATTTGTTAAATAAATTAGAAATAATCACAAACACAAGGAGACCGTGTAGCTATGTTGGGAGGTAAACAGTGACTGGCGCTAAATGCTGGATTTGGTATGCTCCTGCACGCTGTGTAATAAATGAGAATTAATCACAAACACAACCAAACCGTGTAGATGTTGGAAGGTAAACAGTGACTGGCGCTACATAGCAAGCTCGCCCACGACTGCACGGGAGTGGTATTAGGAGAGGTAGTAAGTCTCCAGGCTCGCTCATTACTGCTTGGTATGCTATGAAATACCATTATTCTAGGTGAATGTAGACATATAATTGCATTTTAATGACTATTATTCATACATATGAGTAAATAGATAAAAATACAAGCAAGGCGCTCATCCACGCCTGGCAGCGCGGCCACGGCAGCAGCAGTGTTGTCGTTAAGACATAATTATAAGACACAAGTTACCCAAGTACACATGATAAACATCATAATGAACAATGTAAATACCTGTAATGTAAATAAATATAAAAAGTACTACTGTGGAGAAATGCCTGGGTGCCTGGCCTGGGTGTCGGAGCCATGTTTGTTTACATTCGACGTGCAAATAGTGCAGACGAACAGCTGTGTGTGTGTGACGCTGTGCAGTCGCCCGGGGTAGAAGCTTCAGCTAACACTAGAGGAGAGGAGAGGGAGGACCTACAAAGCGAAACTTAAGAGAAAGAGGTCACAAGAAGAAGTCAAGAAATTGTAATATGTACTAATACTCAATATTTTTACCCACATACACACCTTCTACAACTAAATCACTAGCAACACAGGCTCCTACCTTATATATATTAATATCTGATGCATTAAAACTCCTTAAAACCCAAGCATTCCAAAATAAAACGGAAAAAAGGATGTCGAGTTGACGATTCCAGCGGCGATAAGCAGTCTGATATGCCATTCTTGCCCGCAAATTTGTCTCGTGAATGGAGTAAGTTAAATCCGAAGTCAGTTAAATCGAGGTCCGTTATATCGAGGGTTGACTGTATATAGCGTGCAGCTCAAGCGATGTCCATATATGACTTGGATCTGATGTCATGGCATCCAATACTGGAGCTATGTCGTTGTACTTGAATGATACGGGTGTGCTTGAAGCATGACGCTCTCTAAAGAAACTCTGTGACAGGCTTTATGATACTGTGCATCGGCAGCATGCAAATCTCCAATTGCTCCAGATACACTAATTCTCACAGCAGAGCCATAGTCATCCTTTCTTTCGTCACATTTGTCTAATATTGTTTGCTTGAAGTTCTTCCTTCCTGGTCTCTCGGATGTCCTGCATTGAATCACCTCTTTCCAGCGACTCGGGTTTTTCTTGTCCAATGGTAGGCATTTTTGTCCACAAAATATACAGTGTATCTTAAAGTCAAAGTGTTCTGATCTCTTCCGACGCACAGGCGGCTCACTATGTGGTCTTTCGTGACGATATTGCCTTTTTAATGTTCTTGATATATGGGTTTTTGACGTATATGTCGACACACAGGATCTATGACACTGCACGTTAAACTCAGAGCTGTTTTCCAACAGCTTTTCAAGTGTTATGTGAACGGTAACCAAACGCTCTTTGCTGGCAGAAATGATGGTTTGAATCTTATCCTGGCCAACTGGTAAGTTTTTCATCAGTTTTTTGGCACTTGAACAAACACGCAGACATGGTGGAACGACGATGAAAGACTTTTGTAGCAGCAAAGAGAGTCAATAAACAAGATTTTCAAACGTGAAAGCTGATCCTTGAGAAGTGTATGGATGACAATTCTAATGGGTCAGAATGGCAGATAGATTTGGGTCACCCTACAGGATTGTTGAAAGCAGAGTCAGTTGTACAGCAGGGAGTAGATGACATCGGACAGCAGTCTGGTTTTTTTTTGTGGTTAATCTAGAAAACAAAAAGACTATGTATTTATTTATATACATGTGTATTTCAATATTTGTTACAAATATATGTGTATTTATGGGTTTGCTTGTGTGATACATTTAATTTACATTTCCTATAGGATTACTATCTTGTCTAAAAAAGAGTCGTGCAAATTTTTTGGCTTCAAATAATTCAAAACAATGCGTACAAAGGCAATAATATTTTGTTGTAAAAACACCAACTAATATACAGGGAAGTCCCGTTATACGAGCATTCGGTATACGAAAAATCAATGATACGAGCTGAGTAAATTAGGGTCTATTTTCAATATACGAGATCGAAAATCCAATGCTACGACATTCAAACTGGGGTGAGTAAAATTACCAAGTTCAAAATGCACGCTCTACCACGTATGCATCTGGGCTGTATGATGATGTTGTGGTGGCCACAAGCTTGGGGCCGCACACCTGGCTAATTACCCCTAAAGGTCAAGCCAACACCTGGCTAATTACCCTTCAGGACACGCCTTGCTTGGGGTGACCTGACTGGGGTCAACCAAAATCCCCCTTTGTCCAACCCGGGAGTCCTGTATTCAGTCAGTTACCTACCAACCACTACAGTGGGAGGAACACAGGGAGAGGAGGAGTGGTGTTCCTCTCACTGTAGTGGTTGGTAGGTAACTGACTGAATACAGGACTCCCGGGCTGGACAAAGGGGGATTTTGGTTGACCCCAGTCAGGTCACCCCAAGCAAGGCGTGACCTGAAGGGTAATTAGCCAGGTGTGCCGCCTGACCTTTAGGGGTAATTAACCAGGTGTGCGGCCCCAACCTTGGGACCACTACAGTTTATTTTAGCTTGAAAAACATGTCTGATGGGGTCCTGGAACCAAACCTATATTTTACCATTAGTTATGTATTTCGCTATACGAGATTTCGCTTTACGAGTATGCCAGGTGGAACCTAACTGCTCGTATCTTCGGGACTTCCCTGTATATTGATTAGTGTTTTGGTGGCCATATTGGATTTCTTCATGGTAATGAGTGTTCCAAATATTATTTTATTGTTTTAATCAGATTTCTAGTACCCCAAAACACAGGTTGCAGCCTCAAAATCATCTTTCTATCTTAAATGGTTCAAACGTTACAATTTTTTACGGAAAAATGCTGACGTTTTGGCAGCCACCTTGGATTTATGCAAATTAAATGTTTTCTACGCACTTGTATTTGTTTGGAATTAATTCCACATATCTCCTTACCCTAAATATATGACCAAATTTATTGTCTTGTGGTGTTTACATAAAAAATAATGATATTTTCAAAAACAGATTTTCGGTGGCGGCCATCATGAATTTTGGCTATTAAAAAAATTGCTCAATGATGCCAGAGTGTTATCATGCAGTTTCTATGTCAGGAGACCCTAATAAGCCATAATAAACCAAAAAACGTTGTAATCCAGACATTGCAAGGTTAGCCTAAAAATCGGGGGTCTGTCTCTTGACTGTACAAGTACAGTACCCTCCCGAGTTTCACGCTATCCGAGTTTCGCGATCCTCGAGTTTCGCGCTGAGTCCTAAATTCAATTTTGCGCATTATCTCCCCGAGTTTCGTACTGCTTCGTACACGTAAGAAATTTCTAAGAAAAAAATATAAAAATAAACAGATTTTCTATTGAGAGGTGGTAGTTAAATCTACCTATTTTCTCGGTAGGCTTCTTCTAATTGTGACCTCTACCAGTTAGTAACACTTCATAGGTCCTCTGCTCTCCTCCTCTTCCTCCTCTCCTCTCCTCTCCTCTCCTCTCCTCTCCTCTCTCTCCTCTCCTCTCCTTCTCCTCTCCTCTCCTCTCCTCTCCTCTCCTCTCCTCTCCTCTCCTCTCCTCTCCTCTCCTCTCCTCTCCTGTAGTGTTGGCCGAAGCCACCACCCCGGGAGGCGGGTCACAAACCCCCAACTAACAATTTCTAAGAAAAAGATAAAAAACAACAAATTTTCTATCGGTAGGCGGTAGTAAAATCTACCGATTTTCTCGGTAGGCTTCTTCTTATTGTGACCTCTACAGCTTATTATAAAAATAAACAAGGGAAGAGTTGACAAGTTTTTTAACGAAGGAGACGAAGTTGAAGAGGAACTATGAAGCGATATTAAGCGACAAAGGTCACAAGAAGAACAACAACAACACCCGGTACCCATTCACTGCTGGGTGGACAGGGGCTCGGGTTTATTTAAGGAAACAGCCCATCTATTTCCACTCCGCCCTTGGATCGAACCCGGGACTTCTCGGTTGTGAGCTGGGCGTACTACCTCCACACTACGGAGTACCCAGAGTGTTGCCCCGGCAGGATTTGAACTCGTGACATTGAGCTCACCACTCCAAGACGCTAACCACTCGGCCACCGCCTCGCCCAGCGGTGGGATAGGCGGTATTTCTCCCACCGAAGTGTCTTTCTGTCCTGTTCCCATGTTCTTTGGCGTATCGTACAACGTTTAGCTTGTATGCGATAGTATTAGTAAATCGTTTTGATGAATTCGCCATGGGTGATAATTTTCAGGAGTGAAAAGAGCTTGTGATACGTGTGTGACAACCTGGTGGTAAATGATACATCAACACTAGCTGACGATAGATGGCGCTGTTGGCGGCAGCTTCAAAGGCTGAACGTAAACATCACAGCTTGAGAACAGTTTACTTGATTTGAATGTCTTATGGTATTTGAAATACTTGTAACAGGTAAGTACTAAGGTACTGAGTACTGAGGAAGTACTACAACATTCGTCTTGGAAGACGCATGATTATTTTTCGGATTTTTTTTACGGGGGAAAACTTGAGTCTTATAAGGCGTAAAATACTGCACCGGAATAAATAAGCATTTTTCAGTGTTTTCATTACCCCGAGTTTCGCAATCCTCGAGTTTAGCGCTATGCTTTCGGAAGAAAGCAAGCGCGATACTCGGGAGGGTACTGTATATTTATTTGTGTTCACGTGCTTCTGGATTACCGCGCGGGGAAGGGGCTGCCTTATGTGACTTTACCGAGCCATGGTGCGTCGTTTGCTAGTCAGGAGTGTTTTGGAAGCTCAGGGAATTTACAGATTTTGATTGTGAATTATTTAAAAACGGCTGACTGGATGCAAAAAGTGACAACATATTATTGATATATTCGATAATGGCTATATTTATGAATGGTAGTCAGATGGCAGATGGAATTTAATATTGATAAGTGCAGCATTATGAATGTTGGTAGAAAAAACCCTGGTAATAGATACACCATACGCAATGTATCGCTGAAAAGATCAGAAGGTGAAAAAGATCTTGGAGTGAGGGTGAGTCCAGACCTCCGACCCAGAAAACAATGTATTGAGGCTAGAAATAGAGCTAATAGAGTGTTAGGATTCATTACCAGAAGTGTTAAAAGTAGAAGTGCGGAAGTTATTCTAAAGCTTTATCTGGCTCTAGTCAGACCTCACCTTGACTATGCTCTTCAGTTTTGGTCTCCATATTACAGGATGGATATTGCCTTGTTAGAATCAGTGCAGAGAAGGATGACCAAAATGATACAAGGGATGCGTAACTTTAGTTATGAGAAGAGATTGAAGCTATTAAAGTTACACTCACTCGAGAGATGCAGAGTAAGGGGCGATCTGATAGAAGTTTTTAAGTGGATAAAGGGATTTAATAAAGGAGAGGTAGGAAAAGTTGTTACGGCTATTAACCAGGGTAGAACATGAAGTAACGGATTCAAGCTGGAAAAGCGTAGATTTAAAAAAGAAATGGGGAAAAACTGGTTCACAAATAGGGTGGTAAATGATTGGAATGGACTCAATAGACAGGTAAATAGTGCAGAGTCATTAGAGAGCTTCAAAGGGGGACTAGATAAATTCATGGATTGGAAAGAAAGGTGGATGTAGGTAGTGTTAGGTAACAGGAACTACCACGTGTAGGCCTCACGGCCTCTTGTAGCTTCCTTATTTTCTTATGTTCTTATGTTCTTATATTTTGACTCCATTAAATCATGAATGAAAAAATGGTCTGGAAGATTTCTTTAAGTTTCCTTTCAAACCGTTCTATTGCAGCTACTGTAGACGGGCATTGTTCTTATCCTAAGTCTATCAATAGTGGTGTTCCTCAGGGTTCTCTCCTATCACCCACTCTATTTCTATTATTCATTAATGATCTAAGTCTAACTCAAAGCCCTATCCATTCCTACGCTAATGATTCTACCCTGGTTCTGCACTTTTTTTTATCTATCGGAGTATCATATGTAAAATAGAATCTGACCAGAAACTCATCAATGGTGGCTGGTGGTTTTGTGTGTGTCCATATCTGTATGTGTGTTCTCCAAGATGATTATCTTGCCCACAGACAAAGATGGCAGTGAGGGGAGCAACACAGTATTCATTGATGCCTCGACCCTCGGGGAATTGTCCAGCCAATTGACTGCCCAGGACCTGGAGAGTCTAGTGGGCTTCAACATCCAGCCAGCTGACCTGGAGGCACTGCAGGAGGCTGCTGAGAGTCATGTAAGTACAGTCACTGCAAAAGAAATCGTCGCACCAGCTGAAATCCATATCCGGAGAAGATTTATTAGGCTGCAAAAAATTTGTGGGTGAATAAAACACATATTTTCCTGTTATTTTTTTTTATTATGCAACCACTAGTATTTTGTCATGTTACCCTTTACTTTTAGAACAGCATTTATATGTTTTGGCATACTGTCAGACAATTTTTTAAAGTATTCAGAGTCAACTTCCACCCACAGCGTACAAATATTTTCCACTAAACAGTCAACACTTGATATTGAGAGCTTGCTAAGATTTCTCTATTTCATTCCACAGATTTTCAATGGGATTGAGATCTGGGCTGTGTCCTGGCCACTCAATCAACTATACATTGTTATCAGATAACCATTTTTTCACAATTTTTGCCCTGTGGCATGGAGCATCGTCCTGAAGGAAGGAAGCGTTATCATGTGTCTCGTAAAATGGAAACATATGACTTTCCAGCACATTCACATACAACATGCTCACATTTTTGTCTAGAAAGTACAAACCACCAGTTCCTTTTTCACCACTGAAACAGCCCCATACCATCACCCCGCTGGAAACTTCACTGTCTTCACCGTGTATTTACTGTCGAAACGATCGGCACCTGACGGACGACGCACCATTTATTGTCTTTTAGAGATTGTTTTGAAGGCACTCTCGTCACTGAACACCACCCTGCGCCAGTCTTCTGATGTCCAGCGTTCATAAGTCTTGCAAAAAGCGAGCCGCTGCTTCCTCATTTTATCAATTAGGAGAGGTTTGTGAGCGGCGTGACGAAAAGGCAACTTGAGGTCTTTCTGAAGCCGATGCTGAATTGTTCGCACTGACACCTCTCCCAACACATCAGCGTGCATCCCCTTCAGTTCCTTGGCCGTGACAAAAGTGTCTTTCTTTACTTCACGCTCCAGCATCTTGTCAGTCCTTGTGTGTGTCTTCCTCTTCCTCCCAGTCCCCCTCTTCCTCTCCGGAGTGGTGCCTGTCCCGAGCGCAGCTATAACATTCTTGACACGACGAATAGCTGTCTCCGATCTTCCTAATCTTCTTCCAATTTCACGGTTGCTGAGTCCTTCACCAGCTAAAGCCATAACCATGTTTTTTTCCCCATGGTCAGCTTGGTAGGACCCATTTTGCAGCCCAATACAAAGTGCCAGCAGTGTAGCAAGAAGCAAGTGCTATCAAGAGCGGGGGAGGGGCGTGCGGGGTAACCTTACACCCTTCCACTAGCCCTGGGTGGCGGTTATTAATCAGTCGCCTTTTAAATTTAGCACTTACAAATAAGTGGAGAGTTGACAGATAGGGAAATTTTTACCATATAAATAACCCATAAGCTTGATAAACCAAAATAAAACAGTAGCGTTAGAGCGTTAAGATTTGTTGTGTGCGATGATTTCTTTTGCGGTGACAGTATTGTTCATTATTATCCATGTAGAGGTGGGTTTTTGTATTTTACTTACTGTGCAGTTGCAGTGTATTAGGACATGAATATTACTGAAGCAGTGATGTGGCACTCATGATGATACCTCATGTGGCACATAGTTTACCGTACAATGGGGCAGTTGCGCTAAGTGTGAGGTTAAATACACCACCTACGTTTAGACATACAGTCAAACCTCGATATAACGGACCTCGATGTATTGGTTTGATAACTGGTCTGTATTCTGGGACTGAGAGTGCTGTGAAGTGTGGGGCAGGTGTATCCAGCTTCTTTCCTGTGAATACAGGAGTGAGGCAGGGGTGCGTCCTTGCCCCATCACTTTTCAACGCTTGTATGGACTGGGTATTGGACAAGGTTGTAGATCAAAGTGATTGTGGAGCATCCGTCGGCAACACCAAGATCACTGATCTTGTTTTTGCCGATGATGCAGTAATCTTTGCTGAGTCGCTGGAGGTCCTGGTGATGGCTCTCGAGGCGCTGCACGAGGAGGCAAAGCCTTTGGGACTTGAGGTCTCCTGGCTCAAGACCAAGGTCCAGGTATTTGGAGACTTACTAGATGAAGCAGTACAGTCTGTTCATGCGTGTGGCGAGGACATTGAGATCTTGGAAAGTTTTACATACCTTGGTAGCGCAGTCCATAATGACGGCGGGTCACGTCAAGAAGTCTTACGACGGATTGGAAATAGCCCACGGTGTTATGGACTCGCTCAGCGGGAGTATTTGGCGTTGTCGGTACCTGTGCAGGAGGACAAAGATCCGGATCTTCAAGTCGCTTGTGATCCCTGTCTTACTCTATGGTTGTGAGACATGGACACTAAATAGTGACTTGAAGAGACGAATCAATGCCTTTGGTAATAAGTGTCTTCGCAGAATCATGGGGTATCGCTGGGATGATTACGTGTCAAATCAGCGATTGCACCGTGAGACTGAATCGAGGCCTATTACCTGCATAGTCCATCAGCGCCAACTTCGGCTATATGGGCATGTGGCACGCTACCCTGAAACCGATCCTTCCCATCGGGTTGTATCTGTAAGAGACAATCCGGCGTGGAGGAGGCCAAGGGGGCGCCCACAAGGCTCGTGGCTGGGGCAAGTTGATGTTTCTTGTCGAGAGCTGCTTGGTATGGGAAAGGAGCCTGCATGGGAACTCGCGCGTGGTGACCCCCGGGAGTGGCGTCGTAGGGTGGGCGAGGCGACGCGCCCCCCGGCGTATGCCCCCAATGATTGATTGATTGATGTAACGGACTTTGGATATAACAGACACCATTTGCGTGACATTTTGTTTTTTTTTGTTTTTTGTTTTGTTTTGTTGCATATTAGACCGCTTATCGCCGCTCGAATTGTTAACTCAACATAATTGTATTATTTTCTCATTTTACTTTGGAATGCTTGGGTTTTAAGCAGTTTTTATGTATCACATATTAAGATATAATATTATAAGGAAGGAGCCTGTGTTGCTAGTGATTTAGTGGTAGAAGGTGTGTATTGTTTGAAATAGTGACTATTAGTGTTATGGCGTGGCCGCTGCTACGTCTCCCTGTCACCTCAACACCCTAAATCACCCTTATCTAAGGTGACACGCAGTGCTACACTGACCTAAATAGTGACATGTGTATAGAACTGCACTTTACAACCATATAATATATATAATAATGAGTATTAGTCATGATAATAAGCAATACCTTTGGAAGCCACGGCTGAATCTGCCTTGTAGTAATTTGTTTACCTTTCACTAGAGCTTGAGCTTGACTAGCTACACGGTCTGGTTGTGTTTGTGATTATTTCTCATTTATTAGACGTGTAGGAGCGGACCAAATTCAGCATGTAGTGCCAGTCACTGTTTACCTCCCAACATAGCTACACAGTCTGGTTGTGTTTGTGATTATTTTTCATTTATTTCACAATTTTTCCGTTTTTTTCATATATTTTTCCACCCTTGGGAAAATACCCTCGCTATAACGGACAATCGGCTTTAACGGAGCACTCCTCCCCCCCTTTAGTCCGTTATATCGAGGTTTGACTGTACTGACAGGTGTGAAAACAGGTGATGAAGGAGACACGGGCTGGGAACCGAGTACTTTATTTCTGACTAGTTTTGCCTTTACAGTAAAGGCGAAACTAGTCAGGAATAAAGGACTCGCTTCCCAGCCCGTGTCTCCTTCATCACCTGTTTTTACACCACCTTTCTTAAAACATTTCATTATAAGAGTGTTTGCTAAAACGTATAGTAGAAATTGAAATATAGATGTATGGAATGTATTTGGTAGTCTTTGTTCTCTATTCTCCATGAATTTCATTGGGTTTCAAAGTAGTTTTTACAATACGATTGTTTATTGTTATTATCGTTGATAAAATTTGAAGGAAACGCTAAGGTTTGGTGCTATATGAATATTGCTATGCTAATATTAAAAATGCTGACGTTTATAGTGGACAATATAAGGTATGTTCTGGCAAAGCTGTAAATTAGTAGCTGTGAGCATATGGCGTGCAGCTCCTGACATGCAGCAATGGGGTAATTACGCTACTTTTATCTACTGTATGACCGACTTGTTGAGATGGATAACTTTTCTGATTTGGCCATAAGTGAATTCTGTATATGTAGAACACACCCTCCGAACAAGCACCACATCATTGAAAAAATATACAACATCTTAGGCAGATTCAGGAAGAGGCTGCAGCCAAACCAATAATGGCACATACCAAAAGAGTCCTTGCAGACCCAGGCCAAAGTTTGACCACATAGTTCTATTCACCTGGCTGCATCAACCTTAACACCAAAGAGGATGCCTTCTGTCATAAGAGCTGTACATGAAAGTGAAGACTCAAGAAGTTGGGAAGATCTTTCAGAACAAGAATCTGAACGGGAACCATTGACAATTTAGCAGATACCAGTAATGACACTGCTGTCCTTGGTGTGTTCTTGGTACACCAGGAACTCCAACACGCTTCACACCTGGTTCACCTCAAACAGACTTAAAATAGCACCAGCCAAATACGCTGTCACCCTCCACACCAATTGGACAGCCTAACACCTCTACACCCACACCTCACCATAAACAACACCTACGTACATACCACACACCGAAAATACTTAGCATAACATATGATACATCAATGACTTTTAAACACCACATCACAAATGTCAATAACAAATGCACATCAATGCTCAATGGCCTCAGATCACTCGCTAATACAACATTTGGATACAACAAAGAAACCACGACCGTAGTATGCAAACAATATATATACTCCGTGATGGATTATGCAAGCCCTGCCTGGGCATCTAATCTCACTGAAACACTTCACAACATCCTACAGACCATGCAGAACTAAGCCCTAAAAAGCATTGCAGCTGCACAGATACCACACCTTCAGACCACCTACAGCTTGAAACCCAAAGTCACAGATACCACACCTTCAGACCACCTACAGCTTGAAACCCAAAGTCACAGATACCACACCTTCAGACCACCTACACCTTGAAACCAAAGTCCTCAAGGTCAACAACTTTTTTTTTCAAAAGGACTGGCTAAGGGCACAAAAAAAGAATTTCAAAAAACCCGCTAGCTGCCAGTCCCTCTAAAGAAGACAGCAAGATATTGCAGAAAGAGGTGTGGGCCAGTTCAGTTCAGTAAGTGTCTTGATACTTGCTTGATGATTGATGGGCTGCAAGAGGAAGATACGAAGTAGGGTACGGCGTATAACAAAAATTCTTTTTCTCAAATTTGGCATGCCAAATTCCTATGTAAAATGGAATTCTAAGACGATTTTATCTCTATCCATTTTTGCATTTGAGCAATTCTTACTATGCAAAATCGCAGTTTTATATTGCACCCTTATCGAATAATGCTTAAATGAGTACGCAGTGTCCGGTTGGTCCTGTGTATTGCATCATGCACCAATATGAGTTCCAAATACTAGCGTGGTAAGCTCTTTCTGATCAGTTAGTTCATCAGCCACTACATCACAGTGTCACATCCTCTACGTTGGCCTAGAACGTGTCCATCATGTCCTTCTTAGACCTGAAGCAGGGCATGGTCTCCCGGTGGTGGGCCCGAGCCCGGATGAGCCCGTCTCTGGCCTGCTGCCCCACCACTGCTGCCGCAGCCTCTGTCACCTGCTTCACGACTCTTTCGGTGCTCTGAGTGTGGATAGAGAACTCCGGAACCTCGTACGGCTTGACCAGGATCTCCTGGATCTGATCCCCGGACAGTGAACAGGTGAATGCCGGCTCGTGCACCTGGCCAGGCTGCCAGCTGATCAGTGTCTGCAAGCTGGTGGCTGACAAGTTCAGCTTGGGTGTGATGCGAGGTCTTACACTGGTGTCCCCATACTCCTCGCCAGCCCTCAGCTTCAAAATCTGGGTCACGGCGAACCTGCGGTCGTCCTCACTCTGACTCGCCATCAGCGAGAGGAGGACACATTCTGAGTGTGCGAACCATGCTCCTGTCTGCACGTAGAAGGTCACAGCTGTTTGGACCTTCTTGGGCTGCGAGCTCATCACTCTGAGCTGCGTGAGAATGTGCTTGGGGCCGTCCTCTAGTCTGTGGTGAACCTTAATGTCTTAGTAGAGTTTAAAGTACACCTGCAGGCAGTACTTGACTAGGATTTCCAGGGTGTTCAGTTCTTTGCCAGTCAGTCCATGCTTTCTGGTCCACATGTACACGAGCTACTGGGCTGTGGTGAGCCATCTGGAGTGGGACACCTTGCCACACTTGATCTCCTGCAGCTCGGACGGGAGAACGCCCCGCTTCACAGCCTGGACCAGCTGGTAGGAGACCTGCTGGTCAGTGGACATGTTGACCAGGATATACTCCGGTATCTCCGTGAGATCTTCACCGCCTGGCACTCCTCTGAACTCTGCGTTGTACTGCATCTCATTCACGCTGGACAGCAGACTGCACACTGGACCCGTAAAGCCAATGTCAGATGAGGTAGGCCCGTCGATGCTGGTGATAAGGTGGCGCAGGGGCAACTCGTTTGTGTGCAACATGCATATACTCCAGAAGAGCTTGCGTCCCAGCATCTTCTCCAAATGGGCGTGAGTACCACCCTTCCACCCCGTGTTGGCCCTAGTTGAGTCACCTTGCAGTACGATCAGTGAGTCGGTGGAGCCGTATGTCACCAGCAGATCATAGAGAGCCTGAGCCACCTTGAACGCAGGCTTCTCAGGTGGCAAAGGGTCCTTTGGTACAAAGTGCCAAAGGTACCTTCCAGATGGCTCCTCTGTCACTGACACATGCTCCTCCCTGATCAACCTTGGATGCAGTTTCCCATAGCTGTCGGGCACCATTGCCCTGGTCTTGTCCTTCCTCCCATCGTAACCCAATCCAACTATTTTGGTACCCTGGTGCTTCCCCTGGTCAAGGTCCCTGGCCGATGCCATGGCATCCTGCCTGGCCCTCCTCAGCTTGTTAGGATCGCAGACCAGGTACGACTTGTCTGGAGAGAGGTGGCCGTCAGCGATAAGGTCCTGGAGGAATCCAGAAGCCAAGGCAGCAGCAGCAGTGGGCGGAACGTCGAACCGGATGCTTGGATGCTGAGCTGGACTTCGACCGTACGTGTTTGACCGACTTACGCTGTTTTTTTGTGACTTTTGGAGTTTGGTGATAGGACCTTAGACCTTAAACAGTATCCAGCCCTGAAACCATCTACGTTGGGTAAATAATAACGTGGAAAATCTAGTTGCCAGGAAAAAGGTTTTTACCCGAAAAACGAGGCAATTTTGTATGATAAGTGAGCTTTCCGGCGTCTGGCGGACTTAATGTTGGTCTTACAGCAATATCAAGGGCATACTACCGATAGAGTTTTTAGTGCTCTACAACTTTGTCATCAGTGAAATTTATCGAATCTCGAACTTGAGTGGCTTTTCTGTGAGTTTAAAGATGGTGTATGCTAAGCTATGTTTTGCATATAAATATAACAGTCCATTTTTGCATAGCAAGAAGTGCTCAACCCAAAAAGTTGAAGAGGACAAACCACCCTTAAAATTCAATTTTACATAAGAAAACACCCTGCCAAATTCGAAATAATCTATATTTCACTTTTCATTGGACCTACGGCGTACCCTAATACGGAGGCAAGGACGGTAGACGATACATCATTACCCGAAGGTAAAATCTTGGTGGTTGGTGACAGTCAGATTAGGCATCTCGACAACAGGTTCTGTGACAGGGAAGGGATGCGCATGAAGTCGGTGAGTTACCCAGGGAAGGGGATAGGTTATGTTAGTGACAAGATAGTTGAGTGCATGGCGGACTGCCATGCAAGGAGACAGCGACGCAGATGAATTGTTAAATATAATACAGGATAACTTCCTAAGCCAAGCAATCAAGGAGCCTACTAGAGGAGATAATATTCTAGATTTATTACTGACAAATAGGGAAGATTTAGTTACAGATGTAGAGGTTGGTGGGAAGTTAGATAATAGTGATCATTATGAAATCAGATTTTGCTTAAAATGGGAAGTTGGAAAATTAAGAGTCAACAAACAAAAGAGTACCTAATTTCAGAAAGGCCAATTATGCAGGATTAAGAAAGCACCTGGAGGGGATTAAAAAGGGGTGTGGAATGGAGGGGAAGAAAGGTTCCAAGGTCAATGCGGTCAAGGGCAGGGCGGTGACAGCTGGAAAGGCCAATTATGAAGGATTAGGAAGACACCTGGAAATAATTAACGGGGGGAGTAGGATAAAGGAATGTTTCCAGGTCAGCGCAGATAGAGTTGAAAGTGATGTCGGGGCAGAGGGGAATTATAGCTTATTTGTAAAGAATTTAATTGATGGACTGAAAAAACATATTCCTTATAGGGAAATAAGGTCAAGAACGAGTGACCCAAAATAGATGACCACTAGTTTAATACACAATATTGGAGTAAAAAAAACCATGTATTTAAGGTTCAAGGCTGGACTGGTGAGCAAAGAACAGTATAACGTGATGGCAAGGACAGTGAAGAGATTAACAAGAGTAGCTAAGAACAATTATGAGATTAAAGTAGCAGGACAGGCGAAAAGTGACCCTAAGGGGTTCTATCAGGTATATAATACCAAGACAAGGGAATTAGTGGGGCCGTTAAGGTCAGGACAGGGTGAGGTCTTAAATACGGATGATGATATGTGTAAAAGTCTAAATGATTATTTCTTAAGTGTTTTTACGGAGGAGGATACACAGACAATACCTGAAAGTGAACAGATGTTCAAAGGAAGCGATGAGGAGAAACTCAAAGATATTGTGATAACTAGGGAAATGGTGGAAGAGGGTATAGATAAAATGAAGAATTTTAAATCGCCAGGACCAGATGAAGTGTATCCCAGGGTATTAAAGGAATGCAAGGAGGTTGTTAGTGAGTCGTTAGTGCACATTTTTAGGAAATTGGTGAGATAGACGATGTGCCATTATTGTGGAGGAAAGGAAATATTGTTTCCATATTTAAGAAGGGAGACAGAGGACTAAAGTCAAATTGTCGACCCGTAAGTCTAATGTCAGTGGTGGGTAAATTATTGGAATCTATTATTGCAAAAAACATTAGAGAGCACTTAGATAAACATAGTTTGATCAATGATTCACAACATGGATTCACCAAGGGTAAGTCATGTCTCACCAATTTATTGAGTTTTTATAGGAAAGTTTATGAGATGGCAGATAATGATAAGGATTATGATATAATATATCTGGACTTTAGTAAGGCAAAATACCACACGAGAGACTCTTAAATAAGGTTAAGGCTCATGGAATAGATGGGAAGGTTCTTCGTTGGATCAGAGCCTGGCTAAGTAATAGGCAACAAAG
Source organism: Chionoecetes opilio (assembly GCA_016584305.1). NCBI lineage: Eukaryota > Metazoa > Arthropoda > Malacostraca > Decapoda > Majidae > Chionoecetes > Chionoecetes opilio. Next base: position 496,999 of record JACEEZ010024891.1, on the reverse strand, counting down.
GGTTACAATTAATGGTTCTAAATCTGAATGGGGACTGGTGACAAGTGGAGTTCCACAAGGGTCTGTTTTGGGTCCATTACGATTTTTGATTTACATCAATGACTTGGATAGTGGGATTAGCAGTGATATCAGCAAGTTTGCTGATGATACTAAGGTAGGTAGGATTATTGGATCACAGTCTGATGTAAACATATTGCAGGGAGACTTAGATAAACTTAATGAGTGGGAAGTCAGATAGCAGATGGAATTTAATATCGATAAGTGCAGCGTTATGAATGTTGGTAGAAGAAACTCTGGTAATAGATACACCATACGCAATGTATCGCTGAAAAGATCAGAAGGTGAAAAAGATCTTTGAGTGAGGGTGAGCCCAGACCTCCGACCTAGGAAATAATGTATTGAGGCTAGAAATAGAGCTAATAGAGTATTAGGATTCATTACCAGAAGTGTTAAAAGTAGAAGTGCGGAAGTTATTCTAAAGCTTTATCTGGCTCTAGTCAGGCCTCACCTAGACTATGCGGTTCAGTTTTGGTCTCCATATTACAGGATGGATATAGCCTTGTTAGAAACAGTGCAGAGAAGGATGATCAAAATGATACAAGGGATGCGTAACTTTAGTTATGAGAGGAGATTGAAGTTATTAAAGTTACACTCACTCGAGAGACGCAGAGTAAGGGGCGATCTGATAGAAGTTTTTAAGTGGATAAAGGGATTGAATAAAGGAGAGGTAGGAAAAGTTCTTACGGCTTTTAACCAGGGTAGAACAAGAAGTAATGGATTCAAGCTGGAAGGGCGTAGATTTAGAAAGGAAATAGGGAAAAACTGGTTCACAAATAGGGTGGTGAATGAATGGAATGGACTCGGTAGACAGGTAGTTAGTGCGGAGTCATTAGGGAGCTTTAAAGAGGGGCTGGATAGGTTCATGGATGGGGATGAAAGGTGGACGTAGGTAGTGTTAGGTGACAGGAACTACCACGTGTAGGCCTCGCGGCCTCTTGTAGCTTCCTTATTTTCTTATGTTCTTATGTTCTTATGATACTTCTCTCTTGAAAAAAATCAAGTCATAGGAAGATGGAAAAATAGAAACTGGAAGAGAATTCCAGAGTTTACCAGTGAAAGGAATAAATCAGTGAAGATACTGGTTAACTCTTGCATTAGTAAGATGGGCAGAAAAGGGATGAGAATGAGTAGAAAGTCTTGTGCAGCGAGGCCGTGGGAGGGAGGCAAACATGCAGTTAGCAAGTTCAGAAAAGCAGTGAGCATGAAAATAATGGTAGAAGATAGCAAGAGAAGCAACATTGTGGTGGTGATAAAGATTGAAGCCGTCAGTCAGAGGAGGAGAGTTGATGAGACGTAAAGCTTTAGACTCTACCCTATTTAGGAGAGCTGTATGAGTGGATCCCCCCAAAATCTGAAATGAATACTCCATACATGGGTGGATAAGGCCCCTGTACAGAGCAAGCAACTGGGAGGGGGGAAAAAATGGACGCAGATGCCACAGAACACCTAACGTTTTAGAAGCTGTTTTAGCAAGAGATGAAATGTGAGATTTTGATTTCAGAATTTTAGTTAAGTATAGTCCAAGAATGTTCATTGTAGAAGAAGAAGACAGTTAAGAGTCATTGAAGAAAAGAGGATAGTTGTCTGAAAGGTTATGTCAAGTAGCTAGGTGAAAAAATTGGGATTTTGAGGCATTGAACAAAACGAGGTTTGCTTTGCCCCAATCAGAAATTGTAGACAGATCAGAAGTTAGGCGCTCTGTGACATCCCTCCATGAAGCACTTAATTCCTGTAGAGTTGGTCGTCTAGTGAACAACGTTGAAAAATGCAGGGTAGAGTGATCGGTGTTGGATTTGATAGGACATTGAATGAGACTTATAATATTATAAATGAATAATAGAAAGAGTGGGTGATGGGACAGAACCCTGAGGAACACCACTATTGATAGACTTAGGAGAAGAACAATGACTCTACAGTAGCTGCAATAGAACGGTTTGAAAGGAAACTTAAGATGAAGGTACAGAGAGAAGGATAGAATCCGAATGAGGGTAGTTTGAAAATTTAAGATTTGTGCCAGACTCTATCAGAAGGTTTTGATATGTCAAGGGCAACAACAAAACTCACCAAAATCCATAAAAGATAATGACCAAGATTCAGTTAGGAAAGCTAGTATGTAGCCAGTAGATCGCCCTTTACAGAAACCATACTGACAACAGATAGAAGACAGCGAGCAGAGCAGGGCTTAAAAACGAAATTATTTTTCAAACGGTTCGTTCCGATCAGAAACAGTATTATTAACGTTTCGTTTTTCGTTCCTCCTCCGAACATAAAATTCCTGAACCGGTTAGAAAGAAATGAAAACCGGTTAGAACGTTATTCTCAAACCATGTACAGGGAGGTCCCGAAGATACGAGCAGTTAGATTCCACCTGGCATACTCGTAAAGCAAAATCTCGTATAGCGAAATACATAACTAATGGTAAAATATAGGTTTGGTTCCAGGACCCCATCAAAGACATGTTTTTCGAATTAAAATAAACTATAGCAAACACAACAAACACACAGCGTCTATATTACCCACACTGTACTACCTATTCTGTAGAAAAAGCATTCTGAAAGAGAAATTAGCACACAAAATAACATAACTGCACATTAATTAAACATAAAGCTTAAAGGAATTAAAAGGAAACTTAAAAGAATTAAGAGTGTGACAGCACAGTAGGACAGAGCACAAATAAGTCACAATAAGCACATTAAGTAAACCAGCAAATCACTAAAATCGACTCACAAGGCACAATACAAGCAAAAAAGACGTTGTTCTGTAGGGGACTCCGCGTGATACAAGAGAGGGTAGGGTAGGTAAGGGACAAGGGAGGGGTGCACAGACCTCTTCCACTGCCCACAAACTCGTCTCTGCGCATCTGAATCATTGTACATCATCATACAGCCCAGATGCATACGTGGTAGGGCGCGCATTTTGAACTTGGTAATTTTACTCACCCCAGTTTGAATGTCGTAGCATTGGATTTTCGATCTCGTATATTGAAAATAGACCCTAATTTACTCAGCTCGTATCATTGATTTCTCGTATACCGAATGCTCGTATAACGGGACCTCCCTGTATTGAATATGCTTTAAGCCCTAATAAATAATAATGCCTATACATGACTACATTCTTATAGATGGTAATAAAGCCATACATTTCCTGGTGCACAGTATCCACCAAAATCAAACCCTTAGATGTCGTAAGAACTATATTATTATTCGACTTAAATAAGGCAACACATTTACATATACAATACAGGAAGCGTAGTGTAGGAGTATGCAATCTCTGTTGCCGTTAAGTAAAGACATGAATCACTAAATTATTTGTTAATATTATATATGGCAAATATTTTATTAATTCGTAATATCACCAACCCAATAATTAAATAAACCTAATCAATTAAATCAATAAATACATGTGGTACTCCAAGGACTTGAACTTAGGACAGTCACACTGAAATTTGGTGCACCAAGCATTCGGTGCTTGGTGCTAGAACACAGTTAAAAGTTTGAGCACATACATACTCACGATATATTTTCCATTTTCGAATACTGGATATTTATCTTAAGCATGTTCTTAAATGCACCTGCAGCAACCCAACTAAATAATTTGGCTACTGGAAGTGAAAATAGATTATTGACCAAATATGGCATGGAACGAAAAAATAACTATTAACCGGTTTCTGGGATTTTAAAATAGCGTTTTTGCTCCGGAACAGTAAATACCGTATTTGCCGGCGCATAAGACGCACCCGTATTTTACATAAATATTTTGAGAATTTTTTTTTTCAAGTGTTTTGAGGACATATTTACTTTTTGTAAATTTAATAAAAGTTATTCTATAAAAGGATTTGTAAGGGAAAACAAATTATTTTGAGCATGTACCCAAATACAATATTCGCAGTGCAGTGAATGTGAATGAAACATTATACTACACTACCCTCCCGAGTTTCACGCTATGCGAGTTTCGTGATCCTCGAGTTTCGCGCTGAGTCCTAAATTCTTATCATCCCGACTTTCACGCATTATATCCCCGAGTTTCGCGTTTTTTTTTTTTTTTTTTTTTTTTTTTTTTTTTTTTTTTTTTTTTTTTTTTTTTTTTTTTTTTTTTTTTGGTGGTGGTGTGTGTGTGTGTGTGCCTACAGCGCCGTTAGGCAGTGACCTCCAGGAGTGGGATGGTAGGCCCTGGAGGTAAACTTGAGGGCTGTGATGGTTGGCCCTTGCCCGTGGTGGCGCAGACAGAATTTCTATAGTGACGCCTGTGATTAGAGGCTCATGCCGCCCCCTGTGTCCTCTGATGCGCTCGCAATCGAAGGTAGAGTTAATGGGCAGCATGTGGGTGTTCTTAGGCCACTCAACGGTGCAGAGAAAGATTTAAAGTGGATTTTACAGCCCTCATCAAGGATCGAACTCGGATCACCGAGAACTCCACTCGGAGACTTCTTCTTCTTCTTGTGACCCTTTCTGCTTAGTATCACTTTGTAGGTCGTCTGTCAAGCTCGTGCTCGAGCTTGACATATATCTTGACGCTAACCACTCTGCTACCGCCTCCCATAAGAGACGTACGGGACACGTCTTCCTTCCTTCCTGCTTAGTATAGTATTATAATAGGCTTAGTATAGCTGTATGTAGTTTTGCTTTGTTTTTTTCCATTTGTTTTGTGTTTTTCCTTACAGAACAGCCGGTGTCGCATAAGATAGGTAACACCTCGAATAAGTAGCACCTTACTTACTATTTACCACAAATAACTCCTTTATAAGTGATTAACCATGACGTGTGTGGTACTGTGGTTTCTGGGTACTGGAGGAGACAGGAGAGAGAGAGGAAGGCATTGTGACAGTGTTTATTGCCGTATAACACTCTCACACAACCATCAGCTGACAAGATATGTGTCAAGCTCACTCACTCAGACCAAAACAGCATCCGCTGGGTGACTCCCAACTCGAGCTCAATCTCAAGCTCCTTTCCTCCCTCCTCTTCTCTACGTAGTGTTGGCCGAAGCCACCACCCCGGGAGGCGGGTCACAAACCCTAGGCTAACACCCAGTACCCATTCACTGCTCGGTGGACAGGGGCTTTGGGCATTTTCAGGATATTTTTTTGGGGAAAAAGTGAGTTATAAGCTGTAAAATACGGTAGGTACACAGCCCTCAAGTTAACCTCCAGGGCCTACCATCCCACCCCTGGAGGTCACTGCCTAACGGCGCTGTAGACACATGCACACACACACACCAAAAAAAAAAAAAAAAAAAAAAAAAAAAAAGATTAAATAAGCATTTTTACAGTGTTTTTAATACCAGAGTTTCGCGATCCGCGAGTTTCGCGCTATGCCTCCGGAAGAAAGCAAGCGTGAAACTCGGGAGGGTAGTGTAGTTAAAATTTAAAGAGAATGTGTAGGGTAACCAAAATCGGCCATCATTTATTGCAGGATGCTCCACGAATTGATATTCTAATATTATCTACCTATGACATTTAGCTTAGATTTAATGTTGTAAGTATGCCTTTAATGCTTTTCTGCTATGTGTACAGACTTTGTGGAAAAGTTGCTGTAAAGATAATGGTATTATTTCGGTAGTGGGCTTTCAAAAGTCCTAAGATTCTTACCTCCATTGTCGTGTATCTTTCTTCATTCTGTGTATTTTGAGCCCCATTTCCCATGGCACAATCGAATATTAATGGCATTGGCAGTGTGAAACTTAGCAATGTTTGTGGGGAGCCGGCCTGGAGGGGCAGGGCTGGTACCCCCCCCACATATGTAAACAAACATTGATTTCCGACAAAAATGAGCCAGATTAATTCAAAACACACCAAAACTATTCAGGAAAACTAAGTTTCGGCCTCAAAATCGGTGGTTGCCCAATAACATAAAATTACCAAGACATTACACTGTAAGGTAACCATCTCTACCTTTTTGTTATTGTTGAAGGGCACCGATGTCGGGATTGAAGATATTCGCCATGGTTTACACCTGTGAATCTATCACAGTCGCGAGGGTTGATTAGTCTTCCTCAGGAAGGTACAGGTCAAGGCATGATGGTATGGTGTGATTCGGCTTTGAGGCGGATTAAGTTTTGGCGCCGTGATGGCTCTTGCTCTTGGTGTGATGTGTGGAAGGCTTCTGTCCCGTCTACAGGTACCGTTGCAGCCCTTTTACTAGCACTCTTTCCAGTTACAGCTTACAATTTCCTTATCCATAGAGATACAGGGGTGAGGATTGAGGGATCGAGGTGGTATAAAGGCCTACCCTGTCTTCCATCCATTTACAGTGGAGAGCGGCAGCGGGACTTCGGGAGGGGGGTGATGTTTACATAAGATGGCCATCTTGGCAGCAGAAACCACGACCTTGTTGCCCCACCTCTTGTTTTCTCTTAAGCTCCAACTTTTTCTTGGTATTATGCATTACTGTTGATATTATTAGTAACACAGTTTCAAATTTGTGTTCAGTGGTCTACTGCTCAACACAGATCACTTGAGACCCCCTTAGTAATACACCACTGGCCATTCTGCATTCTCTGCCCGACCTCTCATTAGTAATATGGCCGCATTAGACGCAGGGTGAATTTTGCATCCCCTTTCTTGGAAAAAAACTGCGTCATATGCGCCGGCAAATACGGTATGATAACGTTTTCGTTTTCGTTTTTGTTCCTAGCATAATTTAGTTAGTTTTGGTTTTTGTGTTTGTTCCCTTAAACCGTTTCAAAGTCCTGGAGCAGATACATCCATGTACTAGACATGAGAAGCATACAAACACTCATTGCAGCTGCCACAAACCCACAACACCTACTACACTACATAGCACACCACCCTTACACATCAAGGAATATCAAATATACATCAGCACATGAATCACACACACAAATTCTGTCATCACTTCCTCCCTGTCATCCCTAAGCCGGCCTCCAGAAGCGTATTCACAATCAGAATACCCTGAAAAGTTATTTTGATAAGTGGATTCTCATATTGTGGATCTTGGGTGTGTCAGTTTCAAGGAACCACAGAACCCTGATATTGCACTACAGCAAGGAAATATATTATTTTGAAACTGGACAAACTTGATATTGTTAAGGAAAAGCTCACATTTAAGGATGTGCTTGAAGGTGTGATTCTATGTTAAGGGCTGAAATATTACAATATACATTCATTTGCGTCTTATTTTTATTCACACTACCACTAAGCAGTACTACACTACACTACCATTACACTACCCATGCAGTCTGAAGTAATATATTACCCATGATGTTATTCTATAATTTGATTATGTGCCACTACACTATACTATGCTACACAATCACTACACTACCATAACACTACTTTACCACTACTTTACCACTACACTACTACTACACTACTATAATACCACAACAATGCTTTACACATAAGGTCTGAAATCAGGTATCATGACATTTTATAAAAATTTGATTAAAATTGTTTTATTGAGCGGTGCAATCATCCCAAAACATCGGACAATTGTGCCATGCACAATTGCGGGGAGGCAATAGTGGCCTTGTTGTTAGCGTCTTGGAGTGGTAAGCTCGATGTCCCGAGTATGAATCCTACTACGGGCAACTCTTCCGACCATCTCTAACGCTGTCAACAAGAGTCTGGTAGGTGAGCACAAGGTCCCGAATTCAAGTTGCACCAATGAGCAACTGTAAAATTCGTCGTCGAGTGGCCGAATACACCCGCATGCAGCATACCTGTTTTTTCGACTGGAACTACAAGTGCGGTGGAGGGAACACCAGGTGGCAGCATGAGCCTAACTGAGGGTCAATCACAGAAAAACAGGACCTTCACCTATAGACCACCGGTGTCACTATAAAAATCTAGCCTGCGCTACCACGGGCTAGGGCCAACCATCACAATCCTTCAGAATGTGCAGGGCCAACCACCAGAAGGTATTATTCAACTTCTCACTCTGTAACTTCCTCACTTATGTATCTGTAACTTCGGCAATAAACTTAAAGCAACAACAAAATATGAGGTTTCTGTTATTAAAAAAAAACTAAAAACTAAAAACTGGCGCAATAGCCCCATTTTACGGTACATATATCTCTCTCTTCATGAAGATGTTGTTAGTTTAGCAATGTGGAGAGAAAAAATGAGAATGACTGGACAAAGTGTTTTAATGTTTTGAAGTGGAAGGTCAAATGCCAGTAATCAAACCAATGGAGATGTGGAATGAGATCCGAATGAAGGAACTGGAGAAGCAAGTTACATATAACTGCAACTATGTAAACTGCAGTTATTTGATTATGTACAGCTTTGTAAGTAAAATATCAATACTTCTAAACTTGTAGTGTATGGAAATTTGAATAGATCAAGATTAAAGTAGCTGCCAATCATTTTATACAATCATGAAGCTTAGGAAGCTGGTTATTGTTTTTACATTTACTGCAGAGGGTACGTTATTTCAGGGTATAGTGATTGTCATAAAGATTGTTAGTAACCCCTAAGTATTGCTCTTCTTGTTACCTGCAGGTGGTGGACACATCTGGTGTACTCATCTCAGATGGGGTAACAGTGGGCAACATAGTGGAGGTGGAGGGTGGAGATGTCGGAGTGCTGGAGGAGTCTCAGCAACTGGACTCCCATGATCACCACCAACCCATGGAAGTGGACACCCTTACTGACCATGACCAGGTCATTGGTGAGTCTTGGCTGCTGTTTTGTTGTCATGATTGCAGGAGGACAAAGAAAGTACAGTCTTTCGGTGACATCAAAATTTGCCCTTTTCCATAGAGGTGTGACACTACGGAATGCCGCTCAGGCATACATATAATTTAGCAGGAGAGAGTACAGTACATTGGAGTAAGTTTTCTAAGGATACCAAGGAAGTTTTGTCATAAGATATTTCAGTAAAAGCCCTGCTATCTAGAAAACTTCAGCAATCGGAATTTGTTAAAAATATGAAATGAATAAATAAAATAATGTGTTTTCAAATCACGAAAATATTAAATAACTAGACGCCAGGCAAGCAATGTGCCTCCTAGACTCACTGTCATCTTCCACTATTGGCGGCGATGTGTGCATTCCCCATCATTTGTATAAACAAACCTGATACTGTAGATAACACTAGAGTCGCCAGGGCAATGTTTCTTTTCGATTTACAGACGTTTGGTGGCGTTCGTACTTTCATTTCTACTTCCATGATTTCAGAAAAGTTAAAAGGGGCTATCTGGAGAGACTGTGTCATTTTGTGTCTTCATCTGTGTCATATTATGGCTATAAATGAGTAAATTACCAAAATATCAGCCGAGTGGCGACCTTGGTGACGGCTACACTAAGGTCGCCTGCTAGTGTTTATGTCCTCCCGCCCGAAAGGTGATGAGCTGCTGTCTGTCGTCGTGCGAAAAAAAAATGAGTAGTGAAAATTGAAACAATTTATACATGCAGATACAAAGCATAAAACAACACTGAAACAGGGTAGATTATACAGTAGGGTACGCCGTAGGTCCAATGAAAAGTGAAATATAGATTATTTCGAATTTGGCAGGGTGTTTTCTTATGTAAAATTGAATTTTAAGGGTGGCTTGTCCTCTTCAACTTTTTGGTTTGAGCACTTCTTGCTATGCAAAAATGGACTTTTATATTTATATGCAAAACATAGCTTAAAGTGCGATTTTGCATAGTAAGAATTGCTCAAATGCAAAAATGGAATAAGATAAAATTGTCTTAGAATTCCATTTTACATAGGAAATTGGCATGCCAAAGTTGAGAGAAAGAATTTTTGTTATACGGCGTACCCTAACCAGGGTACCAAAAAAGTTGGATTGGGTTACGATGGGAGGAAGGACAAGACCAGGGCGATGGTGCCCGAAAGCTATGGGAAACTGCACCCAAGGTTGATCAGGGAGGAGCATGTGTCAGTGACAGAGGAGCCATCTGGAAGGTACCTTTGGCACTTTGTACCAGAGGACCCGGTGCCACCTGAGAAGCCTGCGTTCAAGGTGGCTCAGCCTCTCTATGATCTGCTGGTGACATACGACTCCACCGACTCACTGATCGTACTGCAAGGTGACTCAACTAGGGCCAACACGGGGTGGAAGGGTGGTACTCACGCCCATTTGGAGAAGATGCTGGGACGCAAGCTCTTCTGGAGTATATGCGTGTTGCACACAAACGAGTTGCCCCTGCGCCACCTTATCACCAGCATCGATGGGCCTACCTCATCTGACACTGGCTTCACGGGTCCAGTGTGCAGTCTGCTGTCCAGCGTGAATGAGATGCAGTACAACGCAGAGTTCAGAGGAGTGCCAGGCGGTGAAGATCTCACGGAGATACCGGAGTATATCCTGGTCAACATGTCCACTGACCAGCAGGTCTCCTACCAGCTGGTCCAGGCTGTGAAGCGGGGCGTTCTCCCATCCGAGCTGCAGGAGATCAAGTGTGGCAAGGTGTCCCACTCCAGATGGCTCACCACAGCCAGTCGCTCGTGTACATGTGGACCAGAAAGCATGGACTGACTGGCAAAGAACTGAACACCCTGGAAATCCTAGTCAAGTACTGCCTGCAGGTGTACTTGAAACTCTACTACGACATCAAGGTTCACCACAGACTAGAGGACGGCCCCAAGCACATCCTCATGCAGCTCAGAGTGATGAGGTCGCAGCCCAAGAAGGTCCAAACAGCTGTGACCTTCTACGTGCGGACAGGAGCATGGTTCGTACACTCAGAATGTGTCCTCCTCTCGCTGATGGCGAGTCAGAGTGAGGACGACCGCAGGTTCGCCGTGACCCAGATTTTGAAGCTGAGGGCTGGCGAGGAGTATGGGGACACCAGTGTAAGACCTCGCATCACACCCAAGCTGAACTTGTCAGCCACCAGCTTGCAGACACTGATCAGCTGGCAGCCTGGCCAGGTGCACGAGCCGGCATTCACCTGTTCACTGTCCAGGGATCAGATCCATGAGATCCTGGTCAAGCCGTACGAGGTTCCGGAGTTCTCTATCCACACTTAGAGCACCGAAAGAGTCGTGAAGCAGGTGACAGAGGCTGCGGCAGCAGTGGTGGGGCAGCAGGCCAGAGACGGGTTCATCCGGGCTCGGGCCCACCACCGGGAGACCATGCCCTGCTTCAGGTCTAAGAAGGACATGATGGACACGTTCTAGGCCAACGTAGAGGCTGTGACACTGTGATGTAGTGCCTGATGAACCAACTGATCAGAAAGAGCTTACCACGCTAGTCATTTGGAACTCATATTGGTGCATGATGCAATAAACAGGACCAACCAGACACTGCGTACTCATTTAAGCATTATTCGATAAGGGTGCAATATAAAACTGCGATTTTGCATAGTAAGAATTGCTCAAATGCAAAAATGGAAAGAGATAAAATCGTCTTAGAATTCCATTTTACATAGGAAATTGGCATGCCAAAGTTGAGAAAAAGAATTTTTGTTATACGGCGTACCCTATTATACAGTCATGATATAAACTATTGTGTATATTTTACATACACAATACAAATACAGTAGTGATGCTATAATTCGTAATATATGGTGCCTGGCGACATTAGTGCAGGTGGCAACTATTGTTATCTACGGTAGCTAAACTGGGTGGTTTTGCAGGGACACTCGACCCTCGATTTAATTAACTAAATGGGGAATAGAAGTGTCCGTTGCTTGGTATTCACCGGCTGGACGCCATTATTTTGCACATGGAACACTGTTTATTACATGTATAGATAATATAATTATAAAATCTGATTATGAATAAGCATTTATGTGTATTAAGAAACATTGATATGTTTAACTGCTCAACGCCGGGGCACCAGGGCACGTGTGAAGGCCTGTAGATGGGTGGCGTTCTTCACTATACTCTTCACACACCACAACAATACTTCCCCTTTCTAATTTACCAACTAATTCCAGTTTCTGTATTACATTAAGGTTAACACTCTTCCATTTCACAACCTTAGTGATCATTTCGCTAGCCAAAAGTGTGAAATAAATGAAAAATAATCAAAAACACAACCAGACCGTGTAGCTAGGTCAGGACGTGAACAGTGACTGGCGATACATACTGGATTTGGTGGTAACATCTGCACTGCTTGCCCTGCGACCCAGCGAGCACATTTTTCAAGAAGTGGACTTTATGAAAATTTGAATGGATTGGTCTGCTTGTCCGGTAGCGGATGGAGTCTGTTAAATCCGAAGTCAATTCAATTGAGAGTTGAATGTATATTCGTACTGCTTCTTTGACCTATAAAGTTTGGATGGCCGCTCAAAAGGCCATATAATTACCATGCCTGTTGACAGGATGGCCACTGAGAAGGCACAGTATCTCCCGCGTTACTTCCGAAAGAAATCGCGCCTTTTCTTGGTGTGACTTCTTTCAATGAGTGTTAGACAAAAGCTGCCAATGATTGCTTCAGTACTTGAAGCTCAGTTTTCTATAGACAAGGTGAGAGAGGTTGTCCAATGGAGTAGTTCACACACAATGAGGGCTGAGTGTAAACTGAGATGCACGGGCCAGCCAACATGTTCGGTCGGCTCACCAATCGCCGCATAGGCCAAACTAGAGTTCCGTATATCAGAGGCTTTGTTCGAAGGCAACACGGCATTCGGTTTATTGAGGGTTTACTGTATGAAATAAATATTTCCAATTTCAAATACCACCGTGGGCCATTGGAGTGTAAAGGAAGATTACTGGCCATCTTGTGGTAGTAGGGGTAATGCAAGTTGATGTTACTGTGGAAGGACCACTTGACAGCTGTGGTCTGTGGCTGGTCTGTAGCAGAATGTTGGTTGGTGACGTCACTACATGGCGCCAGTCGTTTTAGTGCACGAACTTGTTCTGTACAAAATGGCTGTATCATAAAAAATACTGTTTACATTGAAACTTGAACATCACTGCCCTACTACATGAGGCTTGAAGATTTCCTATATCGTTACCATAAGTTGAGTAAACAAGTCCATTTCCTCTCTATAATGAGAATTTAGTGTAAACCTAAACGTTTTCTTCTCCGTTACCCATGTTATGATTATTATTTCCTCCCCTGAGTTCATTACTATGTTTGATTGCATGATCCACACATTCTCTCATTTTATCAGGTGAGATGGACATGCTTCAGCAGGGTGGTGAGCTGATTGACATGGCGGGGGAGGAGCTGTCTTCAGGAGGTGAGTCTGCCACCACCTCTGCACTACTGGCTTCTGTGTCCTCAGGTGACTCCTCCTCACAGATTGTCTCGGAGACACCTCAGCTTATCAAGAGCAGCTTGGGTCAGTTTGTAGTGCTGCAGCAGAACCAGGTGAGGACATCGCATCTGCTCTTTGTTATTCACCCTTGGAGTCTTTTTGCTATAACTTTGCTGACGGGATTCAAGTCTGAAATATTTACATGTGTGGCAAGCAGCATAGCATGTTAGAGAGAGTACACCAGGGAGTGCTGAAGCATTATGGTCATATCGAAAGAATTATTGTATATTTATATTATATATATATATATATATATATATATATATATATATATATATAGCTCCCCTTCAGCCATTATAAGAGATATGGAAAATCATATTTGATAAAAATAGATTGATTTAAGTAAATTTCTTTAAAGTTCCATCACCAATGTAATCTTCAAACCGAACCCAGTCTGTAACACCCAAAATGACTGATTTATGCCTATTTTATTTTAGCAAAATAACATCTCCCTTGGTTCAATGACCAACCGGATCATCACTTCTGGGGGACAAGTGGTGAGCACTGTGTCTGGGCTGAGCAGCAACAATAGCAAGCCAGTGGTGGTGAATACATCTCAACTTAGCGGTGGGGTGAGGCAACAGATGGTGGTCACCTCCCAGGCCCATCCTGTGCGGACAGTGCAGTTCAAGCAGTCATCACAGACGCAGTCACACAACAGTAGTGGAGTGAGTAGAAACTGTGGTGTGTTTTGGCAGGGTACTGTGTTGTCGTTAGAGTATTCCCCATAGATATGGACAAAAAAATGGCTCACAGTTGAAGTGCATGATGATAGAGACAGGTTTTACAAGTGTGCTGTTTGCCTAAACAGGCTTGCACCCCCTCCCTGTAAAAACAAAACTTAAGCCACAAACACAATAAGAAGTAAAGGCCGAGGGCGTGGTAACCGCGGGGGCCCGACCACGCAGACCCTTACAATGCCAACGCAGGGGGGGGTCTGCCTATGACGAGTGCGGGGCAAAGCCCTCGGGAATCCCGCACTCTAAATTGAGTGGTAGGGCCCCCTAGCCCATCTTTTTCTTGTGGGGGTGGCCGGGGCGGATCAGAGGTGGCGCCTGCCCGTCGAATCACTCCTGGGATAAACTTCCGGAGGGCTCTTCGTGTGGGCTCCTGGAACGTTCTGAGCCTCTCAGATGATCATCGACTACCTCTTCTATCGGGCGAGCTCAGTAGGCTGAGGGTGGATATAGTGGGACTCTCCGAGACTAGGAGGCCTGGCAGTGGCGAGACTAGCAGTGGGGGTTACACCTACTACTGGTTCGGCACGAGCAATGGTCACCGTGTCCGGGGAGTAGCTATAGGCATCTCCAGCAAACTGCAGCCGTCAGTTTTTGAGGTTATTCCGGTTGATGAGCGAATAATGTGGGTGAGAATGAAACACACTCTGGGTTTCATGTCTCTTGTTGCAGTGTACGCTCCCACCGAGGTGCGTAAAGCTGAAGAGAAGGAGATGTTCAAACTCAAATCTGTATTAGACCAGTGTCCTCCTCGGGACACACTCATTGTCTTGGGCGACTTCAATGCTACTACTGACACTGTGAGAGATGGCTACGAGTTATGTGTTGGTCCCCATGGCTCCGGTACCAAAAACATTAACAGTTCTCTGCTTCTGAATTTTGCGAGGTCCAGAAGGTTGAGAATTGCAGGTTTTTGGTATCAGGAGACCAGAGCTGCACCGCTGGACGGTTGCAGGCCAACTCGGCCCATTGCCGACTCGGCCCATGACTAAGTCGGCCCACTCATACCAACTCGGCCCATTGTGTGTACCAACTCGGCCCATTGTGTGTACCAACTCGGCCCGGAAACACTTGCTCAGACATGAAATATATTTATTATTTTCATACGCAGTAATTTTTGTACTGATAGAAAACATGTGCTAGAAACATATATTTATTTCATGATTGTCGCCAACTGTAACCTGTTTATTTTTCACTAAACTTGAGGACAAGCATTGAATGTGAGATCGAAGTAGCGAAACTTGACATTTGTATTTTTGTTGATTTGAACGTTCAATCAAGAAGTTCAAAAGTTGTTTGGTGAGTTGAATGAGAGATCGAAGCATGCATCTAAAATGGTCCGTTGGCGGGCCTAGCTGGTATTCAAAAATGGTCCGAGTTGGTTCACCAGGTGAGCCGAGTTGGATATCGTAAATGGGGCGAGTTGGGAATGGGCCGAATTGGACCTACACCCCGCTGGACATGGTATAGTAATGCTGGAGAAGGAGATCGACCACATCCTCGTTAGTACTCGTTGGAGGATCCTCCAGAAGTGCAGGGTTTACCGGAGTGCTGAGTTCTTTGCAACTGAACACAGACTTCTTGTTGCTACACTTAAGCTCCATGTCAAGTCCAGAAGAATCTCAAGATGTAACCATACTGTGTTTCATCTTGAGAAGCTGAAGGACTTGACATGTGCCCATGAGTATGCAGTGGCAGGCTCAAATCGGTTTGATGTACTTGGTGCCCTTGAGGACCCTATAGTACAGTGGGATACCTTCAAACGTTAAACTCTACTGGCTGCCAAGGAGTGTTTTGGGGAGCGCCTGAGGTCAAGGCGTGGATTTGTCTCGACGGAGACGCTGGAGAAAATCTAGGAGAGTCGCGCTGCCAGGCTTGCTGTGAACCAGGATCAGCACAGGGCTCTGTCATGCAGGAATAGAACCCTCCTGGAGAGAGACAAGGAGAGGTATGTCAGGAGTCTCGCTGAGGATGTTGAGGGTCATTTGAACGCTAATGGCTTCCGACCCGCCTACCGAGCCCTGAAGAAGCTCCGTTCCAAGTCTCCATCTCAGGCAAGTGCTATTCGAGCAGCAGATGGGCGCCTCGTGTCGGACATGGATGGGCAGATGGCTCGTTGGGCTGAGTACTTTGGGCAGTTCTTCACAGTGGACCCTCCAATTGAGCATCTTCACACCACTCGATTACGGGCAGTGGATGCCGATCCGCCCATTGACGAAACCTCACCCTCTCTTGATGAAGTCAGAGAGGCTATAACAAAGTTGAGGGATGGAAAAGCAGCTGGTGTCTGTAATATCAGTGCGGAACTCCTCAAAGCTGGGGGTGAGGCCATGATCGGCGGGTTGCATGCTGTCCTGACTGCCGTGTGGCAATCAGGTACCATTCCTCCTGACTGGAAAAGGGGGCTGGTCATCCCTATCTGGAAGAGAAAGGGGACCGTCAGGACTGCAACAATTACCGCGGTATTACACTGCTCAGCGTACCAGGCACGGTGCTTGCCCATCTATTGCTGACACGTATCCGCAGTCATCTGGTGAAGCATCATAGACCTCAGCAGTCTGGGTTCCCGCCTGGTAAGTCAACAATGGACCGTATCCTAGCGCTTCGTGTCCTGGTGGAACGCCGACGTGAGTAGAGTTAGGGGTGGTTTGAAAATTTTATGAAAAGATATTCCCTCAATAATGTCAGCATAACTGGAGAAAGTGCCTCTGCAGAGCATGTTGCAGCCAAGGCATACCCCGCTGAATTTGCCAAAATAATTGAGTAGAAAGGCTATCTACCAGAACATACATTGCCAGAGAAGAAAAAAGTGCCCCAGGCTTCAAAGTGTCCAAAGAAAGAGTGACTGTCTTACTTTGTGGGAATGCTGGAGGAAACATGATCAAACCTGTCCGCCTCTACACATCCAACCAAGAAGCCCAGAGCACTTGCTCGCCAGAACATGAACCTGCTGACAATATATTATCAAGGAAACAAAAATGCATGGATGACTGGAGAATTATTCACGGACTGGTTTAAGAACTGTTTAATTCCTGAAGTCTTAAATTACCTGGAGAAGTTGGGCATCAATTTTAAAGTTCTCCTTATGTTGGACAACTGGCCCTGGAGGTCATTGCCTACAGACGCTATAGGCATAAAAAAACAAAAAAACAAAAACATCCTATGTCATGCTCGCGGATTTACGATACTCGCGGGTGTCTATGTTCCCTAACCCCCACGAGCATGAAGGGTTTCCTGTATATATAAACAATTCAAAATTCCTGCACGTGGCTGCATTTGTTCCCACGACTGTCAGAGCGCACACCTAATCAGCCTACGCTGCATGTTTGTGCAGCACAAATGCAGCAATGAATTTGGATATTAGTATAAGAACTGAAAACTAACCATAATGTTTTAGTGTCCCAGGTGAAATAGCCACAGGAAGTGTTGACAAGTTACTTAACTAAGGAGACAAAGTTTAAGAGGACCTATGAAGCGGTACTATGCGTCAGAGGTCACAATAAGAAGAGTCCTCCCTCCTTGCACGTTTCAGCTTTATATCCTGTAAACGACTTGCCGTATTTTACGGCTTATAAGACGCACTTTTTCCTCTAAAAAATACCCTGAAAAATACTCATGCGTCTTCCAAGACGAATGTTGTAGGAGGTTAGCTTAGGTAGCTATCCTATTCAGCCTCTTATATGATGTAACCTCAGTACTTATCTGTTACAAGTATTTCGAACACTACAAGACATTCAAATCAACTAATCTGTCCTCCGTAGTCCGCCTCGGCAGATTGGTGCCAAAAGCCATTCCGGGTATAAGTAACTTTGTTACATTAAATGAAAGTTTGTATACTTATGTACATGCAGCCATCACAAATACTACACGCATACAGGAAAATTAAAACAATACGTGGTGGCAACGTAGTGAGGCACGGGAGGACGTGAGAGGTGTTTACACTCAGGAAGACAAAGCCAGACGGGCAGACTGATCGGCACGCCAGGCACGCAGCTGCGCACCGCCGCGGTCGGCTTTGTTTTCACTCCCGCTGTCCGACCTGCATGTACATATTCAGTCAGCCAACATGACGATTTACTTATACTATCGCATACAAGCTGGAAAATTAAAATGGCTGATGAGCAGTGCTGAATGAAGATAATAAATAGTGAGCGTGTTCTTGTGTGAAAATGACTATTTTTGGCAGTTTTTATTTTTTTAATTTCCTTAGAAATTTCTTTCAAAAATCAGGGTGCGTCTTCCAAGATGCAGCGTCTTTTAAGACGTAAAATACGTTATTTAATCATGTCGATGGTTGTAAAACGGAAAAAAATGGTCCTTACACACGGAAGGTTGTGATATATCAGCAGCTGGAGAAGGGCGAAAATCGAAAGAATATCATAGGATAATACAACATTGGGTCTTCTACTACCCAGGGGCAGATCTAAGGGACCAGAGCCACCCTTGAAATCCCATTGGCCATCCCTATGGCCACCCCAGATCCTAGTCAGCGATCTAATGGGAATTTCACCGTGTTTTCAATTGTTATGCTTGAAACTTGTGAGTAATATATTGAATTTCATGTATAAATTGCCAGTGATCTGTAAAATATAACATACTTGAAAAAATGAGTGGTAAATATTACTCTAGGACCATGTCTCTACAGTATTGTGAGTATGGTTTCTGTTTTCCAAAATGGTATCTGAGAAACTTTCACCGAGTTTCCATTGCAAATCACTATTTTCGGAGATGTATAATGTTTTTGGTAGGAAGGAGAATGTATAGATATGAAAATTAACTAACTTAACCCCGTGTGTTGACTCACTAATCTAACCTAATTCAAACTAACCCCGCATTTTAACCTCATAAGAAAACCCAAATCCTCATTAAAAAGTGTCTGTGGCAAGGGAAAAAGAGACTATGCAGGTCACAAGAAGAAGAGTGAGATGCAAGTAAACACTTAGTCTCCATCCTCCTTATAAATATAATTTTATATCGCCTAAAGTATTGAATTGCAATGGAAGTTCATAGAGAAAATTTCACACAATCCAATAAGGTAAACAGAAACCATACTCCCAATAGTGTAGGGAATCTTCCAGAGTAAAATAATACCAAATTGGCTACTCCAAGGCCACCCTGCACTAGATCTGTGCCCAACCTTGGCCACCCCAGTCAAATTTTTCTGGCGCTACTTCTGCAACTATCTACAACATCAAGGCCCAAGCTAAGCATCTACGTGAATTTATGAAGGTGACTTACACTCTTAAGGCTGCAGAAAATTGAATGTTGAGTTTTTAAGCATTTATGGGTACACCTTCAGTATTTATAATGTACGCCTCCCCGTATCCGGAATTTTCCTGTATCCGCCACACCCTTGGTCCTGATCATGCCGGATAAAGGGAGTTCCACTGTATATGGTTTGAAAAAGATGACAGATTTTTTAATCAATTTATTGAAATGGGATTTGAAAAAAATGTAAATACATTTATATGATTGAACTTGATTTCAGTAATTGTACTAATCCTTTGTCAGTGTTAAGTGATACCATCATTTTGTATCGTGGATTTATTACATCATTGTTAGCGAGCTGATGAGGAAGCAATTACTTGAGTATTTAATTATCAATATTCTTTTTTATATATTACTAAAGTAAAATAATGTACACACAACCCTCGTTTTCCCGAACCTCCATTTCTCGGATATCGGATTTGCCGGACAAAATCCGAGGTCCGGGGATATGTCAGAGTCCCGGACAAATGCCTGGCAAAGGTAAAGATGGGAGCATACGCTAAGCTGCGCGTGGCATGCGGTGCTCATCTCCGTGGCATTAGCCCTTAGAGCCTGTGGTGGGTGAGGACCCGTTACCCCGGGACACAGGGCTAGTGTGACTCCTGGGTTACCACAGTTACCTTCCCCAGGTTACCCCAGGTACCCATTTATCAACCCCGAAAGGAAGGAAGAACAGCTGGGTAGGCTGGTCACTGGCTTGCCCTGGCCCGGGATCGAACCAGGGCCCGCAGATTCGTAGCCAGGCACGCTAGCCACTGCACCACGGAGGCGACGTTCAGTCCAGTCCGTAAATCAACAAAGTTGTCCGGCGGTCCGAGCATCTCCTGTCACCCCTGGTCAGTGTCCGCGCCTCCCGCCAGGTGGCAGCATGCTCAGTGGTCCTATTGTTTACATTTGGGCACAAGAAACACTCACGGTTCACCTGCACCACCTCCGTCAGTCCCCTGACCCCAACTGCCCCTGGTGCAGGAACGTCTCTGAGACTATTGAACACTTTCTGCTGCAGTGTCCGCGCTTCCACTCCCACCTTGTAGTGTTACGCTCTCAACTCCTCACCTTGAACGTCGCTACTTTGACCAGCCCACCCTGCTGGCGGCGGCTGGCGTCCACCCAGGTGGCAGCATGGTCAGCGGTCATATTGTTTACATTTGGGCACAAGACACTCACGGTTCACCTGCACTGCCTCCGTTAGTCCCCCGACCCCCACTGCCCCTGATGCAGGAACGTCTCTGAGACTATTGAACACTTTCTGCTGCAGTGTCAGCGCTTCCACTCCCACCGTGGAGTGCTACGCTCTCAATTCCTCACCCTGAACGTCGGCGGCGGCTGGCGTCCACCCCTCCCGGCAACACGCTGTCATTCGCCTCACCTGTGCCTTTCTGAGGAAGACAGGTCAACTACAGCGCCTGTGATAGCATCATAGGAGATCACCAGGGCTCAAAATTTTCCCCAAGGGATCCTCGCAGCCCTAAAAACAACAACAAAGTGATGTAAAAGTCCGCGGCATGGTAGTTGATATTGGCGGTTGCCGGACAGTAAATACTAGAGTAGGATAAACGTCCGGGGGTGGGTAATGGCCTCGGACTGTTGCGATTCCCGGACGTTTGCGGTTCCCGGACCAGTGTTCCCCCCTATTAGTCCGGGAAAACGAGGTTTGTGTGTACATCAAGCTATGGGTACTTGTACTTGTACTTTCAGTAAAATGTTGTCATCGTAACAAGACTTTTCTTAAGTAACAAAGCTGGGTACTTTTTACACTTGATTTTCTTTGCCATTAGGTGAAGAACTTGGAATAAAATAAGAACATAAGAAGAACATAAGAAAATAAGGAAGCTACAAGAGGCCGCGAGGCCTACACGTGGTAGTTCCTGAATGACTTGGTACTTGGAACCAAAATGTAGTGAATCAAGTAGGACTAGGTTTGAAGGTGTAAGGAATGAAAGATAAAGTACATGTGAGAGAAAGAACACATGAAATTTGATGCCCGAGTGATAAAGTACCTGATTAAAAGAGGATTAGAGAAAGAGAGAGATCAGTGCGAGAGTAGTGTTTGGACTGGAGCAGGTGGAGACTGAGATTTCTATTGGTGTCATGCTCATGAAGATCAAAGAATAAGCATAAAAATGACTTGGTAGGTAAATAGATTGATAGATAGATGGTTTGGTTGTTAAATGGGGTAATAGATTACAGAAAAATTTGATACAATTTAGAGTTATGGTATAAAGGATGCTGCACATCATACATGTAACCTTAAAGTCTGATGTGCAGACACATTATGCCGTCTTAAACAGTTGTATGTGTATATCAGCTGTATTGAAAAGAATATGGAAATACCTATCACGATGTAATGTTTCACCTATTGATGTGCCTGATCTTTGTCTGTTGTTTTTACAGACAGTAACTAAGGTGATAATCAGCAGTCAGGCTGGCAGAGGCATCAGCAGCATAGGGGGTCAGCAGGTGCGCCTCATCTCCAGCCAGAGTGGTAATGGGGGAGCGTCAGTGTCACCTGCCAAGCTGACACTACAGCAGGCACAGCATGTGGGATTCATACCACCCACCAAGCCACTCACCCAATCCCCAAACAAGGTCAGGAAGGAACATGAGTCACCGGAGCACATCTAATTCAACTTCTGTGTTTGCCATATTTTGCTAACAAGATACTTACACCATGTAATCTCTACAGGGGCCTTATCTGCCCATGTATGGAGTATGTCACATGTTTGGGGTGGATCCACTCATACAGCTCTCCTAAACAGGGTTGAGTCAAAAGCTTTTCGTCTCATCAACTCCTCTCCTCTGACTGACTGAAAGCTCTTCAATCTTTAAATCACCGCCGCAATGTTGCTTCTCTTGCTATCTTCTACCGTTATTTTCATGCTCACTGCTCCTCTGAACTTGATAACTGCATGCCTCCCCCACTCACGCGGCCTCGCTGCACAAGACTTTCTACTCATTCTCATCCCTATTCTGTCCATCTTCCTAATGCAAGAGTTAATCAGTATTTTTACTCTTTCATCCCTTTCACTGTTAAACTGGAACTCTCTTCCTCTTTCTATTATGCCACCTTCCTACGACTTAAATCTTTTCAAGAGCAGAGTAACAAGACACCTCCTGAACTAAATTGGCCCACCCCCCTTTCTTTATTCTCTTACTGTCTTCTTTATAGGGACTGGCAACTAAGCGGGCCTTGTGTTACCTCTTTTTGTTGTGCCCTTGGCCAGTCCTTTGTGATTAGAAAAAAAGAAAAAAAAGTGGACACAGTATGATTATGTCATACAAGCATTTGTTGAAGGTGAATTTGATGATCTGAGATTAATGAATTTGCACCCTCATTCACTGTACGAGCAGTATTTGCTGGATGATATTAGTATGGTAATACATGTGGGTTTTTTATTTTTTATTTTTTTATTTTTACATTATTAAGGACTGGCCTGAGGCAGAAAAAAAAGTAACAAAAAGTCCACTGAATATCAGTTCTCATATAGACGACAGTAATATACTTAAGGGTGGGCTGATTTAGTTTGGGATGTGTCTGGACACTTCTCTCGAAAGAATTAAAGTCGTAAGAAGATGGAAAAATGAAATCCATAATTGTGGTGTGACCGTCCACCACCACTATGAAAAATCTGCTCCGCAGGTAGTCTTGCAGTAGGAGCAGCAGATAACCACAGACCTCCAAACTGTTCAGTTTGGTGATGAGGCCATGATGCCACACGCTGTCAAATGCTCCCTCAGTGTCAAGGTCAATGACGTATTTGTCCTTTCCTTGGTCAAGACACTTATGCCAAGTGGTGGATAGATGGAGCAATAGGTCTGGCGCTGACCTGCTTTCTCGGAACCCACTATGCTTGATGTTAAGAAGGTGGTGTGATGTGAAGAACGACGATATCTTGTCGACAATTATAGCTTCCAGTGTCTTGCCAAGAACTGATAGAAGGAAGATGGGTCTATAGTTTTTGGGGTCAGTTCTTTTGCCTTTCCTGTGGTTTGTCACCACTCTGGCACCCTTCCATAGGGTGGGCCACCTTCCAGTAGTGAGGCAGTGCTGGAAGATAAGTGGAAAGGTGCGTTGTTAGCTGAGATGAAAGAGCCAACCTAGAAAAATGCAGAAACGAACAAAATTGTTTTTTAGGTTTTATCAACGGGAAATTAAAGCAGATAGATGGGATTAACAAGCTAAAAGTGAAAGGGACAGTTTACGAAGAACCAGTAGCGCAAGTCGAAGTTATAAATGAATGTATTCTAAAAGTAATCAATGAAGAAAAGGAACTCCTGAAAGGAGAGGGTAGAAAAAAGCACAGACGTAAGTGATATAGAAGTGGAAAAGCAGGAAATTCTGTAATTTTTGGAAGCCCAAGAGTAAATATAGCACCAGGTCTGGATGGAGTTTAAATCTGGATTTTGAAGGACTGTGGGGAGCAACTGGTGGATAAAGTACACAGTCTAGTTACATGCTTCCTAAATGAGGCTAAAGTACCCAAAGCATGGAAAAGAGCATCAATAATTATTGTCCTCATATATAAAGGAGGAAGCAATGAGGAACTGCTGAATTCCAGACCGGTCTTCTTGACTAGTATAATAAGAAAGCATTGTGAGAAGATAGTAAGAGACAGATGGGTTAAGTATCTTGAGAAAATGAGTTATCGTATCAAACAGACAATGTGGATTCAGAGCTGGGAGTTTCTGTACATCAAACCTGCAATGCTTCTACTCAAGGGTGATCGATGTAGTTATTAAGTACAAGAAAGAGATGGATGGGTGGATTGTTCTTACTTGGATCTGAAGAAACCAGTTGATAAGGTACCCCATAAACGATTGTTGTGGAAACTGGAATATGACGGTGGACTGGATGGGAATGTCCTGAAATGAGTGAAGGACTACCTAAAAGGGAGACAGTTGAGAAATTTAATAAAAGACGGAGTCAGGGTGGAGAAGTGTGTTAAGTGAAGTACCTCAAGGCTCGACATTAGCACCTGTTATGTTCCTGATTTATGTTAATGACATGGTGTCTGATTTGAAAAGTTACGTGAGCCCGTTTGCAGATGATGTGAAAATTATGAAAAAGGTTAAAATGTAGGAGGATTGCAGACTCCTACAGGAAGATACAGGAACTACCACCTGTAGGTCTCGCGGCCTCTTGTAGCTTCCTTATTTTCTTATGTTCTTATGTTCCTATATGGATAAAATGTATGAATGGAGTCAAAAATGGAAAATGAAATTTATTGCAAAAAAGTGCAAAATATTATAATGTTGTAAGAGTGTGAAAAGGATAAGATGGAACTACAAAATGGGAAGCGAGACAATCAATAAAGCAAGTGAAGAAAAGGATCTCTGAGTAATAATGTAACGGAGGGAAGAAATTATTGATAAATGAACAATGAGCAAAGTAGATAGTTAGTTTTTTTCTTCACATGTTAAAGTGGTGATGGAAAGGGCAAATGAATACTGAACTAGTGTGTAGCGCGGTAGGTGATGGCAGGCTAGTTGAGGGTGTGGTGAAGCCGTGAAGGCAGTCGGTGAGTGGACACAGAAAGGAGCAAGAGTAGTTCCTTTCTGACTTAAGTCAACAAGGCGGGCTGTTTTTACATAGAACATACCCTCGGTTGGAGGTAAGGTAGTGTGAAGGTGCTATAGTGATGAGATAATGTGAATATTGTTATTGTATATTGTTATAGGTTTGGGACCATGGGAGGTTTTGTGAAGTACGGGGACTTAGTAAATATTACAGTTTATCCTCGTCTAACGTGGGTATATGAGTCCGCACCGCACTGCTACCATGTTAGAGAAATTTCGCGTTACAGGGACTGGTGAAAGCCTTTGTTTTCTTCTTCCTCCTTCACAAAGTCCCCCCTTTTTCTTCCCTTTACCCCTAAATACCCTTATATAGGAGAAAAAAACCACACACTGCTGGCATTTATTAGATTGAAAAACACAAGGTAAGCACAGTGGGAGTTGAAAAAAATTATATTATACCTTACGTGAGAGAAGTGCACGCACACGGCGCCGGAGAGAGTTGTGGATGGGAGAGACTGGCTAAAAACCTTCAAAGTTCAGTGAACTCACAACACTTCTCACATCCTCATCAATGTTCTCTATCGCCGTCTCTTCCTGTTGCGGCGCTGCGCTGATAACAGCGGCGCTGGGCTTGAGTGGCGGAGGTGGTGGAGGTGGCTTGTGGGGGGTGGGGGGTGGGGGGCTTAGGCGGGAGTCAGCTGATGGGGCGGAGTCAGTTGTGTTGTCTTCCTTACTTGTGATGCCATCCTCTCCCTCCTGCCTCTTCCCCTCCAAACGTTTAACCTCTTCATCCGTGTTAGCTTCATGCGCTGGTTTGTGTTGGGCGTGCGGCTTCCCCCGACTGAGTGTTATTGCGATACTGATGCATTCGAGTCTTTAAATTTGAAACCGAATAGCAATTCTCCGTGAAGTGTCCGTAACACTCGTGGATAACACAGTAGGAAGGATTTTGTGCCGCACTGCGGGAAACAGCAGTGTTTCCAGAACCAGTATTTCCCTGTCTAGCGGGATTACGGTTAGCAGTCGTCGATCGTGCGCGATCATGTGTACCAGTAGAGGTTCTGTTTCCGTCTGTGTTTCTTGACGCAGGTAATTGCCATGAGGCGGCTTCAAGTTTTCTTTGTCGTTGACGTTCTTTAGCTTTAATAAAACACCGATAGGCCTTTAGATGCAGAGGCCAGAGGTCCCATGTACTGATATGTTTACATTTTTTCCATTTTCCCGTGCGGGCAACATGGGTGACTATTCATTTTTTCGTAAATAGTTTTTTTCGTTTACTCCACATAAGAGCCCCTCTCAGTAATGAAGTTACTTTCATAGTATCATGAATTACTCACATACATATCACATACACTTTAATCTCCATGTTAATCACAATCTTCGTATATATGATTGAATATCTGTAGTACTTGTATATGTCTTATACATGATTAATGTGAACGTGATAAATATGAGGTACATCAGTATTGTTGTACAAGTGAAGTATGACTGTAAGAAAGTTACGGATCCAAGTGGCATAGCATATGTATATAGAAATCTTCTAAAACTGTATTAGGAAGATACGCTGCCAGACGTACAAACGCACAGGCGGCTGACAAGGGAGGGAGGGGGTGCTTGGGATTAAAGTCATGTGTGGTAGTCTGAAGAAAGTGTCGTACCTCAGGCATCAACACACTGCTGTACACATGAATGTTTCTTATATACTTTGCTGGTATTCGTCAGTTGCATTTATATATATGTATAAATCAAGAAAGTTCTCTGTGTAGGAAAAGTTGTATATATCCCTTCATACTATAATAATCAGGAATAGTGGGCGCGCAGTGAATCATTTGACAAATGCTTATTCTACGATTAATATGTCCCATTTTCATTAAAAACATGCGAGAAAATTATCTACATATATTAATGTAACGAAACAGCAACAGAAAAGGTCTTATAGTAATGCCCGCAATAATACTTTTTTCCCATGAAAAAATAGAAATACTGGCGTTGTGTGGCAACCCCAGCTTTCAATGTCTATTCACGTATTTTCAGTGTGTCCTTGTTGACAATAATGGCATGTAAAGATAAGTCTTAGCTGAGAACTAGGGATGGCCGCAACTGTTGTATAAGATACATCTATATCCCTACCGGCTATATCAGGCTGAGTAGTGGTTACAGATGACAGTTGTTCGTATGTCACCATCTTTCTCTTCTATCTTGGTTTTTAATTTAAATATAAAATCATG
This sequence comes from Chionoecetes opilio, assembly GCA_016584305.1. Taxonomy (NCBI): domain Eukaryota; kingdom Metazoa; phylum Arthropoda; class Malacostraca; order Decapoda; family Majidae; genus Chionoecetes; species Chionoecetes opilio. The sequence continues at coordinate 470,009 of JACEEZ010024891.1, read as the reverse complement.
CAGTACTTCTTGTGGACTATAATTAAGAGACAGAGAGTTTTTCCGGAAGGCACCTCTTAGCAACATTATGTATGCAAAGAATTCAAAGAATTTCCGATTGTTACTAAGTGAAATGTTATCTCCCTGTGTCCAGCCATTCTCTTGAAAATACTGGATGAAATCTACCGAAATCTGGTTTGCTTCCACCTGTGCATCTAAGAAATCAGTGGTAGCAGCACCGCTTAGCAAAGTCTCAACAGCTAAATTCACTCCTTTCACTAAACTATGCTTTGCGTTACTCTCAAAGGATTCTAGAAAATTAGAATGAAAGGTTTGGTAATCTTTGTTCGCTTTGGGTTCCGCAAAAGCACTCGCTTGCACGAGGTGTGCAGCACGTGAGCCTGGCTGTAAACGTGAGCGAACAAATGAAATTTTGTCACTCATCAGTAATAAATGAATTAGCCATTACGTCCTCGCACATGGCAATATACTCTCGAGCTGTGTAATCCACATCAACTCCCGAAAAGGGCCTGACAGACGCGCTGGTAGGTAATAACTTAATCGCTCTAGCTGCCTGTGGTTGAGGATTCGAGGGAACATTACTACTACTTGCTGCTCCGGCCGGAGGAGACATGCTTGTTAGTGGGGGCTGAGGTAAGGAAGGGTTTAAAGAAGCAGGCGGGAGCCTGAAGTGTTGCGAACCACTACGCAGAACACGAGGGCTATCACTACTTTCTTCAAAATAAGATTCAACACCTTCCTGTGCCTCAGTGCTATCGTCAATCAATGTGGATTTATTTTCACCACATAGTCTAGCAAATTCCTCACTTAAAAGATCAAGATTAGGTTCTTGAGCCATAAGCTATAGGTAGAATTAGTAGTAAATTGCGTAATAAAATTGAAATAATAATTAATGCAAATATTATAATTATTATTATTACCGCAATTTTTTAATATGAGTACTATTTCTCAGGTGCATCTACAGCCTTACGTTGTTATTGTATGTATGGCCATCACAAAGAAGAAAAGTACATTTTACAAAGAGAAGAGATATATATATATATATATATATTGATATTTTAATATACTAAAAATTACTAAAAATGAAGTAATAGCAATATTAGTATTGATGAGATTATATTCAGCCAATTAGAACTGTCTCATGAAATAGGTCTTATTCCTTTTCACATGGATAATTAATCAATAAAATGTGAAATTAATTAATCACTAGCAAATTAATGTGCAACAAGTGATGTAATTGATTAAATTTCAATGAAGTGTCAGCTCATATGCATGTTTAATCGCACCTAAGTATATTAGCGTTGTAGCAGAAGATTCTTCCTTTGAAGTTAAACCAGCATCCAAGGGTGGGAGGTGGTTGGCGTCTAGGAGGGTTAGGCCAACAAGGTAGGGTGTGGCGCGCGCCTCGACCGTGAGTCTTCAAGTGGAGGCTGGGTGATGGGCGGCAGGGCGTCTGAGTCGACCACGCCCATGTCCTTAATTTCACTTCGTTCTCCACCAGTGTTCCACCTTGGAGCTGTAGTTAGGTCTTGCTTTCTTCAGCAATCTGGATCACGATGTAGTGTTCGAAGGGGTTTAATGCACCTTCATTCCTCCGTAAACAGGAAGCTTCTTGTTATTTACGCTTATATCTCTTTCATAGAACCGTTCAATTAACTGTGTAGGAATAAATGTTGTCGGGAAGTGGAGTCAAGTATGTGGAAGAGAGCGTGTGGATAGAAGTGTAGCGAGGTAGTTGAGGGGTGAAGGAAAGGGTCGCGGTTAGGGTGTGGCGCGGTCAGTCCGCGTAAACAACTCCGACCTTTTCTCCCCAAAGTCATTGTCACTACCAGTTCACTCCTCTGTTTGTCACTTAACTTTGCTCAAAGTTCTCGTACCACAATTTATCGTCTTGTATCAAAATGTATGTTATTTTGTTTTGTGCACTGACCCACCTTGGTATAATGATTGTAATCACTGGAACAGTCCGATCCACTGCTTGCCACCAAATATGTTAGCTTCCTGCGTGTCCTAACAGAGAAGTAACATATACTTACTTGTTTGTGTAAGTGGGGAATAAGTTGTCGAGTGGTGCCAACTTATAGTTATGAGTAAACGGATTAACAAACACAAGGTGGGGTCATTGGTTATTATTATCAATTACAGCACATGTATCGGCCTTATACAGCTCGATGTACGAAATGTCCTGATACTTATCAATGCACAAAAGGTATTACAACCTCAATGTCTATGAGTCACTTCCCACAACACGTCCTCACACGACCGGTCTATATCTGTCTATGAGGCGTCTTGTGTCCTGCTACCAGTGGGGTGAGGCAGGCGTGCCTCGGGGGGTGCCTGTTGTCTTGGTATCAAGGTGTGGCCGTCTCCGTTACGTGCTGCCCTCTGGTAGCTGTGGCATGGGCGTCATGGGCGTGACACGTCATAGCAATAATCTTAAAACCTGAACATTATTAGCAGAAAAGGTGCATGCATGAGATATACCTGTAGGAATAAACATATGCGCCAATAAGCCAACATCCGTGTCTGTAACTGGTGGTGGTAGATTTGGTGGTAAACCTGCACGCTTGCCCACGACTGCTCGAGACTGGTATTAGGAGAGGTAATAAGTCTCGAGGCTCACTTATTACTGCTTTGTATGCTATGAAATAAAAATGTTCTAGGTGAATGTAGACATATAATCGCATTTGAATGGCTATTATTCATATACAGTAACCTCCCGAGTTTCGCGCTTGCTTTCTTCCGAAAGCATAGCGCTAAACTCGAGGATTGTGACACTCGGGTATTGAAAACACTGAAAAATGCTTATTTATTCCGATGCGAGGTGTACCGTATTTTACGGCTTATAAGACTCCCTTTTTCCCCTAAAAAATACCCTGAAAATGGCCCGAGCCCCTGTCCCTCCAGCAGTGAATGGGTACTGGGTGTTACCCGGGGGTTTGTGACTCGCCTCCCGGGGAGGTGGCTTCGGTCAACACTAGAGGAGAGTAGAGGAGGAGGAAGAAGAGGAGGAGAGGACCTACGAAGCGATACTTGATCTTGATCTTGATTTTGATATAACAGGTGGCCTATTCTTCATAGGCCAGGAGCGGTATTACCAAAACGTATATCATAGTTGTGGTAGAGAAGTATCATAACTCTTGAATATCATAAATCAATGACATACGCCATATATCATATGTTTAGAATCTAGCGAAACCATTTATCATAGTCGCCTGCTAAATATAGCATCATTGTTTCTTTTAAATGGTTATATAATCAGTAAATTCATCCTTTGACCATGTTTTATGGATTGATACTCCTTCCCCTTATGTTTATAGCATGTTTAGGGCAGTGACACAGAGAGTAATGTAGTAATTCATTCCCGAAAATAGAGCATATAGATGTACCATTGAGCAGTATCTGTGTAAACACGGGACAGAGTTGCCAGATGGCGATGTTTTCGATCTAAAAGCTGTCTGTACAAAGTTGGCGAGGAACAATATGCCCCCGCATGGTCTACTTGGTATTTCCTAATCAGCTGTGCATCTCTCAGCTCACTCAACACGTCCTTATTTGGGCGAATATTCCTTCACTGAGGCTGTTATTGTGTCTCGGCCATATTAACAGAGTGACCGTATATCATAGCCGTGGGACCGTATATCATAGTCGCGCTAGAACACGGTGAACCCACTCTTAGCCTCCCGCGCGGTTTTGTGATACTCACCCCCCAATGGGGGAGGCGGTAGCGGAGTGGTTAGCGTCTCCGACTGGCGTTCTCGGTGACCCGAGTTCGATCCCCGAAGAAACCCAAAACCTTTCTGCACCGTCGAGTGGCCTAAGAACACCCACATGCCCTGCCCATCAACTCTAACTTCGATTGCGAGTGCATCGGAGGACACAGGGGGCAGCATGAGCCTCTAATCACAGGCGTCACTATAAGAATCCTGCCTGCGCCACCACGGGCGTGGACCAACCATCAAAGCCCTTAAGTGAACCTCCAGAGCCTACCATCCGAGCCCTGGGTCACCACTGCCTACAGGCGCTATAGGCACAAATGGAAAAAAAAAAAAAAAAAAAAAAAAAAATTGATATTCGCCAGCCAGTTGAGACTAAAATGGGCCATTTTGTCCAGCTGTGATATACGTTCTTATCTATGATCGCTTTGGTAATACTGGTCCAGGCCTTTGAACCGGCTGTTCCTGTAGAGAAAAACACAAACAAAAAGGAAAAAACTAAACAGTACTACATACAAGCTATATTAAGCCTAATATAATACTATACTAAGCCGTACAGGTCACAAGAAGAAGAAGAGGCCTACCGAGAAAATTGGTAAATTTTACTAGAAAATCTATTTATTTTTATTTTATTTTCTTAGAAATTTCTTTCCAAAATCGGTGAGTCTTCCAAGATATCTTATAAGCCGTAAAATACGGCTATTTGAGGTATTCGAGAGGCAGGTCTGGCAACCTGGTTTAAAGCACCGCACGTGACGCCAACGGTAGGAAGACGTGTCCCGTACGTCTCTTAGGGGAGGCGGTAGCAGAGTAGTTAGCATCTCCGAGTGGCGTTCTCGGTGACCCGAGTTCAATCCTTGATGAGGGCTGTAAAATCTACTTAAAATTTTTCTCTGCACTGTCGAGTGGCGTAAGAACACCCTTTTTTTTTATTTATTATTTATTTTTTTTTTTTTTTTTTTTTATATATATATATATATATATATATATATATATATATATATATATATATATATATATATATATATATATATATATATATATATATATATATATATATATATATATATATATATATATATATATACATTTGTGCCTATAGCGCCTGTAGGCTGTGGTGACCCAGGGCTCGGATGGTAGGCTCTGGAGGTTCACTTGAGGGTTCTGATGGTTGGTCCTCGCCCGTTGGTGGCGCAGGCAGGATTCTTATAGTGACGCCTGTGAGGCTCATGCCACCCCCCTGTGTCCTCCGATGCACTTGCAGTCGAAGTTAGAGTTGATAGGCAGGGCATGTGGGTGTTCTTAGGCCACTCGACGGTGCAGAAAGGTTTTGGGTTTCTTCGGGGATCGAACTCGGGTCACCGAGAACGCCAGTCCGAGACTCTAACCGCTCCGCTACCGCCTCCCCATGCTGCCGATTAACTCTTATAAAAATCCTGCCTGCGCCACCAAGGGCGAGGGCCAACCATCACAGCCCTCCAGTAAACCTCCCACCCCTGGAGGTCACTGCCTAACGGCACTATAGGCACAAAAAAAAAAAAAAAAAAAAGTGTACGAAGCAGCGCGAAACTCGGAGAGATAATGCACGAAAGTCGGGATGGTAAGAATTTAGGTTTCAGCATGAAACTCGAGGATAGCGAAATTCGGAAAGCATGAAACTCAGGAGGGTACTGTAAGCTAATAGAACATATTACATGTTCATTTGCATACATAGAGACATAAAACTCGCTTGTTATTTTGCATAGATTTTGCTCATTGTGGCTCATCGTCTTCCTCATCCTCATCTTTTTCTTAAGTGAAGGCCCTCCTCTGCTCCAATTGCTTAGAAGACATGACAGATCTGGTGTTGGTGGCACATGAGGTTAGGCAAGAATGTATAGTGAAAATCTGGGCACTGGCGCACACAAAAACACTGGGGTTGTAAGTTGAATGAGTGTACGGGAAAGACTGGGCTGACCATTGTTGGATGGTCACTGCGGCGTGGATGGCACTACAATCGCTTGCCCAAACAAATGCCTATAGCCTTGCTGACAGACAATACTGAGTGCTAAATGACTCACTCCCCTGTTCTTAACAGCATGCAAGAGTCATCGTAAATGTAGCAAAGGGTACTAAAGAAGTTTGATTGTACAGGAGAACCTCATTTAACTGGCATTTAAAACAACGGCAGCCTCAAAACAACGGCACTAATCGACCCAGGCATTAATTAGGTATAATTATTTCAAAAACTGAGAAAATCGGCAGAAATTTAGTTGGGCAAGGCTGTGGTCTACACAGACTCCCTCTCCTCACTCCAACTCCTCCTCTCCCGCCATCCACGATCCTCTACGTCCCTCGTCCACACCATCCAGAGGGCCCTTCACCTTACCAATGAGGGGTGGGAGATCGCCTTCCAGTGGGTTCCCTCCCACGCTGGTATCCCAGGCAACGAGGTGGCTGATTCTGCTGCCAGGATGGCCTTAACAGATGTGAACACGACACCCTTCCCTCTGCCGCTCTCCACAGCCACACGCCTCATCTCCCTCATCTCACACACTCGGCGATGCCCTCCGCATCACCTCCATGGGCCAATACCGCAGTGACTCATCCCCCCAGCCGTGGATACGGAAAAAGTCCCGCGTACTGGATGTCACTCACCCGCCTCCGCCTGGGGCACACGACACTCACAGCTCACCTGCATCGCCTCCGTCTGTCCCCTGACCCCCACTGCCCTTGGTGCATGAATTTTCCTGAGACTATTGAACACTTTCTGCTGCAGTGTCCGCGCTTCCACTCACACCGTGTAGTGCCACATTCTCAACTCCTCGCCCTGAATGTCACCACCTTCGACCTGCCCACCCTGCTAGCGGCAGCTGGCGTTCCCCCCTCTCGGCAACACGCCGTCATCCGCCTCACCTGTGCCTTCCTGAGGAAGACAGGTCAACTACCGCGCCTGTGATAGCATCATAGGACATCACCAGGGCTCATAATGTTCCCCAAGGGATCCTCGCAGCCCTAAAACAACAACAACAACCTCCAGAAACCACAGTATTTATTGGGATTTTAGGCGATTCCATAAGAGTAACTCTCAAAACAACGGCAAAATGAGTTATCCGGCATGCGCTCCCCCCCGTGGGTGTCGGATAAACGAGGTTCTCCTGTATCAGCATAGTATCGTAAATCAGGGTATTGGATAGTGAGGGATACCAGTAAATGATCCATATTAGTGAAAGCATTTAAGAATAGACGATAAATGGAGTGCATAGTGTGAACTGCCCCATAGACTTCAGTTTGAAGTAATTTCTATACACAAGCTATACTGAAATTAACCAAATTGTGTGAATTGGTCATTCGAGAGCTAAATTTGTATCAAAAGCTTGATCCTGCATGTGTTTTTCGTAAATATCTTTTTACCCATTCATGTGTGCCTATGGGACTTTTCTGAACTTAATACAGGGAAGTCCCATTATACGAGCATTCGGTATATGAGAAATCAATGATACGAGCAGAGTAAATTCGGGTCTATTTTCAATATACGAGATCGAAAATCCAATGCTATGACATTCAAACATTGTATTTGTTGTGTTTGGTATAGTTTTGTACACCTGGCTAATTACCCCTAAAGGTCAGGCCGCACACCTGACTAATTACCCTTCAGGTCACGCCTTGATTGGGGTGACCTGACTGGGGTCAACCAAAATCCCCCTTTGTCCAGCTTTGAGTCTTGTATTCAGTCAGTTACCTACCAACCACTACAGTGAGAGGAACACAGGGAGAGGAGGAGTGGTGTTCCTCTCACTATAGTGGTTGGTAGGTAACTGACTGAATACAGGACTCCTGGGCTGGACAAAGGGGGATTTTGGTTGACCCCAGTCAGGTCACCCCAAGCAAGGCGTGACCTGAAGGGTAATTAGCCAGGTGTGCAGCCTGACCTTTAGGGGTAATTAGCCAGGTGTGCGGCCCCAACCTTGGGACCTCTACAGTTTATTTTAGCTTGAAGAACATGTCTTTGATGGGGTCCTGGAACCAAACCTATATTTTACCATTAGTTATGTATTGCACTATACGAGATTTCGCTTTACGAGTATACCAGGTGGAACCTAACTGCTCGTATCTTCGGGACTTCCCTGTATAGTATTTTTTCCATTTTTGTTGATCTGTAATCCTATACCTATTAGAAAACAAACACTCACGTATTCATTAATCAGTGTTGTTGACCCTAAAGGAAGGTATTTCCATTCTGCCTATGTATTGTGCCTTTGATATACGAGAACTTCGATATATGAGTAGCCTCCATGGAATATATCGGCTCGTATCATTGTGATCATACTGTTTTTCCCTTCATGAACTTTAACCTGAATCCTGCCTCATCACATTTACCACTATGAAAAAAAGGACAAGTAGCACTCATTAAGGGGACCGCCCACCCTGAATATATTGAAAATTCATGAAAAAAAAAAAATATATGTTTAAAGTTATATAATGGTAGCTGTGGTCTTGGGCAACACACTGGTAGATAGTTTCTCCCAAATAAGGATATTTAAAGGGATTTAAACCTCCTGCTCCCTCCCCCCAGCACCACGCGAGCGCCACGCCTCGTTAGTTTACATCAGTTTTGACGATAAAATATCAATCATAATGCTATTTTTGAGTTTCCTGATGCATTTCAGTGATTACTTATACGTCTGCCAATGCGTGCGATAATATAAAGCAGTTACCGGGAGCGCATCAGAGCTCAGTGTCTTTGTTGCCGCTGATAAAGATAGAGAACCGGGGATTAGACACTGGGGTCGGGGTAAAGGAAATTGCGACACTAGGAGGAGTTTCAGAAGGCAGGGAACTAAAGTGATTTATAAGAAGAGAGAGAGGAGGGGTTTAGTTAAAGATAAAGGGAGAATGGACAAAAAGAAGAGGAGTTGCTTGAAGGTTTACTATACAAACTGTAGGAGTATTTTAAACAAGATAGATTTCCTGAGAGGAATAAATAGTGTAGCTGATTTTGATATAATAGCATTAACAGAAACACATGGTTGGATATGTCAGGAAAGGTATTTGATCCGGAGGTCGAGATAGCTGGGTATAAGTTATTTCACAAGGACAGGTTAGGCAGGCGAGGTGGAGGAGTTGCGCTTTATGCAAGAGATACATTGCAGTGTTGTGTTAATAATGTTAAAAACAGTTGACAGCATAGAGTCTATATGGGTAGAGGTTACGGAGGGAACTGAGAAAATGGTTTTGGGTGTAGTAGCCGGCAGGCCAAGACCCTCAAAAAAACTTTTCATGGCATTTATTGTTCAAAGCTGGCAACCATGCTAGAAAGTATCACTATGGTATAAAGGTTTAGAAACTCCCGGTTGCCAAAATGGCATTTGACCTTTAAGGTCAAATTTGGAGGTCAAAGGTCAAATAAGGCCAAATGTTGTATTTCCCTCTTTTATTGTGTACTTCCAAGTACTGTAAGGTTTGGCAAGAAACACGGAGGATTTAATGATTTACAAGGACTAAGTTGCAAAATAATAGGTAATTGTGAAGGAAATTAGGATTTAAAATGTTCATTACTCCATTATAATTCGAAATACACACAAAATAAAGTTCCTTTAACGTACCGTATTTGCCGGCGCATAAGACGCAGTTTTTTCCCTTAAAAAAGAATGCAAAGTTCACCCTGCGTCTAATGCGGCCATATTAGTGCATGAGAGGTCGGTCAGTGAATGCAGAACAGCCGGTGGTGTATTACTAAAGGGATCTGGAGTGATCTGTGTTGAGCAGTAGTCCACTGAGCACAAATTTGTAACTGTGTTATCAACAGTAATGCATAATACTAAGAAAAGGTTGGAGTTTAAGAGAAAACAAGAGCTGGGGCAACAAGATAGCGATTGTTGCTGCCAAGATGGCCGTGTCAGATGTAAACATCATCCACCCCCCGCTGCTGCTCTCCATTGTAAAACGTCTGATAAAACGTCTCGGCGACGCCCTCCGCGCACCCACCATGGGTCATTACCGCTCAGACTCCTCCCCGCACCCATGGAAAAGACAAACATCCCGCATATTAGATGTCGACTCGGGCCACACAAGTTGACACAACAGTTGAAATGAGATGATAGTAGGGAGGCAGAAAATTGTGTTGGAATTTTCGCTGGAATGAGTATTGTTGATAAATGGAATAGTGAAACAAAGAGCGTGTTAAAGTTTTATTTGAAGGAGTGTGAGCGGTGAGAGGGAGATGTAGTATCTTGGGGAGTCTGTCTATACACACAGGGATGGAGAAAGGGCGTCGTGGCTTTGTAGTTTATTTGACAGCGAGTCATTGTACAACGTGCGGACAAGAGGTGCGCGGCGTGTGTGTCTCTGTGTGTCCTGTGGCTGACTGAATTACCTGGCTGGTGTTGCAGTTGTGTCGGCAAGGACAAGTCAGGTCAGCGTCGGGTCACCCTCGGGCCTCTAATCCTGGTCGCAGACAGGGGGGTGGCCTAAGCCGATGCAGGTGTGTATGTGCGTGTGTGTGTTAGCGCCGCTACAGTGGTAAGCAAGGTGGGATAGGAGACAACATAGGCCTTTGTACCACCTCGACCCCTCAATCCTCACCCCTGTACCTCTACGGATAAGGAAACTGTATGAAAGAGTGCTAGTAAAAAGGCTGCAATGGTACCTGTAGACGGGACAAAAGTCTTCCACACTGTACACCAAGACCAAGACCCATCACGGCGCCACACCGTCCCCCTCAAGGCCGAATCACACAATACCATCAAGGTGAAATTGGTGACAGGGCACCGTCTCATCACATCCGTTAGAATTTCTTACATTCAAACAAATAGACGTGTTACACTAAATGGTGCGCCGCCATCACAGCTCCAATACATCACTGTCCTGTCACGTAACGGTTTCTGGGGAAGAATATTTTAACGTAATGAGACTGTGCCGTGCTGATAATTGTCTTTTTCTCAAGGCTTTATGTACCCAAAACAATATCTTTTAGAGTTCCACTCCTCTTCTTCATCGGACAGAAGTGCTATTAATGCAAATTTCTTCAAGCATAGCCTCTGAGGCACCATGTCTGCTTAGAGGGTGAGCAGGAACTGCCAAAAATTACGGAACCATGACGAATAGTGTGAATACAAGGCACGGCTGACGGAACGCTGCCGTGATTTCAGAGTGTGAATCAGCCTTCACCTGTACCTTCCTGAAGAAGACTAATCAACCCTCGCGACTGTGATAGATTCATAGGTGTAAAGCAGTGCAAATATCGTCGATTCCGACAACGGTGCCCTTCACAAATTACAACAATAACAACAAGGTAGAGATGGTTACCTTACAGTGTTATCTAAATATCTTCGTGAATTTTTGTTATTGGACAACCACCGATTTCGAGGCCGAAACTTAAGTCCTCCTGAATAGTTTTGATGTGTTTTGAATTAATCTGTGTTCCGTTTTTGTCGGAAATCAATGTTTGTTTACATGTGTGTATGTGGGGGAGGCAACCTGCCCCTCCAGGTCCGCCCCGCAAACATTGCTACGCTTCACACTGCCATATTATTGGTAATTTTCGTTATTTCTCTATATCATCTGTTACTAAACCAAACCCCACCTCTAACCTAACCAAATCTGATTTAACCTAACTTAACTTTCTGGCTGAAGTAACGGTAGATTTCCGGTACTACGTGTAATGCCATTATTATTCAATTGCGCCATGGGAAATGGGGCTCAAAATACTCAGAATGAAGAAAGCTACACGATGGTGTAGGTAAGAGTTCTAGGACTTTTGAAAGCCTACTACCAAAATAATGCCAATATCTATACTGCAAATTTTCCACAAAGTCTAAACACATGGCAGAAAAGCAACAAAGGCATACCTACAACATTAAATCTAAGCTATATGTCATAGGTAGCAAATATTAGAATATCAATTCGTGGGGGCATCCTGCAATATACAGTCGGCGCAAAAAAACTTAGGACGCCAAAAAACTTGGGGCGGGAATACGTCCTTAGCTGTTTTGACAATTTCGGTGGAAGTGATTGAATTTTTTTACGTTTTTTGTATGTCTGGCAGTGTATTAGGGTTTCTGCTGTAGATTCCTTGCTTCTGCCCGCTCTGTATCTTCCAAGTCATCATAGGAAGAGGTTGTTGTGTTTGGTTCTCCAACCTTCCTACACCCCCATTCGCCCCTCCATCTTCTATCGCCTTCTCCAGGTCTAATAAAGTATTATGCTGGGCAAATCTCCATCAATTGTGAAGAAAACACATATAGTAACCTTGTATCGAAGAGGGAAAACAATTGGCCAGATAGCGAGGGAGTTGTGTGTTTCCAAACATACCGTCTCGGTGTGGTGCAGGCGGGCGCAAGATGGTGAGTTAAGGACTGTTTTGGCGTGGAAGAAAGGGTCAGGGTGGCCAAGAAAAACTTCAAAGAAGACTGATCAACTGCTCAAAATTATTATTGACATCAACAAACCTTATGAGCAGTTGATCAGTCTTCTTTGAAGTTTTTCTTGGCCGCCCTGACCCTTTCTTCCACGCCAAAACAGTCTCTAACTCACCATCTTGCACCCGCCTGCACCACACCGAGACGGTATGTTTGGAAACACACATCTCCCTCGCTATCTGGCCAATTGTTTTCCCTCTTCGATACAAGGTTACTATATGTGTTTTCTTCACAATTGATGGAGATTTGCCCAGCATAATACTTTATTAGACCTGGAGAAGGCGATAGAAGATGGAGGGGCGAATGGGGGTGTAGGAAGGTTGGAGAACCAAACACAACAACCTCTTCCTATGATGACTTGGAAGATACAGAGCGGACAGCAGCGAGGAATCTACAGCAGAAACCCTAATACACTGCCAGATATACAAAAAACGTAAAAACATTCAATCGCTCCCACCGAAATTGTCAAAATAGCTAAGGACATTATTCCCGCCCAAGTTTTTTGGCGTCTTAAGTTTTTTTGCGCCGACTGTATTATGATTTATGACCGATTTTGGTTACACTGTCATTCTCTTTACATTTTAACGAGTATAATTTTTCATTCACATTCATTGCACTGTGAATATTGTATTTAGGTACATGCTCATAATCATTTGCTTTCCCCTACAAATCCTTTTTTTTTTTTTAATAACTTGATACTTTTACGGGAAAAAAAAATTCCCTCAAAAACACCAATATTTTTTTTCTTCACAAAACCTCTTTGTAAAATAGGGGTGCGGAGGTGCGTCTTATGCGCCGGCAAATACGGTAACTTCTTTCTTAAAATAAACCTTCTTCATCAAGAAGGCACTACGATAGTTGAATATAATTTTCCCTGTGTCCTAATACCTTTGGCAAATAATATGTATCCAGACCATGTTCACTGCCTGCGATGTTAAGGCATCCGTCTGCATCACAATCGCATGATTCAAGATCAACATCGATTCAACCGCATGATTCAATCCAGCATGATTTCTTCCCATGTCCAACAAAGGATGAGACAGTATCACAGCCAGTTATGGGATGGAAGCCAAGTACATTATCCACTACTACTCGAGGAAGGTTCTTGTTGATGACGTGCACTGGAAAGCATTCCTGCTCCTTGGAGGTGCCGCTCATCATCCACACTTAGCACGGTTTGTCCCTGGTAAAGTGAATGAACAAGAGGAGGACGTCTGTGTCACGACACTTGACGATTATGCTTTCAAATCCAGCATCAATGGCTTCAAGGGCATGGAGGACGATCCTAGTGTCCGCCTCCTCGTGGTTTGCCTGTAGTGTAGTGTTGGGATGACTCCCCGTGTTGTCGAATATCTGTCTGGTTTGCTGCCACCAACAACTATCTCCTTCTCTGTCATTGTACTTGGCAAGTTTGCCACTTTGGAACATGGCAAGGTCTTCCTTGTTTTCATCGAAAGCGATGAAGTTCATCCACGATTGGGGAAGTGGAAGATCTTCCCGGTCGATCACCTTTCGTGTTGGTCTATTCATCTGCCCAGCTCTTTTGGTCCTCGTAGCTGACTTGATAGATAAAGGCCTGTACTGGTCAAACACAACATCAATCCTGGAAACCATGCCACTGAACTGCTTCACCACAGTCTTCTCGAAGTTTTTACCATAGTCACCGAAGGATGTGCACTTTGGTGGCTTCTGTAAGGACTGAATCAATGAATGGCCATCGACTATAATGCATGTTTTTCCTGTTGTATCCGGTGTTCCTTTGAATGTCTCTACACCAAGATCAGTCGTTAGCAGGGGAAGCATGGCAGACTTCTGGGTACTGTTCATCTTTTTATCTGTGTTTACCAAACTAAGTGGTGCAACTGACAGTTCATGCTCCAGTACAGGAAGGTCCTGAAGATACGAGCAGTTAGGTTCTACCTGGCATACTCGTAAAGCAAAATCTCGTATAGCGAAATACATAACTACAGTAAAAGCCTTATAACTCGGCACTGTATAACTCGGAATTTGATATAACTCGGCATGGCAAAGACAAGTTTTTTTTTTTTTTTTTTTTTTTTTTTTTTTTTTTTTTTTTTTTTTTTTTTTTATTTTTTTTTTATTATTATTATTATTATTATTATTATTTTTTTTACACCTATGCCTATAACGCGTGTAGGCAGTGAGCTCCAGGGGTGGGATGGTATGCCCTGGAGGCTCACTCGAGGGCTGTGATGGTTGGCCCTCGCCCGTGGTGGCGCAGGCAGGATTCTTATATGTAGTGACGCCTGTGATTAGAGGCTCATGCCGCCCCCTGTGTCCTCCCATGCACTCACAGTTGAAGGTAGAGTTAATGGACAGGGCATAGTGTTGCAGTAACTAAGTGCTCAAGTGATGTAAAATTAAGTTGTACAGGTACAGTACTGTATACAATACAGTACAGAGTTGTGATTAAAGTGATACCAGTGTTAAAATGCGACTGAGTCCCCCTAACATCTTCTACATGTTACAACAAGGCTCCCCTCTCCTTGGATTACAGGCCTGCTGGTACCTGTTCACTGGTAAGTGTAGTTTTTATGCTTTTACTGTACTGTATTATTATTATTATTATTATTTTTTTTTTTTTTTTTTTTTTTTTTTTTTTATAACCCATATCAGAGGAGGACATTGCATAACTCGGCACATTGAATAACTCGGCAAGGGACAGAGCCCCTATCGTGCCGAGTTATAAGGCTTTTACTGTAATGGTAACATATAGGTTTGGTTCCAGGACCCCATCAAAGACATGTTTTTCAAGCTAAAATAAACTATACCCAACACAACAAACACACAGCGTCTATATTACCCACACTGTACTACCTATTCTCTAAAAAAAGCATTCTGAAAGAGAAAAAAGCACACAAAATAACAACTGCACATTAATTAAACATAAAACATGCATAAAACTCACAAGTGGTAATGTTGTGTGGGAGACAGGAAGCTGGCATGTAGCCAGCTCGTGGTCATACCACAGCACCACCACACCGCCGCACCACCACACCACCACACAAAACACAGTGAATTAAGAGTGTGACAGCACAGTAGGACAGAGCACAAATAAGTCACAATAAGCACATTAAGTAAACCAGTAAATCACTAAAATCGACTCACAAGGCACAATACAAGCAAAAAAGACGTTGTACTGTAGGGGACGCCGCGTGATACAAGAGAGGGTAGGGTAGGTAAGGGACAAGGGAGGGGTGCGCAGACCTCTTCCACTGCCCAATAATTCGTCTCTGCGCATCTGAATCATTGTACATCATCATACAGCCCAGATGCATACGTGGTAGGGCGCGCATTTTGAACTTGGTAATTTTACTCACCCCAGTTTAAATGTCGTAGCATTGGATTTTCGATCATGTATATTGAAAATAGACCCTAATTTACTCAGCTCGTATCATTGATTTCTCGTATACCGAATGCTCGTATAATGGGACCTCCCTGTACTTTGTGAAGATTGACTACTCGCCCAGCTTGTGACGCATTGAACAGTCTCTGTATCAGTTGCCTGTCCGCTTTGATTGTCTTGGTGACCCTCTGCTTTCGATCTTGCACAGGTGTTTTGTACAGCGTTGCAAATGTTTTTGACTTCTGGCATTTCTGGTGATCGAAGAAAGGTATAGTCTTCTCCACTAATCTCTCTTTTACATTCAGTAACACGACATCTTCCCCTCTGTCTTTGGCAATGAGGAGGTCTGCAGTTACCTCTTCTGTGGCAATGTCGTTCGTAGTCAGTGATCTCAGCCTTGTCACAGCAGCGCATGTATCTTCTTGATTGGATGTTGTGAACACCTTGAATCGACGAAACTGGGCCTCAGTCCTGTTTCATTTTGGATGGAAGACCATCTTTCCGAGTTGAGAAGTCTTTTTCAGAGTCGTCATTGCGAAGGCCAAAGAGATACAAAGTGTCTTTCGATATCTGGGACCTCTCGGACCAAGTTGTGCAAAACTGAAGATGTGATGATGAGTTGTAAAGATGGGAGTTATTCAGGAGTCACTGCTACTCTATATACTGCAACTCGCTGTGGTCGCTGTTCAAGGTGGCCACTTTGAACCGACTTAAGGTCTGTCACAATGACATCCTTAATTAAGAGGCTTCTGGGGCTACCCAGGTGGTGCAGTTCGTCCCTGGCCTTCGCAAGGAACGGGGTGAACAATATGGATGTGATCCGTCGACACTCCGCGTTCAGTTTAAGAAGTAGAGTGGAGCTCTCTGCGAATTCCATCATCACCTCTGTCAGGCAGAGCTCGGCCTATGTATGTGCATTGTGTACCTATACAACAGTGGTGGCTGGGCCTGCTGTTTATATAGAATGTGGGGTAGCGCAGGTGTACATAATATATAGTACGTATGCTTTCTATGTTTTTTTTGTTTGTTTTGTTTTTACATCTTGGCCTATAGCGCTTGTATGCAGTGACCTCTAGGGGTGGGATTGTAAGCCCTGGAGGCTCATTTGAGGGCTGTGATGGTTGGCCCTCGCCCGCGGTGGTGCAGGCAGGATTTTTATAGTGACACCTGTGATTAGAGGCTCATGTCCCACCCCCCGTGTCCTCCGATGCACTCGCAATCGAAGGTAGAGTTAATGGGCAGGGCATTTGGGTGTTCTTAGGCCACTCGACGGAGCAGAAATATTTTATGCGGATTTATGGGTTTCACTCGGGATCGAACTCGGGTCTTCGAGAACGCCACCCGGTGATGCTAACCACTTTGCTACCACCTCTCCTCACACTGTACAGCAGTGTCTATATTGCCCACATGTATATATTATATTTTATTTACTCTATTAAGTTCACTCCCTCATGTCTGTATGCTATGTTGTTGTTGTGTGCTCTTTTTTCCTATATGCTTTCGGATGAAAATCAAATTATATTATTATTATTTACCTATTATTATGGAATTTTAAACCCATATATCTCATTATTTCCTCAATTTGCCATGCCAGACCTAAAATTATTTGAAAGTATAAGATAAAAGAGGGAAAAACAAAACTTGGCCTTATTTGACTTTTTGACCTCCAAATTTGACCTTAAAGTTCAAATGCTATTTTGGCAACTGGTTATTTCTAAAACCTTACACCATAGTGATTCTTTCTAGCATGGTTGCCAGCTTTGAACATAAAATGCCATAAAAACTTTTTTTAGACATCTTTCCTAGGGTTGGCCTGCCGACTATAGTGTATAGGCCTCCAAACTTATATAAAGAGGATTCAGCTCCTATATGTCAAGAAATAAACAAGGCCTGCAGATATAATTGACAATGCGTGGTAGGAGATTTTAAGGGATTCATAGGAATATAGACTGGGATTTAATTATAGGAGACAACGACGTAGAGGAATTGTTAGATATAATCCAGGATAACTTCCTGAGCCAGGCAATCAAGGAGCCTACTAGAGGAGATAATATTCTAGATTTATTGCTGACAAACAGGGAAGGTTTAGTTACAGAGGTGGAGGTTGGTGGACAGTTAGGAAATAGCGATCATTGTGAAATCAGGTTTTGCTTAAAATGGGAAGTTGGAAAAATAAGTTTTAATAATGAAAGAGTACCTGACTTCAGAAAGGCCAATTATGCAGGATTAAGAAGACACCTGGAGGGGATTAACTGGGGGGGTAGGATAAAGGAATGTTCCAAGGTCATACATCTGGTAGTGAGGTCGGGGCGGATGAAGATTATACATTACACACAAACCTCGATTTCCCGGACTAATAGGGGGGAGCACTGGTCCGGGAACCGCAAAAGTCCGGGAATCGCAAGTAAAAAAAAAAAAAAAAAAAAAAAAAAAAAAAAAAAAAAAAAAAAAAAAAAAAATGCGATGCCATTACCCACTCCCGGACGTTTATCCTACCTAGTATTTACTGTCCGGCAACCGACAATATCAACTACCCCGCCGCGGACTTTTACGTCCGCTGAGCATGCAGCCACCTGGCGGGAGGCAGCAGAAAGTGTTCAATAGTCTCAAGAGACGTTCCTGCACCAGGGGCAGTGGGGGTCAGGGGACTAACGGAGGCTGTGCAGGTGAACCGTGAGTGTTGTGTGCCCAAATGTAAACAATACGACCGCTGAGCATGCTGCCACCTGGCGGGAGGCAGCAGGAAGTGTTCAATAGTCTCAGAAATGTTCTTGCACCAGGGGCAGTGGGAGTCAGGTGACTGACGGAGGCTGTGCAGGTGAAACGTGAATGTTGTGTGCCCAAATGTAAACAATACGACCGCTGAGCATGCTGCCACCTGGCGGGAGGTGCGGACACTGACCAGGGGTGACAGGAGACGCTCGGACCGCCGGACAACTTGGTCAATCTACGAACAGGACCAGGCATTTCAACGTAAAAAAAAAAAAAAAAAAAAAAAAAAAAAAAAAAAAAAAAAAAAAAAAAAAAAAAATTGGCCGAGACTGACATATCCCCGGACCTCGGATTTTGTCCGGCAAATCCGATATCCGGGAAATCGAGGTCCGGGAAATCGAGGTTTGTGTGTATTTGTAAGGAATTTAACCCGTACGCGGCGGGCGACTTTTTACTTCCCCGTGCACACCAGCCGGGCTAATTTGCTCTAAATCGTCTCTTATCAGTGACAATTTGTAAAATAACTACTGAAGCTATACAGAAGCAAAAAGAATAGTCGTTTAGCTTCATCTTTCTATTACGTTATACAAGTATAAATAACTTTCTAGGTACTCTGGATACCTCACAGTGAGGTGATGAAGTAAAGTATTTTTCGCGTCTCACGAGGCTTTCTGAGCTGACCGCCGTTCAAACGTTTGTGTAGGTCAAAGCTTTGGCTTCTCTTTCTAGCCATACACATTTTATTGATTCTAGTAACTGCTCATTGTATTATCATTAACACTATCGCTCGGTCAATTTTTTGCTTTGAGTTGCGAGCCAAAATCCGAGTTACGAGCGATTTTTTTTTTTTTTTTTTTTTTTTTTACGAGCGAGCTTCAGATACGCCGCCGCTAGTTGGCGCAGTGAACGCCACAACATCTGCCCAGCATTCCGCGTCTCACTCGATCACTTCACGTGGTTACCTCGCCGTGGAACCATCTCTGTTGTGTTGTGCTCACACAGGCGAATGCAAATGGCGGAGGGTGAGTGCAGTACGTTTAGCGGCAGTCTACTTAACAATAACTCTACAAGTTAGCGATATCTACTTAGCCCTAAATAACTAATTAAATTTGCAGCAAGATCCCTCGGTAAACCAGATTTAGGGTGGGCGGTCCCCTTAAAAGAAGTTCGCCAAATGTATGAGATTTGCAGAAGTGTAGGATCCCAGTGTAAGTCAGAAATGCAATATATTGGGAAATGTCTTGAACACTTATGAAAACAAGACAACTTGAAAGTTTAGAGTGAGGGGTTTAAGAAACTGTTCATGTAATCCTTCTTAGAGTATTGAGAGAGGCAGAGACAGAGGGACATTGGATACTATGAAGTATAGTACTAAGAAGGTGAGGGAACAACCCTTGTGTAAAGTGACAATATGTGAGAGACAAGAGTTCAAGGAGGTGTATGGATAGGTTTAGGTGTAAGACTATTGCCATAGAAACCACTTTGAGGGAGTTCCCAGGAACAGTAGTGCAAACTTGACTAGAAAAATGCAATGTGCAGAGAGAAAGATTAGTTTTAAATATGCCCTCCATTCACCAGATTGTTGTGCAGCGAGTGAGTATGGGTGGAGGGTCCCCTGTGAAGAGTCCCAGTAAGTTGGCCTCTGTGTCATTGGCCTCCAAATCACCCACCAAAATTGCCCCAGCCCCTCCTTCAACACAGCAGGTGAGTTGCCCAGCAGTGGATGTTTTCTCCCTGCTTATATATATATATATATATATATATATATATACAGTGGTCCCTTGCGTTTGGCGAATCTCAGCTTGGGGAAACACAATATTGGCGATAGGTTGGATACGGTACCAGAATCCCAATTTGGCGCTTCAAATTAACTTTTGGCGAGACGGTGCTGACGTCACGGAATGACGTCGGCCCAGAATACACCACTCGCATGCGACCATGTTGGTTGGTAATCAACAGATTACGTGTATGGGAGAACGCCCGATCAAAGGCTTCACCGACAGCATCTGCTGGGTGACTCCCAAGTCAAGCTCAAGGTGTTTGTTATCTTCCCGGCAGCCATCTTGACGACTGCGCTGTTTTTTGCTCCAAGTGACGGTACCTTTGGCGTTTCACACTAAGACTATGGCATCTACAAGTACTGGTGGTGGTGGTTCGAAGAAGCCAGTTGACGATAAGAACAAGGGCAAAAAAGCGGAGAAACATGAGTGGAGGAAAGGTAAACACACAGCCACAACCACCACCGCCTACACAACCACCACACTCACTCGTCTCACCAGGCCTAACTCTAAATAATTCATGGTAAATAACATATGTTATCTATTATCTATTGTCTTTTGTATTGCTGTTAATGTTTCATGTGTAATGCCTTTGCTTTTAAGCAGTTAAGGTACTAAAATGGAGGTCAAAAGGGTGAACTCTGGCCTTGTCAAAGACTAATGGATAATTTTCCCATTGAAAGTACTAATCGCGTTTGTCAAAATTCACATTTGGCGATGGTTTGGCAAGACTACCGTATTTTACGGCTTATAAGACGCTGCATCTTGGAAGACGCACACTGATTTTGGAAGAAATTTTCGAAGGAAAAAAACAAACAGATTTTCTACTAATAGGAAGTACACTAGGGTTCCACATAAAACGAGAAATTGGTTGATAAACAAGGTCGTTTTATGTGAATTTGCTCTATGTGAAACACATAACCTATGGGTAAAATTGATATTGGTCGATCGGTCCTCCCGTGCATACCCGTACATTTATACTAATTCACACCCACGCATATCAAAACATATAAATGATAAGTTATGCATATAAATGATGAAATAGGCATATTACATTGTTGCTTACCTTAAATCTAATAGGGATTATCTACAGGGGGCGAGGGTTCCGAGGCATCTTGTAGGCATCGATGGCATCGATGTCCAAGCATCGTCACATCGGTCGGGGCTCGCATGATTACAGCTGATAACTTGTAAACAAACCCACAACAACGAAAGTGTACCCTCGAATGAAAGCCATCAATAAATTACGATAACTGACGATATCGTGAATGGATCACAACATATATCCTTCACATGAATGTTTTTTTGGTAATAATGGACGATAACTGCGCGATCGCTACCGCCGTTACATCGATCGGAGTTCGCCCGATCACAGCTGATAACTTGTAAACAAACCCACAACAACGAAAGTTGCCCCTGGTGCAGGAATGTCACTGAGACTATTGAACACTTTCTGCTGTAGTCTCTGCGCTTCCACTCCCACCGTGTAGTGTTACGCTCTCAACTCCTCACCCTGAATTTCACCATCTTTGACCTGCCCACCCTGCTAGCGGCGGCTGGCGTCCCCCCCTCACGGCAACACGCTGCAATCCGCCCCACCTGTGCCTTCCTGAGGAGGACCTCAGGACAGGTCAACTACCGCACCTGTGATAGCATCATAGGACATCACCAGGGCTCATAGTGTTCCCGAAGGGATCCTCGCAGCCCTAAAACAACAACAACAACAACGAAAGTGTACCCGCGAATGAAAGCCATCAATAAATTACGATAACTGATGATATTGTGAATGGATCACAATATATATCCTTCACATGAATTTTTTTTTTGGTAATAATGGACGAGAACTGCGAGATCGCTACCGTCGTTCCTCACCTCATGCCACCCTCACCCCACCTCCGTGGCGACACACCGCCGCCGTGCCCCACCTCACCCCATGCCAGGGACACACAACCTTCGTTATGTACGATATTTCGGCGCTCTATATGAGAACTCCTCGGATTTGCCCTACTTTGATGGCGGAATCGTTCTATATGATTAAATTCGTTCCTAACAAAAATTTTGGAATTTTATTTGTTAAAATTATTATAATTTTTTAAATAAATATTTTAGGTCGTTCGCTTTATAGGGGAAACGCTTTATGCGGGACCCTAGTGTAGTAAAATCTACTGAATTTCTCGGTAGTCGGTAGTCCAAAGTGGATTTCTGCTGCTTCTGTTCCCATATTCTTTGGTGTATCGTACAACTTCTAGCTTGTATGTGATAATTTCCTGGACTTATAAGAGCTTGTGATACGTGTGACAACCTGGTGGTAAATGGTAACAACAACAATCAACACTAGCAGAAGATAGTTGGGGCTGTTGGTATGGACTCAGTTGCCAGGTGGTCAGTGCGGTGTCGATAGGGATCTTTAAAAGGAGTCTGGCTAAATTCATGGATCGGGAAGAGAGGTGGATGTAGGTGGTGTTAAGCAACAGGAACTACCACGTGTAGGTCTCGTAGCCTCTTTTAGCTTCCTTATTTTCTTATGTTCTTATGTTGGCACCAATCTGCCGAGGCGGAAAGGCTCCCGCCAGTAGGCTACCATAGTAAACATCACAGGGTGAGGACAGATCAGTTGATTTGAATGTCTTATGGTATTTGAAATACTCTTAACAGATAAGTACTGAGGTTACATCATATAAGAGGCTGAATTGAATAGCTACCTAAGCTAACCTCCTATAACATTCGTCTTGGAAGACACATGAGTATTTTTCAGGGTATTTTTTTTGGGGAAAAAGTGCATCATGATCCGTAAAATACGGTAATTAAATCGTCAAACGTAAGGGACCACTGTATACAGGGAGGTCCCGAAGATACGAGCAGTTAGGTTCCACCTGGCATACTCGTAAAGCGAAATCTCGTATAACGAAACACATAACTAATGGTAAAGTATAGGTTTGGTTCCAGGATCCCATCAAAAAAAAAAAAAAAAAAAAAAAAAAAAAGTTTTTCAAGCTAAAATAAACTATAGCAAACACAACAAACACACAGCGTCTATATTAGCCACACTGTACTACCTATTCTGTAGAAAAAGCATTCTGAAAGAGAAAATAGCACACAAAATAACATAACTGCACATTAATTAAACATAAAACATGCATAACAAGCAAAAAAGACGTTGTAATGTAGGGGACGCCGCGTGATACAAGAGAAGGTAGTGTAGCGGTCCCAAGGTTGGGGCCGCACACCTGCTAATTCGAGAGATCGGGAACTCGAAAGGCCAGGGGTCGCTGGCAGTTTTAACTCTTTTTTGATAATAAGTTGGTCTACTGGAAAACAAAATATGGGCGTATTCCACTGCACTTAAAACACAAAAGTATAATATTAAGAACGATTTTCTTCTATATGTATATTGTATAGAAGCCTGATTCTGTAAAACATTGTATATAACCAAATAACCAAGGAGGTTATAGTTGAGGAGGCGAGGTAAATGCTACTCTATGATATTATATAGTCAATAACGAATGTTTAGAAGTTATCTATACCTAGGCAGCCATATTTTCCTGTTATTATTGTGTATCAATCAGATAGAAAGCCTGGAAGTACAATGAGTCGACGCGTGAAGTCGTAATGTTTTTTATTCAATCGCCCCGCCACAATCTCCCCCCCACCACTCCGGCCGCGGCACGTTCCCCTCCACAATTATATCCTACATTGTCGCAGCAACAGGCCGATTTCGGCATTCTTTATTCTTCTTTTTTCCAAAGGGCATTGCTTATTGTATTTTGACAAGCGTTTGCAGACGCAGCAGTACTGTCTTAGAAAACAGTGTGAACATCGCCCAAATTTTACATGCAACAATATACATGTAAAAAATATATTAAGCTTTGTACTCGGGGCGAGTAATTTGCATTAAATTGCTATTATAAAACGTTCCATCGTAATGCATGTCATCCATATAATTAATAGAACAACAGAAGAACTATATTTTTTGGTATTCAGATGGGGGTGAAATCAATGTTTATCGCGAATTAATTTATGAAAAATATTAGTCGCGGAGCCAAAAAACACAGTAGACCAACCTTTGAGTTAAAACTGCCAGCGACCACGGGCATTTCTCGAGTTTCAGATCATTGGAATTACCCTAAAGGTCAGGCCGCCCATATGCTTAATTACCCTCCAGGTCACGCCTTGCTAGGGGTGACCTGACTGCGGTCCCAAGGTTGGGCCGCGGGTTGGTTGGGGTTGCTAATTACCCCTAAATGTCAGCCGCGCCAATGCTTATTTACCCTTTCAGGTCACGGCTTGCTAGGGGTGACCTCACTGGGGTCAACCCAAAATACCCTTTGTCCAGCCCAGGAGTGGTAGGGCGCACATTTGAATTTGATAATTTTTACTCCCCCCAGTTTTGAATGTCGTATCATTGGATTTTCGATCTCGTATATTGAAAATAGACCTAATTTTCACATCTCGTATCATCGGATTCTCGTATACCGAATGCTCGTATAACGGGACCTCCCTGTCTCCCCGGACCTCGGATTTTGTCCGGCAAAACGATATCCGGGAAATGGAGGTCCGGGAAAAACGGGGGTTTGGGTGTGTAATAGGTAAATAGACATTGAAAGCTGGGGTTTGTACACAACCCCAGTATTTCTATTTTTTCATTGGAAAAAGTACTATTGCGGGCTTTACTATAAGACCTTTTCTAGGGTGTCCAAGATCATAGAGGGAAAAAATGAAACATGTTTTTCACTTGCACGTGTTTTACTTCTGTTCACACATGCAAAAGAAGAGTTCCTGAAAAATTTAGATGAAATTCGGAGAATATTTAGGGGTCCGACAAACTGAACAATTTTCTAAAAAACCTTAAAAACAAAGAAAAAAAAACTCAAACATCCCACATTTTTAGAAAGAAACTTATAAGGAAACCAAAACAGACAGTTTTCATTGTTTCCATTCAGAAAGCCTTCTTATGAAGGTCCTCCTTCTTTTCCCGCCCCACAAGTTTCCGATGGTGGTGGACTAACTGGAGGAGATATTCTCCTGTTGCGGCCGACTTCGTGGACCCCAGGTAGCGCTGGACTAGGGCGATGCCTGCTCCGCGGCATCGTTGACCACTCGGAGGCCAAGTGCCCTTTTCCCGAGCGTCCCTTGAATCGGTCGTCCTCCTCCCACAATGCCGGGTCCTTTGCCAGGAAGCCCTCGTCCGCTTTGAGTTTCTAAAAGAAGGACCGTGTCTTCGAAGTGACGAAGGACGAGAGGGGGAAGACATCGTCATCTTTTCTCCCTCCAATCGCTTGAGTTCCTTTCTTCGAGGTGGGCTTGTCCAATGCCTTGACCATCTGCTTCTTCTCCTCCACATCAATCCTTGAGTCGAAGGAGGCCAGTCCGCGTTTTCCTCGGAAACGTACCACGGTGGCGTTTGCAGGGCTTGTTCTGCTTTCCTTGGCAACGGTTTGGTCAGGGGATGTCTTGAGGATCTCGAGGAAGAGCACGTCGTTAACGGAAACTTTCACAGAGGATCGGTGCCTCATGCCATTGCTTGCAGTACACCAGAGCAACGAAGAGGGCCACTCGTTCCACTCCGGCTTTTCTCACCGTCAGCGACAGCTGGGATTTCAGCATCTGAAGCTTGAGGGAGTAGATGGCCTTGGCCATCCACCGGGCTTGATGAAGAGCTCCAGACGGCGGAAGGTTTGGCTGGACCTTCACCACCGAAATAACAGGTAGGAGAGACGGGGAAGTTCTTCATAGTCCTCCCTGGGATGGTTTCTTCGACATCAGAGCCTCCTTCAGGGAAAGGGCCCAAAGCGTCGTCCTTCAGCTTGCTGGCAGTGTCATTGGTGGCGAAGAAATCTACGAGGTCCTCCGATGTTTCCACCGTCTCTCTCTGCGAGGATTCACGAAGGACCATCGATCACGGAGCGTTTGAAGATTCCAATGTCAGGAAACCCGAGGAAGAGCCGAGGCTGGCCTTCGAAGACATCCTTGAGGATCACCTTGTGGACATGATGGCGGCAGGCCAACCAAAGCAAGCTTCGTCCCAGTTCTTGCTCAATTTCCCAAATGCAAGCACCTTGCACCAAAGCCAGTGTTCGAAGCCGTGGTGTCGAAACAGAAGGCGATGATCTTGTCCCTGACGCCCGCTTCGTCCACCTCCTTCAAGGACCGTTGCAGCCAGTTTCTGCCCGTCGAATTGAGCTTGCCGGGACCCCAAGAAGGAACTCGGTGTCATCTTCCCTGTGAAGAGGACGGCGATGCGGTCCCGTATCACCAGAGGGGACGGGAGGAGTTTTCCGTCCCAATGCAGGACCAACCTCTCAGTTTTCTCCTGGTTTTCCCCAGTTCCACGATCTTCTCGGCGGCTTGCCTCTCCCCGCAATTCGTTTCTCGATGGACCGTGCTCTTCGAGACCGCGCCTACTCCCAATGTCCCTTCCAAGAACTTGAGCGGTAGCTGCGAAAGTTGACGTTGCTTGCCGCACCGACAACTTCTCTCGATCCCAAATTGAAATGAGGGTTAAGATCCTTCACGGAGATCGATGGCGACTGTTTGAGTTTTTTCCTCTGGCTTTGGGATCCACGAGCCGGTGATTGACGTCGTCGACAACAGGACTGCTGCTGCTGCTACTGCTTTGGCTTGGGATTCCGCCCTTTCAGTCAGCTGGCAATGTCGCTGTCTTCACGTTCCCGGAGCCGCTTGAGTCGAGTTCCGCGCTCGACCTGCTTCTCCACCTTCTTCGCTGTCACGAGGTCAATTCCAGCCATGGATGATTCCCTCTGTCTTCTCTCTGACTCCGTAGGAACTCCTTGTCCTCGTCCTTCACGTCTGCCCATTGGAGAGAGGAGGAGTGTGCGAGGTCGAAGATTTCTTGGAGGTCTCCTTTGAAAATCTCCTCATCCATACGATGTTTCGGCCTGTCTTTGTTCTTGTTCTTCTTGAGGTCATTGTACGCCTTTACCAGCTTTGACAGCTTCGTGCCGGCGTGTATTACCGTAGTTGTCGGAATCCCGGCGCGCGACCAGAAGGGAGAACCTCCTCCACCACCGCCTTCCTGCTCCCGCTCGCCGTCTTCCCCATCTCCCGGTGGTGGTGGTAGTAGCGGAGGAGGACCTGCTCCTTTGATGGTAGCCGGGCTCCGGTGATTTCATCGATTGGAGCCTTGTCGATCAGCCGAAGATTACTAGCGGCTCTTGTTGCCATGTTGATAACCTGAGGGAGAAAAAAAGTGGAATTTAGAAAAATCCTGAAATTCGAGTCACGTCACCTAAATGTTCACTTTGTCGGGACCCCTAAATATTACTCAATTCGCCCAAAATTTCAACGCAATACTGTTT
This sequence comes from Chionoecetes opilio, assembly GCA_016584305.1. Lineage (NCBI taxonomy): Eukaryota > Metazoa > Arthropoda > Malacostraca > Decapoda > Majidae > Chionoecetes > Chionoecetes opilio. The sequence goes on along the minus strand of JACEEZ010024891.1, from coordinate 442,721 downwards.
TACTATGAGAGAACCGGAATAACACACGAGCGTGCAACATTTCAAAACTTTTGCATTTTGGGACACCCTAACCTTTCCTGTTCCTGTTTCGTTACATTAATATATGTAGATAATTTTCTCGCATGTTTTTAATGAAAATGGGATATATTAATCGTCGAATAAGCATTTGTCAAATGATTCACTGCGCGCCCACTATTCCTATTATTATAGTATGAAGGGCCAGAAATATACAACTTTTCCTACACAGAGAGAACTTTCTTGATGTATACATATATATAAATGCAACTGACGAATACCAGCAAAGTATATAAGAAACATTCATGTGTACAGCAGTGTGTTGATGCCTGAGGTACGACACTTTCTATAGACTACCACACGTGGGTTTAATCCCAAGCACCCCCTCCCTCCCTTGTCAGCCGCCTGTGCGTTTGTACGTCTGGCAGCGTATCTTCCTGAAACAGTTTTAGAAGATTTCTATATACATATGCTATGCCACTTGGATCCGTAACTTTCTTACAGTCATACTTCACTTGAACAACAATACTGATGTACCTCATATTTATCACGTTCATATTAATCATGTATAAGACATATACAAGTACTACAGATATTCATTCATATATACAAAGATTGTGATTAACATGGAGATTGAAGTGTATGTGATATGTATGTGAGTAATTCATGATACTATGAAAGTAACTTCATTACTGAGAGGGGCTCTTATGTGGAGTAAACGAAAAAAACTATTTACGAAAAAATGAATAGTCACCCATGTTGCCCGCACGGGAAAACGGAAAAAATGTAAACATATCAGTACATGGGACCTCTGGCCTCTGCGTCTAAAGGCCTATTAGGCCAAACAAATTTTTTCTGTTGGTTGAAAAATTACGGAGTTGGTAAACAAATTTCATAACTAATCCCCCCTTCCCCCATTACATACTCCTCAAGCCATCCTTTAGTGTCACTCTCGCCTTCTGGCTCTGCAGGGAAGTTCAACGTTGAAGCATAAGTTAGAAGGTGATATATGGTATCCAGCATTTTTTACATTTCAATTTAACAATCTAGTATTGCTGCTTAGAATTTACATCAAACATTGTCTTTCCAGATTTTAACCCAAGTGAGCAGTGGCGGGGCTGTGAGAAACCTTTTGTCAAGCCCACAGAAGATTGTTGTAAAGAGCAACGTTCGTCAGCCTGGGCAGGTGAGAATACGTTTGTCCCTGAAAGGTACTAAAGGGACTGCAGACCAAAAACAATGCTATAACACTGGGGACCCAAATATTGCGGGGACTTCCTTTTGACCCCACTCCCCCCGCCCCTCCCATAAATAATGCATACTCACTGCCCTCAAACCCAAAATTCCCCCCCCAATTTTTTTTTTTGTGTTCGCATGTATGATCGTGGGAAGCCCTATGGTTTGGATGGGAAGCCCTATGGTAAACAAATGGTTTGGATGGATACAGAAAGGGTGAATGGGGGGATGCATGCCCACCGGCCATATATAGTATAGTACAGGACTGAGTATCAATACATCATTGGTGACTGATAATGCACTTGAAGAATTGCAGCACATGGTGTCTAGTAAATTAATTGTCTGTCCAGGACCCACCCCAAAAAAAAATTGGATCCTCCCCTGTCAGCCACCAAATGTTTATTATCATCAATTTCTGTTTAACGACAGATTTTCCCATAATGTCATGGAGGTAAATTTTAATTTTTTAACACCATTATGCATTTGGAGGTCAGAACTAATATTTTCTGCAGTTTTTTGTTTTGAATGATAGTGACCATAAAAACTGAAGAAATACATGTAATGCATAAATATCACCGGAACCGTAAAACCAATGGGTTACCCTTTGGCCAGGCCGGTTAACGTGCCAAGTGGGTGCAAATCTGGTGATAGCGACGGTTCAAATCCTCGCCGGGCAAGGAAAAAGGAAATTATTTATATCCGAATTATGATAACCATATTTTACGGCTTATAAGACGCTGCATCTTGGAAGACGCTGCATCTGGGAAGACGCTGCATCTTGGAAGACGCTGCATCTTGGAAGACGCTGCATCTTGGAAGACGCTGCATCTTGGAAGACGCTGCATCTTGGAAGACGCTGCATCTTGGAAGACGCTGCATCTTGGAAGACGCTGCATCTTGGAAGACGCTGCATCTTGGAAGACGCTGCATCTTGGAAGACGCTGCATCTTGGAAGACGCTGCATCTTGGAAGACGCTGCATCTTGGAAGACGCTGCATCTTGGAAGACGCTGCATCTTGGAAGACGCTGCATCTGGGAAGACGCTGCATCTGGGAAGACGCTGCATCTGGGAAGACGCTGCATCTTGGAAGACGCTGCATCTTGGAAGACGCTGCATCTGGGAAGACGCTGCATCTTGGAAGACGCTGCATCTTGGAAGACGCTGCATCTTGGAAGACGCTGCATCTTGGAAGACGCTGCATCTTGGAAGACGCTGCATCTTATAAGACGCTGCATCTTGGAAGACGCTGCATCTTGGAAGACGCTGCATCTTGGAAGACGCTGCATCTTGGAAGACGCTGCATCTTGGAAGACGCTGCATCTTGGAAGACGCTGCATCTTGGAAGACGCTGCATCTTGGAAGACGCTGCATCTTGGAAGACGCTGCATCTTGGAAGACGCTGCATCTGGGAAGACGCTGCATCTGGGAAGACGCTGCATCTGGGAAGACGCTGCATCTGGGAAGACGCTGCATCTGGAAGACGCTGCATCTTGGAAGACGCTGCATCTTGGAAGACGCTGCATCTGAACTGCATCTGGAAGACGCTGCATCTGGAGCCTGCATTTGGAAGACGCTGCATCTTGGAAGACGCTGCATCTTGGAAGACGCTGCATCTTGGAAGACGCTGCATCTTGGAAGACGCTGCATCTGGGAAGACGCTGCATCTGGGAAGACGCTGCATCTTGGAAGACGCTGCATCTGGGAAGACGCTGCATCTTGGAAGACGCTGCATCTGGGAAGACGCTGCATCTGGGAAGACGCTGCATCTGGAAGACGCTGCATCTGGGAAGACGCTGCATCTGGGAAGACGCTGCATCTGGGAAGACGCTGCATCTGGGAAGACGCTGCATTGGAAGACGCTGCATCTGGAAGACGCTGCATCTTGGGAAGACGCTGCATCTTGGAAGACGCTGCATCTGGGAAGACGCTGCATCTGGGAAGACGCTGCATCTGGGAAGACGCTGCATCTTGGAAGACGCTGCATCTGGGAAGACGCTGCATCTTGGAAGACGCTGCATCTGGGAAGACGCTGCATCTGGGAAGACGCTGCATCTGGGAAGACGCTGCATCTGGGAAGACGCTGCATCTGGGAAGACGCTGCATCTGGGAAGACGCTGCATCTGGGAAGACGCTGCATCTGGGAAGACGCTGCATCTGGGAAGACGCTGCATCTGGGAAGACGCTGCATCTGGGAAGACGCTGCATCTGGGAAGACGCACCGTGATTTTTGAAAGAAATTTCTAAGAAAAAAAAAGAAAAAACATATTCTAGTAAAATCTACAGATTTTTGACCTACAGATCGTTTTGATGAATTTGCTATGGGTGATAACTTCCAGGATTGAAAAGAAAAGAGCTTGTGATACGTGTGACAGCCTGGTGGTAAATGCTGCATCAACACTATCAGACATTGCAGAAACAATTTCAATGAAAAGAAATATTAAAATGTTTTTTTACCGGTAGATGGTGGTAAAATCTACCGATTTTCTCAGTAGGCGCTAGCGGTGGTCCGAAGTGTCTTTCTGCTGCCCTGTTCCCATGTTATTTGGCATACCGTACAACTTTTAGCTTGTATGCGATAGTACACGTAAATTGTTTTGAGGAATTCGCCATGGGTGATAATTTTCAGGACTGAAAAAAGCTTGGATACGTGTGATAGCCTGGTGGTAAATGATACGTCAACACTAGCAGACGATAGATGGCGTTGTTGACGCCAATCTGCCGAGGTGGAAATTGTTGCGGAATGGCTCCTGCCAGCCCTGGTGGCAGACTCATATAGAGTCTTACCTTGTGACACATGGGACAACCTGGTGGTAAATGATACATCAACACTAGCAGACGATAGGTGGTGGTGTTGGTGCCAATCTGCCGACGTGGAAGTTGCCGCGGCATGGCTCCCGCCAGTCTTGGTGGCAGTCGCATTCCAACATTCGTCTTGGAATATCGTCTCGGTATTTTTTAGGAAAAAAAGTGCATCTTATAAGCCGTAAAATACGGTACCAGCCTGAGTCATATGTCTGTTTGAAGGACATACTGATTGGATTTCAAAAGGTAACTGTGGCCCAGGGCAATGTGAAGCCTCTGTCGAGCGCGGGCATTACACCCTCATAGAAGCATAACCTGACTCCATAATACGGCCACATGCAAGTCTCTCTCAAACAGAGTACTGGGACTCCCCTTGACCAAGACTGCCCCTTCAAGAATCCCCCTCAGAATATCACCACAGCAAGAAAGAGTAAAGAGAATAGAAGAGAAAGCAAGTAAGAAGAAAGAAGACCCCCTCCTCCGGGGCCCCGCATCACATACAGTCGACCCTAGACATACGCGTTTTTAACTCTTGGTTTTGATCATGCGCGAGGAAGGCCATGAGTTTCTTAAAGTAATCATCCAGACAAATTTTTTCTTTGCAGAGGTATGTTGAATGTTCATTCAAAACACCTACCGTATTTTACGGCTTATAAGACGCTGCATCTTGGAAGATGCACCCTAATTTTGGAAAGAAATTTCTAAGAAAAAAATATAAAAAACAGATTTTCTACCGGTAGGCGGTAGTAAAATCTACTGATTTTCTCGGTAGGCGGTGGTCCGAAGTGTCTTTCTGCTGCTCTGCTCCCATGTTCTTTGGCGTATCGTACAACTTTTAGCCTGTATGTGATAGTATAAGTAAATAATTTTGATAACTTCGCCATGTGTGATAATTTCCAGGACTGAAAAGAGCTTGTGATACGTGTGACAGCCTGGTGGTAAATGATAGATCAACACTAGCAGACGATAATTGACGCTGTTGGCACCAATCTGCCGAGCCTTCAAGGCGGAACGGCTTCCGCCAGTACCCTAGTAAACATCAGAGCGTGAGGACAGATTAGTTGATTTGAGAGTCTTATGGTATTCAAAATACTTGTAACAGGTAAGTACTGAGTACTGAGGAAGTACTACAACATTCGTCTTGTAAGATGCATGGGTATTTTTTTGAGGAAAAAGTGCGTCTTATAAGTCGTAAAATATGGTAATCTGCTAAAAAATAATTAAATACCATGCCTTATTATTGTTAAAACACTACTTTTGTAGAAAGCGCGGAAACAAAATCAGTCCCGTTCCAGCTGCCACGCTAATATTGCTGATGACGTCACGGAGGGGCGACAATCTGCATCACACAACCTTCCCTTGTCCGACGCACAAACCTTTTCCACACATTTCTTGTCGCAGTATCGATCGGAAACATGTGCTAAGCTCTCTGGAAAGGCACAGCTTTCTTGCTGCACCAGTAAAGGATGCAAGTATATACCATTTCAGTAAATAAATTATCAGAAGCACCCAAAATTCTTTAAGTACGTACTTTGTTTCTTGTCTGTGTTCACATGCTTTTGTCTTGCTGCGGGAGCGAGACGTCCCTTCCGTGACATCAAGTCATTGTGCATCATCTGCTAGTTCTCAGTAGCGTTTTGGAGAATTTACAGATTTTGATTGCTGATTATTTGAAAACGGCTGATTGGATGCAAAAAGTGAAATCATATTGTTGATATACTCGATAATGGCTACATTTTGACTATATTAAATCAGAAATTATGAAATGGTCTGGAATATTACTTTAACCCCGTGTGTTTTCTTAGAAGTCCACCTATACCCGTAGACGTGGAGGGCGGGTGTACTTCAAGAATGCATATGTTTGTAACTATGCTTTGTAATACGTGCAGTGAAAAGTTTGTTTATATGGTAGTACACAGCGCCACCACACACACTACACTCCTGCTCAGTCTTCCTTTGTCTGCCATAGTGGAGAAGAAGCAGGATAATTATTTACAGTGTCCGAAACTGTGCGCCAAAGTGGCTCTTCTTCTTCTTGTGACCTCTGACGCTTAGTATCGCTTCACAGGTCATTAAACGCTCCTTCCTTATATATCTTAATATCTGATACATCAAAACTCCTTAAAACCCGAGTATTCCAAAATAAAATTAGAAAATAATAAATTATGTTGAATTTAAAATTCGAGCGGTGATAAGCAGTCTGGCATGCCATTCTTGCCCGCAAATTTGTCACGCAAATGGAGTCCGTTAAATCCGAAGTCCGTTAAATCGAGGGTCGACTATATATACACTAAAACCCTTATAACTTGTCACGATAGGGGCTCTGGCCTTGCTGAGTTATTCAATATGCCGAGTTATGCAAATGCCCTCCTGATATGGGTAAAAATTCAAAATGTTGTAGATACAGCATCCAGGAAGACGTTCTTAACTGGCTTAATCCTGTTCTTGGTAGTCTTGGAGGTGCTTGGATCCTCCAAAGTAAGGGCATGGGCACAAATCTTCTCTTTTTTTTTCTTGATATCATAGAATGTGCTGGATTTGATATCAAACTCAGCACAAATAGCACGCATGGACGCACCTGCATCCATCCTTGCCAGCACTTTCACCTTTTCCTGCAGGCTCAGGCTCTTCAATTTCATTCCCTTCCTGCTGGAGACACCCTTGCGTGATGGAGCTGACATCTTGAAATACAGTACTGTATGATGTAATCTCAAAACAAGTAAAATAGGTGGCAAAGTAAATCAAAGGTCAGGTACCAGCGCGTAGGCTGACACTTATGCGACTTATGATCTTGATCTTGATCTTGATGTTACAGGTGGCCTTTTCTTCATAGGCCAGGCCTTTAAACCGGCTGCTCCTGTAGTCTTGTTCTTGTTCTTGTTTTAGGGCTGTAGAGTCTATTGACTATTTCTCATATACCACATTCTTTCCAAAAACTCTTTCACTGTCTCAATCATCCGTCCACTTGTCTCACCACACAGTCCCAGCAGTAATAACATCCATTCTCTTCCTGTCCTTTCAACCACCTCGTTCATGTCACCTCCCATTTCAGTCAAAACCACACGCATCATTTCCATTCTCTCCCCGCTATACTTCTCACATTCTAGTATCACATGTTCCACTGTTTCATCCTCACCCATGTCACACATCAGGCACACTTTGCTGCCTGACTCGGACCATCTGTAGTTCCTTGCATTTACATCTAAGCACTGTGTTCTGGCTTGGAAGAGAAGGTCGCCACCCCGGCCGGGTTCCATCATACACACTTTCATACGCTGGTGCCTCTTTCTATTTATACCATTCTAGTGTTTTCTTTTGCTCCATCTCATTTTTCCACTTACTCAGCCCCACATACTTCACTACTCTATCGATCTCAGTTTTCCACTTTCTCACATCCCACTCAATTGGCCTTCTTCATCACCATTCAACATCTTCCATTCAATTACATTCGGTCTTCCATCTATCAGTTGATACATCCACCAAAATCGCAATCCACTTCTTTCTACCATTTTTTGGCATCGCTTCCCCCATTTACTACTACATTCACTCCACAAATAAACTTTTTGTGCCAATCTTGTGTCCTCCATTCGTTCCAGTCTGATCTTATACCTGAGTGTTGCTTTCGAATGTCTCTCCCTAAATGTACTCCATCCCATGTCACCTCTCAAACCTTCAGTCGCTGCATACCTGGGTGCATTCAGTGCCATTCTTTCTCATTCCATGCAATCACCTCCATACCATACATAATGCTTGGGACAGCCACACTCTTCCACACTTCCCTCAACACATCATACTTGCCACACTCCCAAGTCGACCAACTCACTGATTGGCCTGGCTGATCTTTTCAGCCTTTGCTTTTCCACATCCATTGAAACTCATGCACATCCCTAGGTACTTGTTGTATTCACTAGTTTGTTCTAATTCATTTTCTCCCAGTCTCCATGTAGCGTTTCTGTCATCCTCTGTTATATTTACTATCATCACCTTACTTTTCTCACGGCTAAATTATACTCCAAAGTCTCTCCCATACTCATTCACCACATCTAACAGGCTCTGGAGTTCCTCGGCCAACTCACTCATAACTACCATATCATCTGCATACATTAACAAGCTTATTTTGTCATTTCCTACTCTCACTCCTGCATCCATTCTTCTCATCCTTACTGCCAGTTCCTCAGTATACAGACTAAACAAGGTTGGGGACAGAGTGCATCCTTGCCTAACACCTCTCTCATATGTCAAGCTCGAGCTCGAGCTTGAGCTTGAAAGACGACCTACAAAGCGATACTAAGCAGAAGAGGTCACAAGAAGCAGAAGAAGACTGAGGATATGCCGAGTGTAAGCAAAGAGATGCAGTTATAACTCGGCAATATGCCGAGATACATTATTTTTTGCCGACTTTCTGTATACATGTTCACACAAGAGGTTGTGAGGGCATGATATGCCGAGTGTAAACCAAGAGATGCAGTTATAACTCGGCAACATGCCGGGATACATAATGTTTTGCCGACTGTATTTGCCTTGCCGAGTTATATCAAATTCCGAGTTATACAATGCCGAGTTATAAGGGTTTTAGTTATATTTAATATATATATATATATAAATTTTAATATATATATATATATATATATATATATATATATTATATATATATATATATATATATATATATATATATTATTTTTTTACATCACAAAGGACTGGCCAAGGGCACACAAAAAAGAGGTAACAGAAAGCCCGCTTACTTGCCATGCCAGTCCCTATCAAAAAGACAGGAAAGAAATGGGGGTGGGCCAATTTAGTTCGGGAGGTGTCTTGTCACTCCTCTCTTGAAAAAATTTAAGTGGAAGGAAGGTGGAAAAATAAAAACAGGAAGAAAGTTCCAGAGTTTAACAGTGAAAGGGATGAAAGAGTAAAGATACTGATTAACTATTGCATTAGGAAGATGGACAGAATAGAGATAAGAATGAGTAGAAAGTCTTGTGCAGCGAGGCCGTGGGAGGGGGGGGAGGCATGCAGTTAGCAAGTTCAGAAGAGCAGTGAGCATAAAAATTACGGTAGAAGATAGCAAGAGAAACTACATTGAGGCGCTGATTTAAAAATGGAAGACAGTCAGTCAGAGAAGGGGAGTTGATGAGACGAAAAGCTTTTGACTCGACCCTGTTTATGAGAGCTATATGAGTGGATTCCCCTCAAACATATGAGACATACTCTATACATGGGAAGACAAGGCCCCTGTACAGAGCAAGCAACTGGAGGGAGAAAAAAATGGACGCAGAATCCACAGGACACCTAACTTCTTAGAAGCAGTTTTAGCAAGAGATGAGATGTGAGATTTCCAGTACAGAGTTTAACCCTTTAACGTACAGATGACGTCTTTGAGCGTCATCCGGTACGTGTAGGCCATACGTACAGATGACGTCTTTGAGCGTCATCCGGTACGTGTAGGCCATACGTACAGATGACGTCTTTGAGCGTCATCCGGTACGTGTAGGCCATACGTACAGATGACGTCTTTGAGCGTCATCCGGTACGTGTAGGCCATACGTACAGATGACGTCTTTGAGAGTCATCCGGTACGTGTAGGCCATACGTACAGATGACGTCTTTGAGCGTCATCCAAAAATAATATTTTAAAATATTTATTAAAAATCTTAAAAAGCGCGCGGTTGACGTGAGATTCACTTGACCGTTGGAGCGAATTACAATATATTATATTAAAATATATTTTGTATAATATAATATTATATAATATTATATTATACAAAATATTTAAATTAAAATTATTAAAAAAAAAAACTACACTATCTTTCACTTCGTTGTATGGCTTTATTTTTGAGCGAATTACAATATATTATACTTCATTGGAAAGGAAATTTATTCAGCTATGTCATGGAATGTAGAAAAATCTTCTATGATGATAAGTTGATTTTTGGCATATTATTTTTTGCCGCAAGGTGTTATTTTTTTTTTTTTTTCATTTCTAACTCGAGGTTTTGTAAGTTATTTTCATGCTAGCGTATTTTTTTTAACATTGTATGATATAGGAAATGATCTTAGCTTAAAAACGAAACTTAATTGAACTCGATACCTTTGATAGTTTAGTTTCTAGACGCGGTGGAAGTACAACTTTTTTCCCGCGCGTGACATTTCGGGTGACAATGGGTTTACGACGGACAACAAAAAGTGAATGACAATGGTGACGTGAAAGGGTTAAGTAAAGGATAGTCCAGCAATGTTCATTGTAGAAGGAGATAGTTGAGTGTCATTGAAGAAGAGGGGATAGTTATCTGGTAGGTTTTGACAAGTAGATAGGTGAAGAAATTGGGTTTTTGAGGCATTGAACAAAACAAGGTTTGGATTGCCCCAATTAGAAATTATCATAAGATTAGAAGTTAGGCACTCGGTTGCATCTCTCCGTTAATCACTTAGTTCCTGTTGAGTTAGACGTCTAATAAACGACGTTGAAAAATGCAGGGTAGAATCATCAGCGTAGGAGTGGATAGGGCTTAGAGTTAGACTTAGATCATTAATGAATAATAGAAAGAGAGTGGGTGATAGGACAGAACCCTGAGGAACACCACTATTGATCGACTTTGGAGAAGAACAATGTCCGTCTACAGTAGCTGCAATAGAACGGTTTGAAAGGAAACTTAAGATGAAGGTACAGAGAGAAGACAGGAATAAATGGAGACTTCTGTCGCAGCCATCCCCTTGGAGGGTTTCTTATTAAGAACTCCCATCAGACATAGATACGTATTTAGATTGCAGATATGTCTTCCTCTTTTACCCAAGAGGAAGAGGAAGGATCATGAGTAAGTGCTTTCTTGCCCAGGAGGAAAGCAAAGGGTCAGGAGGAAGTGTTGTGTTGTCCAGCAAGAAGGCAAAGGGTCAGGAGTAAGTATTGTGTTGCCGAGGAGGAAGATGAAAGGTCGGGAGTAAATGTTGTGCTGCCTAGGAGGAGGATGAAATGTCAGGAGTAAATTGCGTTGCCCATGGAGGAAGGTGAAGGGTCAGGAGTAATTAGAGGTTTTTTTCTAGGGTACAGTAAGCACCGTCCGCAGTGGCCAAATTGTCAATTCTGGCGGGCAGCAGGTCATCAAGATTCCTGTCAGTCAAGTTCAGCAGCTGACGGGACAGCATCAGAATGTGCAAGTTCTCTCTAATAAGGTTTGTTTACTTTCTCTTTATGAAACTCACTCTTATTGATTGATTTTTAGTATTATTTTCATTGTACATGTTTACTTTTTAAAATAATCATTTTGCTAAGAAAGTAACAAGATGGAAATGGTGAAGCATAGTAATATGGGATGGTTTAGACACATAAGAGAGGATGCATTAGAGTGAGATGACAAGAAGTGTGTGTGTACGAGGTCTCTTCAAAAAGTATCCGACCTTAATTTTTCCATTGGAAACAAATGAAGCATGGGAGATGTCTTCTGGTGGGAAGGTGTAGAGTACCTTCATAAGCATATGCGAAGTTTTTCCCGCCCGCAGAGAGTGTCTGTCGCTGGCAGCAACCTATGAGAGAGCGAATGTACTCAGTGTTTTCGGATGTTAATTTTCCACAAAATGACGGAACGACTTGAACTACGGTATTGTATCAAATTTTGCCAGAACCTTGGCGATACCCAAGTGGGAATCATTTGAAAGATTCAGCAGGCTTTTGGCAATGATGCCATGGACATCACACAAATTTAGGAATGGTATAACTGGTTCAAAGATGGCCGGACGTCGGTGGAGAGCGACTCACCTTCCGGTAAGCCCTCAACAAACTGAAATGAAGAGGTCATCGACCAACTGTGGACTTTGATCATGCAGGACCGTCGTGTCACAGTCTGAGAACTTGCGGACGAGTTGGGGATAAGCACTGATTCGACACGATCCGTTTTGAGCGAGGATTGGGACTTGTGGAGAGTGGCCGCGAAATTTGTGCTGAAGCTGCTAACGACGAAGCAGAAACAACTCCGTCTGGAAGTGTCGCTGGATATGTTGGACACCGCAAAGCAAATGGCGACCCTGACTTCCTGAGCACCGTTTTCACTGGTGATGAGTCATGGGTTTACAGATAGGACCCGGAAACGAAGGCGCAGTTTTCACAGGTAATACAGGAAAATACCTTTTATCCGGATATATCCGGACTTCCGGGTAGCCGGTTAATGGAAAAGTCCGGTTAATGGGTAAGTATACTTACGAAAGATGCATTTACTAAAAATAAACATAATATTGTATGATTGTTTGTATTGTATGACACACACCCACACATACCACCCAACACACACACACACACACACATACCACCCAACACACACACCCACACATACCACCCAACACACACACACACATACCACCCAACACACACACCCACACATACCACCCAACACACACACATACCACCCAACACACACACCCACACATACCACCCAACACACACACACACACATACCACCCAACACACACACCCACCACCTAACACACACACACACATACCACCCAACACACACACCCACACATACCACCCAACACACACACACACACATACCACCCAACACACACACCCACACATACCACCCAACACACACACACACACACACACACACACACATACAGGGGTGGTATGTGTGGGTGGGTGTGTTGGGTGGTATGTGTGGGTGTGTGTGTGTGTTGGGTGGTATGTGGGATGACTCAAAATACCACTCCGGTCGTCGGGTAGCACTGACCTTGCCCACGGACTGATAAACACTGAATTATCATAGCGCATGGCGCATTATGGCGGGAATAAACAGGTGGCGATAGGTGGCGCTCACGTCTACGGCGGCAAAATTAAAAGTTAAATATTTCGTTACTTTTTTATTTTACACACATACACCCACATACACCCACATACACGGGTGGTATGTGTGGGTGGGTGTGTTGGGTGGGATGTGTGGGTGTGTGTGTGTGTTGGGTGGTATGTGGGATGACTCAAAATACCACTCCGGTCGTCGGGTAGCACTGACCTTGCCCACGGACTGATAAACACTGAATTATCATAGCGCATGGCGCATTATGGCGGGAATAAACAGGTGGCGATAGGTGGCGCTCACGTCTACGGCGGCAAAATTAAAAGTTAAATATTTCGTTACTTTTTTATTTTACACACATACACCCACATACACACACATACACGGGTGGTATGTGTGGGTGGGTGTGTTGGGTGGGATGTGTGGGTGTGTGTGTGTGTTGGGTGGTAAGTGGGATGACTCAAAATACCACTCCGGTCGTCGGGTAGCACTGACCTTGCCCACGGACTGATAAACACTGAATTATCATAGCGCATGGCGCATTATGGCGGGAATAAACAGGTGGCGATAGGTGGCGCTCACGTCTACGGCGGCAAAATTAAAAGTTAAATATTTCGTTAATTTTTTATTTTTTAATACTATTTACTTACCTGCCACAAATTCCGGTTGTTGGGTATCCGGATAAAAGGTATTTTCCTGTATCAAGATCAAGATCACCAGACACGGGAGTGATGCTGCTGTCTTGAATGATCTAAATTAGCTAATGCATCTAGGATCTACTTTTTTGTGTTAGTGGGAAATTGTTATGAATACACAATGGGTCCTGTCTCATGAGTAGAGAACTAAATATTTGCTAAAAGGGTTGTATTGGTCAGTTTTACTGACGAAGGTGACTTGTTTACATATTCCGCCATGTTTGAAGGTTATACACTAACAATAGGAAGGTATGAATTTGAAGGCTTCACCTCGGGAGTAAGAAATTATGGCATCAACATGAAGCGTATTGCCCATGTAGAGAAGCTGGCAGATGGTAACGTATTAGATCTCAGACATGTTTGGGAAAAGGTCAAACAGTTAGAGAAAGAAGTAATCAGCAGTAAGAATGAGTTAAGGGGAGGTGCCTCCTAGCATTAGTGGAGGGTACATTCATATTATTTTAATTGTTCTAAGGTATTTATTTCTTTGAAGACTTAAGTAAATGCAATAAGATCTGCATGTATCACCACAATTGCTTTCGTGCTTCTGCAGGAAAAAAATTACAAACGAGTATTTATTATTTGTAATAAGAGCAGAGCTAGAAACATAAATGGTAGCCAGCATGTTCACTCAATATGTATGATATTGGGTAGTTTTACTTATGAAACCACCAGTTAGAAATTGTGCGCTCAATTTTTTGATATGTCTCACCATTGCTGTGCAAAAAAATTACCAAAATCACCATTTTATGAACCCTGTAATTCTAGCCCTTCTTTTACTTTCAATAAATCATATCAGTAGTGTTTTTTCGTTTAGAAAAAAATCACATTGGCAAATTATTTACCATTCATTCATCTTTCAGCAGATATTTGTTTTTTTTAGTTATGTTCACAACTAATGGAGTTATAAGTCTCCAAAGTACAATAATTGCACTTACCAGATATCAATAGAAAACGGAGGTCTCTGCAGGGAGTAAGAGGGAGGAGACCTCAAAATTGATAATACAAATTAATTTATTTGAAAGTGAAAGAATTATCGTACAGCTGCCAAACTTTCACAGAGAACGCGTGGCATGTTCAGCTATTTTTCGGAGTAACTTTTATAAAATGGCTGGAATAGTGAAAAATACCCATTTTTCGGCGGCGCCTCCCCTTAAGTATTGTCTTAGCCTTGAACCACGAACAGGCTAAGACCATTAATGAACTGATAATGAATAATGACCAGGCTGCAAAGGAAATAGGACACCTTAAAGTGGACAACAGGAAATTACTAGAGGAGAGAGAGAAAATGAAAGAAGAGGTAAGGGGAGGCGACTGTAAAAATATCTGAATTTTTGACCCAGAACCGAAATAGAGTTGGTGATACCATCGTTACCCTTGAAATGTTTGGAGTTTTCTTTGAAAACGGGAAGTTGATACCATAATCCCTTATGTTTAAGGGGACCGCCCACCCTGAATATATCGAAAATTCATGAAAGATATTGAAAATCAGTTTAAGTCATATAATGGTAGCTGTGGCCTTGGGCAACCCACTGGTAGATAGTTTGTCCCATATAAGGATATTTAAAGGTATTTAAATCCCCCCGCACCACGTGTGTACCACGCCTCGTTTCTTTACATCAGTTTTGATGGTAAAATATCAATTATAATGCTACTTTTTTATTTCCTGATGCATTTCAGTGATTAACTTATACATCTGACAATGCATGCGAGAACGTTAAGCATCTACCGGGAGCGCATCAGAGCTCAGTGGCCTTGTTGCCGCTGATAAGGAAGGGTACTGTCGCAGTACCTTGGGTTAGAGGTTCCCAGCCTCACAATTACATCCTTATTGAGTCAGGAACCTGTTAACACACCCAAAACCACAGAAAAACGAAAAATAAGTTATTCTGAGCAATCTGAATACGAACCTGGTTTGTTCTGAAAAGTGCTCAAACCTGGTAACGATGAAATCCTTACCTTGAGTGACTAATATCCTGCCCTGCAGAAGGGGACCAGGCGTGTCTGAGTTACTACAAACATTCATAATAACCTCAAAAATGTCATGGAACTTTTTTTAAAGACCCTTATAAGGTTTACTGACGTAACACTTAGTCAAATAAAAAGAAGAACTTTACGGCTCGTTTCTGAAAAATGTAAGTTAATCTAGTACAATTTCTTTCACCTTCTTCAGTTCTTATCAGATCTGGATAAAAAATGAAGAAAACTATGGTAGACTTTTTTTTGTTATGTCAATTAGGAACATGGCACTAGTGTTTCAAACTTAATCTTTTGGGAAACTTTTCTATATATTAAGATTTTTTCTCTCGGTGATAAATAAAGACAGAAAAACAACACCATAGAATTTGTCTTTATAAGTAGAAGAGTTAATAGTTAAAAAATCTAAGAAATGCATCAATAATCCTAAGAGTTGAATGCAATTTAGCATTCAACTCTTAGGATTATTGATGCATTTCTTAGATTTTTTAACTATTAACTCTTCTACTTATAAAGACAAATTCTATGGTGTTGTTTTTCTGTCTTTATTTATCACCGAGAGAAAAAATCTTAATACACACAAACCTCGATTTCCCGGACTAATAGGGGGGAGCACTGGTCCGGGAACCGCAAAAGTCCGGGAATCGCAAATTAAAAAAAAAAAAAATTAAAAAAATACGATGCCATTACCCACCCCCGGACGTTTATCCTACTCTAGTATTTACTGTCCGGCAACCGCCAATATCAACTACCCCGCCGCGGACTTTTACGTCCGCTGAGCATGCAGCCACCTGGCGGGAGGCAGCAGAAAGTGTTCAATAGTCTCAAGAGACGTTCCTGCACCAGGGGCAGTGGGGATCAGGGGACTAACGGAGGCTGTGCAGGTGAACCGTGAGTGTCGTGTGCCCAAATGTAAACAATACGATCGCTGAGCATGCTGCCACCTGGCGGGAGGCAGCAGAAAGTGTTCAATAGTCTCAGAAATGTTCTTGCACCAGGGGCAGTGGGAGTCAGGGGACTGACGGAGGCTGTGCAGGTGAACCGTGAATGTTGTGTGCCCAAATGTAAACAATACGACCGCTGAGCATGCTGCCACCTGGCGGGAGGCAGCAGAAAGTGTTCAAGTCTCAAGAGACGTTCCTGCACCAGGGGCAGTGGGAGTCAGGTGACTGACGGAGGCTGTGCAGGTGAACCGTGAATGTTGTGTGCCCAAATGTAAACAATACGACCGCTGAGCATGCTGCCACCTGGCGGGAGGCAGCAGAAAGTGTTCAATAGTCTCAAGAGACGTTCCTGCACCAGGGGCAGTGGGAGTCAGGTGACTGACGGAGGCTGTGCAGGTGAACCGTGAATGTTGTGTGCCCAAATGTAAACAATACGAACGCTGAGCATGCTGCCACCTGGCGGGAGGCGCGGACACTGACCAGGGGTGACAGGAGACGCTCGGACCGCCGGACAACTTGGTCAATTTACGAACAGGACCAGGCATTTCAACGTAAAAAAAAAAAAAAAAAAAAAAAAAAAAAAAAAAAAAAGTCCGAGACTGACATATCACCGGACCTCGGATTTTGTCCGGCAAATCCGATATCCGGGAAATCGAGGTCCGGGAAATCGAGGTTTGTGTGTATATAGAAAAGTTTCCCAAAAGATTAAGTTTGAAACACTAGTGCCATGTTCCTAATTGACATCGACAAATAAAGTTCACCATAATTTTCTTCGTTTTTTATCCATCTATCCATTGATACTTCATATACGTATAAAGATCTGATAAAAACTGAAGAAGGTGAAAGAAATTGTACTAGAATAACTTACATTTTTCAGAAACGAGCCGTAAACTATTTTTTTTTGGTTTGACTAAGTATTTCGTCAGTAAACCTTATAAAGGTCTCGGAAAAATGTTGCATGTTATGTCACCCAGCCTAATTTTCCTCTCTTTTTATTCTTTTTTCATTTAGCCAAAAAGTACTGGCCAGATCAGAATAAAACTTATGTTTTTAAGTCCTTACTTAGCCCTAAATAACTCAGTAAATTTGCAGCAAGATCCATCAGTAAAGATTTAGGGTGGGCGGTCCCTTTAAATCGCCTTTGTTTATACTTATTTAAAGGGTTTTAAATGCCTCGCCGCATGCTAAGGTAAAGATGGGGACATACGCTATGCTGCGCGTGGCCTTCGGTGCTCATCTCCGTGGCATTAGCCCTTTGAGCCTGTGGTGGATGAGGACACGCTACCCCGGGACACAGGGCTAGTGTAACATCCGGATTACCACAGTTACCTTCCCCAGGTTTCCCCAGGTACCCATTTATCAATCCCGAAGGGAGGAAGAACAGCTGTTTGGCTGGTCGCCGACTTGCCCTGGACCGGATTCGAAACAGGGCCTGCAGATTCGTAGCCAGGCACGCTAGCCACTACTACACCACGGAGGCGACATGGCGAGGCACACGCTAGGCCATGTGTAATTTGGAAACTCATGATTTTGAAGCATTATTTTGCTTCTTTTTTTTATCTTTTTTTTTATCATTGTGGACATCCATATGTCAACACTGCTACTGAGCTGTGCGATCCTTCTACGCCTTGTTGTCATATCAGTGTCTGCCGAGACATCATAAGGACAGTATTTACACTTAGCTATCCAGCATTTCGTCATATTTTCTCGGCTTCTTCTACCCTTCCAAATATTTGAAAAGAATGGGTCACCATTCAAAGGCAAAGCTTGCATGGCTAGAGGCAGCAAGGAAGATGAGATAGAAGAAAATAAGTCATGAAAATCAGTTACTGGTGGGGCCAGATCAGTCACCACTGCATGCCTCCTTATGGCCTCCTCACACCTCACCCCTCCACCACTTCTCTCAACCCCTGAACAACCACCTCCACCACAACAAATCGTCGCTGAGACCCACAAAGCAACAAAGATTGATCTATGAATCCAATTGTTTCAAGCTAATTTTTCTCTAAGGTTCAACAGGTATACAAACTACCTGAACGACAGGATGTGGAAATTCTATGAAGAAACAAGAACAACAACTCCCAGACCAAAGAAAACTGCAAAGAATCCCCAGTCACGGGAAGAAAGCCAACTCTACCAGGCAGGAGGCTTCTAAGAAACCTGGCTACAAAGAGGAGAGTAGCGCCCTCTGGTACCTGCACCTGCGAGTGAGTAATATCCTGTCATACAGGAGGGTAGCCTACCAGGTGCCAATTAGGCCTGAATATTGAGGGTGGTGAACTTGGTGGAGACAAGACGTGCTCCTAACAGCTCCGTGTGTGTGTGTGTGTGTAGTCAGGTCAGACCTGAGGTAAGATGTCGGCTGCAGAGGGGATTAGCGTCGAGAGTGTTTTGGTTGAGGCGGGGAGAGAAGTTGTGCTGTGCGCTTCTGCTGTGATGGAGAGTGGTAGTGTGGTACTAGTGAAGGAGGCTGAGGTGAACATGAGTGTGGTAGAGGGAAGGAGAATGGTTGAGGGGGAGTGTAGTGAAGGGTGTGGAGTGGCTCTTAAGGCTATTCTGGAGGCGGGCGAAGAACTGAAAAGGTACTTTGTAAGTGAAGTGAACGAGTTGAAAAGTGTGGTGAAGCAGGAAATAGAGATACGATCTCTTAAGTGTGGAGGTGGAGGTCCAAGTGGAGTGAGTGGAGGGGCACATGCGAGGGATGTACCTGGACGGGTACCAGAGCGAGACGTGCCTCGGGCGACTACTAAGGTTCCTAGTCAGTCACCAGGGATTGGTGAATGGAAGGTAATTGATCATGGTGGAGGCCCCCCCCCCCCCCCCGAAGGAGATAAAGGTAAAAAATGACCATGTTGTGTGCACAAACTCATTTCAGGTACTCTCGGGGCTGCAAGAGGAAGATACGGAGGTAAGGACGGTAGACGATACATCATTACCCGAAGGTAAAATCTTGGTTGTTGGTGACAGTCAGATTAGGCATCTCGACAGCAGGTTCTGTGACAGGGATGGGATGCGCATGAAGTCGGTGAGTTACCCAGGGAAAGTGATAGGTTATGCTAGTGATAATAGTTGAGTGCATGGCGGACCAAGGGAAAAAGCCCATCGTCTGCCTGAGCGCTGGGGGAAATTATGTTGAGTGTGTAAGAAGTGAGGAATTGCTACGGCAGTTCAAGGAAGCTGTAGGTAAAGTTAGGGACAGGGGTGGGATCCCTGTGGTGTGTGGTGTCCTTCCAAGACGCTATGTTGACGACTTGTGGTACTCCAGGGCTATTGCTTTGAATTGCCGGCTGGCACTTCATTGCAAAGCCAATGGTTGGGCCTTTGTCGACAGCTGGGACCTCTTTTTCGGGCATAACCACCTCTACCGCAGGGACGGGGTGCACTTTTCGAGAAAAGGAGTTCAGATCTTGTCTGAATCCCTTGAACTGTAGATGCACTGCAGGCTTTTTTTAAGATAGAGAACCGAGGGAATTAGACACTGGGGTCGGGGTAAAGGAAACTTGCGACACTAGGAGGAGTTTCAGAAGGCAGGGAACTAAAGTGATTCGTAAGAAGAGAGAGAGGAGGGGTTTAGTTAAAGATAAAGGGAAAATGGACAAAAAGAAGAGGAGTTGCTTGAAGGCTTACTATACAAACTGTAGGAGTATTTTAAGCAAGATAGATTTCCTGAGAGGAATAAATAGTGTAGAGGATTTTGATATAATAGCATTAACAGAAACATGGCTGGATATGTCAGGAAAGGTATTTAATCCGGAAGTCGAGATAGCTGGGTATAAGTTATTTCACAAGGACAGAGTAGGCAGGCGAGGTGGTGGAGTTGCGCTTTATGCAAGAGATACATTGCAGTGTTGTGTTAATAATGTTATAAAAACAGATGACAGCATAGAGTCTATATGGGTGGAGGTTACGGAGGGAACTGAGAAAATGGTTTTGGGTGTAGTGTATAGGCCTCCAAACTTATGTAAAGAGGATTCAGCTCCTATATGGGAAGACATAAACAAGGCCTGCAGATATAATCGACTATGCGTGGTGAGAGATTTTAATCTTAGGAATATAGACTGGGATTTAATTATAGGAGACAACGACGCAGAGGAATTGTTAAATATAATCCAGGATAACTTCCTAAGCCAAGCAATCAAGGAGCCTACTAGAGGAGATAATATTCTAGATTTATTACTGATAAACAGAAGATTTAGTTACAGATGTGGAGGTCGGTGGAAAGTTAGATAATGGCGACCATTATGAAATCAGATTTAGCTTAAAATGGGAAGTTGGAAAATTAAGTGTCAATAAACAAAAAATACCTAATTTCAGAAAGGCCAATTATGCAGGATTAAGAAGACACCTGGAGGTTATTAATAAGAGGTGTGGGATGGAGGGGAAGAAATTTTCCCAGGGTAAGGACAGGGCGATGACAGCTGGAAAGGCCAATTATGAAGGATTAGGAAGGCACCTGGTGGAGATTAGCTGGGGGGGGTGAGATAGAGGGTAAGGAATGTTCCAAGGTCAGCACAATGTCAGCTGGAAAGGCCAATTACACAGGATTAGAAAGACACCTGGAAGTGATTAACCAGAGTAGGATAAAGGAATGTTTCAAGGTCAGCCTAGTTAAAGTTGAAAGTGAGGTTGGGGCGAAGGGGGATTATACCTTATTTGTAAGGAATTTAATTGACGGACAGAAAAAAAAAAATCCTTATAGAGAAATAAGGATTAGAAAGAAGTGACCTAAAATGGATGACCACTAGTTTAAAACACATTGGAGTAAAAAGAAACATGTATTTAAGGATCAAGGCTGGACTGGTGAGCAAAGAACAGTATAACGTAATAGCGAGGACGGTGAAGAGATTAACAAGAGTAGGTAAGAACAATTATGAGATTAAAATAGCAGGACAGGCGAAAAGTGACCCAAAGGGGTTTTATCAGGTATATAAAACCAAGACAAGGGAATTAGTGGGGCCGTTAAGGTTAGGGCAAGGTGAGGTCTTAAATACGGATGAGGATATGTGTAAAAGTCTAAATGATTATTTCTTAAGTGTTTTTACGGAGGAGGATACACAGACAATACCTGAAAGTGAACAGAAGATGTTCAAAGGAAGCGATGAGGAGAAACTCAAAGATATTGTGATAACTAGGGAAATGGTGGAAGAGGGTATAGATAAAATGAAGAATTTTAAATCGCCAGGACCAGATAAAGTGTATCCCAGAGTATTAAAAGAATGCAAAGAGGTTATTAGTGAGTCGTTAGTGCACATTTTAAGGATCTCGGTTAAGATAGGCGATGTGCCGTTATTGTGGAGGAAAGGAAATGTAATCCCCATATTTAAGAAGGGAGACAGAGGACTAAAGTCAAATTATCGACCCGTAAGTCTAACGTCAGTGGTAGGTAAATTATTGGAATCTATTATTGCAAAAAAACATTAGATAAACATTGATCAATGATTCACAACGTGGATTCACCAAGGGTAGGTCATGTCTCACCAATTTATTGAGTTTTTATAGGAAAGTTTATGAGACAGCAGATAATGATAAGGATTATGATATAATATACAGGGAGGTCCCGTTATACGAGCATTCGGTATACGAGAATCCGATGATACGAGATGTGTAAATTAGGGTCTATTTTCAATATACGAGATCGAAAATCCAATGATACGACATTCAAATTGGGGTGAGTAAAATTATCAAGCTCAAAATGCGCGCCCTACCAGTCCTGGGCTGGACAAAGGGGGATTTGGTTGACCCCAGTGAGGTCACCCCTAGCAAGCCGTGACCTGAAGGGTAATTAAGCATATGGTGCGGCCTGACATTTAGGGGTAATTAGCAGGTGTGCAGCCCCAACCTTGGGACCGCAGTCAGGTCACCCCTAGCAAGGCGTGACCTGAAGGGTAATTAAGCATATGGCGCGGCCTAACCTTTAGGGGTAATTAGCAGGTGTGCGGCCTCAACCTTGGAACCACTACACTACCTTCTCTTGTATCACGTGGCGTCCCATACATTACAACGTCTTTTTTGCTTGTTATGCATGTTTTATGTTTAATTAATGTGCAGTTATGTTATTTTGTGTGCTATTTTCTCTTTCAGAATGCTTTTTCTACAGAATAGGTAGTACAGTGTGGGTAATATAGACGCTGTGTGTTTGTTGTGTTTGCTATTGTTTATTTTAGCTTGAAAAACATGTCTTTTTTTTTCTTTCTTTTTTAATTGATGGGGTCCTGGAACCAAACCTATATTTTACCATTAGTTATGTGTTTCGCTATACGAGATTTCGCTTTACGAGTATGCCAGGTGGAACCTAACTGCTCGTATCTTCAGGACCTCCCTGTACTTAGACTTTAGTAAGGCATTTGACAAAGTACCACACGAGCGACTCTTAAATAAGGTTAAGGCTCATGGAATAGATGGGAAGGTTCTTCATTGGATCAGAGCTTGACTAAGTAATAGGCAACAAAGGGTTACAATTAATGGTTCTAAATCTGAATGGGGACTGGTGACAAATGGAGTTCCACAAGGGTCTGTTTTGTGTCCATTACTATTTTTGATGTACATCAACGACTTGGATAGTGGGATTAACAGTGATATCAACAAGTTTGCTGATGATACTAAGGTAGGTAGGATTATTGGATCACAGTCTGATGTAAACATATTGCAGGGAGACTTAGATAAACTTAATGAGTGGGTAGTCAGATGGCAGATGGAATTTAATATTGATAAGTGCAGCGTTATGAATGTTGGTAGAAAAAACCCTGGTAATAGATACACCATACGCAATGTATCGCAGAAAAGATCAGAAGGTGAAAAAGATCTTGGAGTGAGGGTGAGGCCAGACCTCTGACCTAGGAAACAATGTATTGAGGCTAGAAATAGAGCAAATAGAGTATTAGGATTCATTACCAGAAGTGTTAAAAGTAGAAGTGCGGAAGTTATTCTAAAGGTTTATCTGGCTCTAGTCAGACCTCACCTAGACTATGCGGTTCAGTTTTGGTCTCCATATTACAGGATGGATATAGCCTTGTTAGAATCAGTGCAGACAAGGATGACCAAAATTATATGAGGAATGCGTAAATTTAGTTATGAGAAGAGATTGAAGTTATTAAAGTTACACTCACTCGAGAACGCAGAGTAAGTGGCGATCTGATAAAAGTTTTTAAGTGGATAAAGGGACTTAATAAAGGAGAGGTAGGAAAAGTTCTTACGACTTTTAACCAGGGTAGAACAAGAAGTAACGGATTCAAGCTGGAAGGGCGTAGATTTAGAAAGGAAATAGGGAAAAATTGGTTCACAAATAGGGTGGTGAATGATTGGAATGGACTCAGTAGACAGGTAGTTAGTGCGGAGTCATTGGGGAGCCTTAAAGAGGGGCTGGACAGGTTCATGGATGGGGAAGAAAGGTGGATGTAGGTAGTGTTAGGTGACAGGAACTACCACGTGTAGGCCTCGCGGCCTCTTGTAGTTTCCTTATTTTCTTATGTTCTTATGTAATATGATGATAGACACTGATTTATTTTTTATAGTCTTTTTTTATTCCATTATGTGTAAAATTATATCGAAAAAAGCCTGCAAACACAATGATACAAACATCTTGGAAGAAAACGGCTCATATCTCAAAATTTAAGTTTTCTACATTTAAAGAAAAATTTCTCCGTTAATTTACAAGATTATGCAGATGTAAAGGTATCTTTGGAAAGAGGAAAGAAAGGACATTTTTTTGTCAGCGATTTATTTTTAAAAAAAAATTGTTTATTACCGGGTAGAAATTTGTGTTTAGACAAAAACTTGGAAAGAATATATCATAAAAAAATGTTCTCGTATTTTAATATTAATTGTCTAATCAAAAATCTATCTTTGTCAAAAGAAAGTAATATATATGTATAGTATGGTGACTGATTTTCAAAACATTTGGTTGAAAAACAATTGAGAAATATCAAAAGATTCCGATGCCATTTTTGACATTAACAGTGCGTATTATATATTTTTTCTTCTAAACTAATGTGTGTATCTCAATGCAACTTGGGGATTAAATTTTTCAGGTACTAAGATACATGCACAACAAAAATCATATTGATCAGAGAAAGATGAATGTCACCTCATAAGTAACAGGTTTAACCGTTTACGGTCAAACCTTCAGGTTGAATGAGGCCAAGACGTTAGTTCATGAGTAACAGTTGGATGAAATTATCGAGGAGCAAAAAGGATGGAAAAAGTTGCACGAGGAGGAAAAGATGGGCTTTTAGGAAATTTTGCACCAGGAATTAAAGGAGATCCAAGACAATGTAGAAAAACAAGTTGTTGAGGTTCTAAAGACCAAGGAAAATTTAGTGCAAGATGCAGCTGACAAAAAAAGATGTGTGATAATAACAGGATTACAGGAGACATCCATGCCAGTAAGAACAGAGAGAGAGAAGGCTGAACTGCGGTGGCTAAAGAAAGTGTGTCGACCGTTTCGGAGAAAATGTGAAAGCCCAAGATGAAATTGGAGAAATTTTTCGACTGGGTAAATTTGAAGAAGGTGTAGCAAGGCTGATGAAGGTGAAATCTCAATCCCAGGTTACACTAAATGAGTCAATGAAGACATGGAAATTTGCTGGAAAAGAACATTTTAAAGAAGTATGGATGAGAAGGGATACTAATGAGGAGGAGAGGGTAAAGATCAGGGAACTTGTACAAGAGGTCAAGGAAAAATACAAACAAAAACCAAAGGTGGTGAAGGGTAAGTTTTACTGGCGAGTGATG
Organism: Chionoecetes opilio; assembly: GCA_016584305.1. Classification (NCBI taxonomy): domain Eukaryota; kingdom Metazoa; phylum Arthropoda; class Malacostraca; order Decapoda; family Majidae; genus Chionoecetes; species Chionoecetes opilio. The sequence goes on along the minus strand of JACEEZ010024891.1, from coordinate 417,538 downwards.
GATATGAGTATAAAGAAATGCTATCGGCAGAGAGAAGGAGCAAAAGGCATAGGTCGGCAAACTGCGGAAAGTGTCTAAAAATAGTATATGCCAATGCGTGGTAACTGCGCCCCCGACCCGGTTTTGCCGGGGGGCCTGACCAAGCAGGATCCGCCAATGCCGACGCAGGGGGGGGGGGGTCTGCCTATGACGAGTGCGGGGCAAAGCCCTCGGGAATCCTGCACTCTAAATCAAGTGGTAGGGCCCCCTAGCCCATCTTTTTCTTGTGGGGGTGGCCGGGGGGGTGCAAAGGTGGCGCCTGCCCGTCAAATCACTCTTGGGATATACCTCGGGAGGGTTCTTCGTGTCGTCGTCGAATGAAAGCCATCATAAAATTACGATAACTGACGATATTGTGAATGGATCACAACATATATCCTTCACATCTCATTCACATTCAGGGGAGGCAGTAGCAGAGTGGTTAGCGTCACCGAGTGGCGTTCCCGAAGACCCGAGTTCGATCCCGAGTGAGACCCATGAATCAACTTTAAATATTTCTGCACCGTCTAGTTACCTAGAACACCCACATACCCTGCCCATTGTCCATACCTACCTTCGATTGCGAGTGCATCTGAGGACACAGGGGAGCGGCATGAGACTAATTACAGGCGCTCGTTGGCATCGATTCGCCTCTTAAGTCGCTATTTAGTGTCCATGTCTCACAATCATTAAGTACAGTAAGATGGATCACAAGCGACTTGAAGGTCCGGATCTTTGTCTTCCTGCACAGGTACCGACAATGCCAAATACTCCTGCTGAGTGAGTCCATAACACCGTGGGTTATGCCAATCCACCGTAAGACTTCTTGGCGTGACCCGCCATCATTATGGACTGCGCTACCAAGGTATGTAAAACTTTTCAAGATTTCAATGTCCTCGCCCCACACATTTATTAATTTACTTTTTTGTTTTTGTTTTTACATTTATGCCTATAGCGCCTGTAGGCAGTGACCTCCAGGGCTCGGATGGTAGGCCCTGGAGGCTCACTTGAGGGCTGTGATGGTTGGCCCTCGCCCGGGTGGCGCAGGCAGGATTTTTATAGTGACGCCTGTAATTATAGGCTCATGCCGCCCCCCTGTGTCCTCCGATGCGCTCGCAATCAAAGGTAGAGTTAATGGGCAGGGCATGTGGATGTTCTTAGGCCACTCGACGGTGCAGAAATATTTTAAGTGGATTTATAGGTCTCACTCGGGATCGAACTCGGGTCTTCGAGAACGCCACTCTGTGACGCTAACCACTCTGTTACCGCCTCCCCAATCATGGCCTCATGAACAGACTGTACTGTTTCATCTAATAAGCCTCCAAACATCTGGACTTGGTCTTGAGCCAGGAGACCTCAAGACCCAAAGGCTTTGCCTCCTCGTGCAGCACTTCGTGAGCCATCACCAGGACTTCCAACGACTCAGCAAAGATTACTACATCATTGGCAAAAACAAGATCAGTGATCTTAGTGTTGCCAAGGGATGCTCCACAATCACATTGATCTACAACTTTGCCCAATACCCAGTCCATGCAAGTGTTGAAAAGTGATGAGGCAAGGATGCATCCTTGCCTCACTCCTGTATTAACAGGAAAGAAGCTGGATACACCTCCCCAACCCTTGACAGCACTCTGTCCCGGAGTACAGACCAGTCATCAAACCAATAGTCCTTGCAGGAATCACGCAAAGTCGCAGAAGATCCCAGAGTGACTCATGATGCACTGAGTAAAACGGCTTCTTGAGATTAACATAGGCTGCAAGCATCTCCTGTCGAAACTCACATCGGCGTTCCACCAGGACATGAAGCGCTAGGATACGGTCCGTTGTTGACTTACCAGGCGTGAACCCAGACTGCTGAGGTCTCTGATGCTTCACCAGATGACTGCGGATCCGTGTCAGCAATAGATCGGCAAGCACCTTGCCTGGTACGCTGAGCAGTGTAATACCGTGGTAATTGTTGCAGTCCTGCCGGTCCCCTTTCCCTTTCCAGATAGGGACGACCAGCCCCATTTTCCAGTCAGGAGGAATGGTACCTGATTGCCACATGGCAGTCAGGACAGCATGCAACCTGCAGATCATGGCCTCAACCCCAGCTTTGAGGAGCTCCGCACTGATATTACAAACACCAGCTGCCTTTCCACCCCTCAACTTTGCTACAGCCTCTCTGACTTCATCAAGAAAGGGTGCGGTTTCGTCAATGGGAGGATCGGCATCCACTGGCCGTAATCCAGTGATGTGAAGCTGCTCAATTGGAGGGTCCACCGTGAACAACTGCCCAAAGTACTCAGCCCAACGAGCCATCTGCCCATCCATGTCCGACACGAGGCGCCCATCTGCTGCTCGAATAGCACTCGCCCGAGAAGGAGACTTGGAACGGAGCTTCTTCAGGGCTCGGTAGGCGGGTCGGAGGTCATTAGCATTCAAATGGCCCATGACATCCTCAGCGAGACAACTGACATATCTCTCCTTGTCTCTCCCCAGGAGGGTTCTAGTCCGGCGGGACAGAGCCCTATGCTGGTCCTGGTTCTCAGCTAGCCTGGCAGCACGACTCTCCTCAATTTTCTCCAGCGTCTCCGTCGAGACAAAACCACGCCTTGACCTCGGGCGCTCCCCAATACACTCCTTGGCTGCCTGTAGAGTTTCACGTTTGAAGGTATCCCACAGTTCTACAGCCTACAGTTCCTCGGTGCCTCGAGGGAACCGAGCACATCAAACAGATTTGAGACTGCCACTGCATACTCATGGGCACATGTCAAGTCCTTCAGTTTCTCAAGATGAAACACAGTATGGTTACCTTTTGAGATTCTTCTGGACTTGACATGAAGCTTAAGTGTAGCCACAACAAGTCTGTGATTTGTTACAAAGAACTCAGTACTGGTAAACCCTGCAGTTCTGGAGGATCCTCTAACGAGTTATAACGAGGACGTGGTCGATCTCCTTAGCTACCCCTCCGGCATTACTATACCATGTCAGCGGTGCAGCTCTGGTCTCTTATACCAAGAACCTGCAATTCTCAACCTTCTTGACCTCACAAAATTCAGAAGCAGAGAACTGTTAATGTTTCTGGTACCGGAGACATGGGGACCAACACATAACTCGTAGTCATCTCTCACAGTGCCAGTGATACATACCTTAGTAGCGCAGTCAATAATGATGGCGGGTTACGTCAAGAAGTCTTAAGGCGTATTGGCATAGCCCACGGTGTTATGGACTCGCTCAGCAGGAGTATTTGGCGTTGTCGGTAGCTGTTTAGTAGGACAAAGATCCGGATCTTCAATTCGCTTGTGATCCCTGTCTTGCTCTATGGTTGTGAGACATGGACACTAAATAGCGACTTGAAGAGACGAATCGATGCCTTTGGTAATAAGTGTCTTCGTAGAATCATGGGGTATCGCTGGGATGATTACGTGTCAAATCAGCGATTGCACCGTGAGACTGAATCGAGGCCTATTACCTGCATAGTCCGTCAGTGCCAACTTCGGCTATATGGGCATGTGGCACGCTACCCTGAAACCAATCCTTCCCATCGGGTTGTATCTGTAAGAGAATACGGCGTGGAGGAGGCCAAGGGGGCGCCCACAAGGCTCGTGGCTGGGGCAAGTTGATGTTTCTTATCGAGAGCTGCTTGGTATGGGAAAGGAGCCTGCATGGGGACTCGCGTGTGGTGACCCCTGGGAGTGGCGTCGTAGGGTGGGCGAGGCGACGCGCCCCCTGGCGTATGCCCCCAATGATTGATTGATTGATTTCATTCGACGGAACACTTGCGTCATTTTGGTTTTGTTTACAAGTTATCAGCTGTGAGCGGGCAAGCCCCGTCCCGCTGGGGCGTTCTGGCGAGGCACGCAAGCGAGATTCAAACCAGGCTTATGGCACGGAACCCTCGCCCCCTGTACATAATCCCTATTAGATTTAAGGTAAGCAACAATATGCCTATTTCATCATTTTATGCATAACTTTTCATTTATATATATATTTTGGTATGCATGGGTGTGAATGAGTATAAATGTACAGATCGGTACACCCGTACAGACGGGTGGACCGATCAGTCACTATAAATTTTTCCCATAGGTCATGTATTTCACATAGAGCGAATTCACATAAACGACCTTGTTTATTGACTAATTTCTCGTTCTATGTAGGACTAGTGTAAGTGTTTTCGCAGAATCATGGGGTATCGCTGGGGTGATTACGTGACAAATCAGCGATTGCACCGCCTGACTGAATTGAGGCCTATTACCTGCATATTCCGTCAGCGCCAACTTCGGCTATATGGGCATGTGGCACGCTACCCTGAAACGGATCCTTCCCATCGGGTTGTATCTGTAAGAGACAATCCGGCATGGAGGCCAAGGGGGCGCCCACAAGGCTTGTGGCTGGGGCAAGTTGATGTTTCCTGTTGAGAGTTGCTTGGTATGGGAAGGAAGCCTGCATGGGGACTCACGCCTGGTGACCCCCGTGAGTGGCGTCGTAGGGTGGGCGAGGCGACGCGCCCCCCGGCGTATGCCCCCAATGATTGATTGATTGAATGTTGGTGGGTTGAGATCAGCAAGCTAAAGAGATAAATGACTTCATGAAGAACAAGCAACCAGATGTGTTGTGCTTGGTGGAGACGAAATTGAGTAAGGAGGTAGAAGCACGATTGGGAGATGGAAAATGCAATCTGTGGAGAACAGACCGAGACAATAAAGTAGGAGAAGGAGTTATGATTGCAGTCGAAAAGAAATTGAAAGTATGTAAGGGGAGCGACTGGCAAAGATATTGAATATAATCCAAAAAATGTAAAGATATCTGAAAAACTTCCTGTTTTTTTACTGCTTCAGCCATCTCTCGCTCTTCAAAGCAGAAGATTAGCATGAGGACGGCTTCAGAGAAGGGAAGCCAAGCAAGAAAAAGAAAAATATATTGACAATTTTTTTAGTATTTTTTTTTTAATACTTTCACTTTTGAGCGAGGGGGAAGGGGGACTAGAAGCATAACAAAATATTCTGTAAACAAATGAGTTTCTTTGAAAGATGTGACAAAGAAAAAAAATATGTACCATACTTGAATTTCCCTCAAAATGTATAATATATGTGTGTGACTGATTGAAAAACTTTGTCGGTATGTATCTCGAAACAAGGTTTTGTGGTTTCAAAACTCAATATCTCAGCCAATTTTTTTTTATAATTTTGTGAAACAAAAGCTAGAAGCAAGATAAATCATTGTTTTTAAAACTAATGGATAATTTTTGTTCATATTTATGAACTCAAATTTTCGGCATATTTTTTTCAAAAGATTTTTTGAATAGAAAATATTTCTTTTAACATTAACAAAAGAAAAAACTAATTGATCTTTCCATTGTTTTGAACAGCAACAATACATCTTTCATCCATACTAATTTGAAAATAACGGAGAAATAGGATTTTGACGATCAAGTTTTGACGAGGGGGGGAAATGGGGCAAAATGAGGGAAAGAAGGGATTTGGGGCATAGTATTGATGTGTGTAATGCCACTAATTCATGTTGTAAATTTCACAAAGATTCAATGATAACTAATGGCTTTATGGCACAGTCACACTTTTGCCAAAAACTAGATCATGAAGAGGATGAATATCAAGAAATGTTGAACGACACTATTCGACAACTGGGGAAAGTAATAGGAGACTAGTGCTGACTAGATTTTGATGGGTGACTTTAACTATAAGGAGGTAAACTGGGAGGAGTGCTCTGCAGAAGGCAATGATGAGGGTAACAAGTTACTTAACTTAGTAATGAATAATGTGATGACCCAATGGGTTGATCAAGAGACAATAATCGGAGGAGAGGACACACCCGCAAGACTGGATCTGCTGTTCACAATGGAGACTGGCATTATTGATAACTTGGAATACTTGTGTCCATTTGGAAAGAGTGACCATGTGGTACTAGAGTTTGAAATTACAGAGGATATTGTGGAACCAAAGGATGAGAGATATAGAATGGGAAGATACAATTATTTAGAGGTCAGTTTTGGGGGATTACAAAAGTTCTTTACTCAATGCAATTGGAGGCCCTTCCACGAGGCCAAAAGTGTGGAAGAGCAGTGGGACTAAAATGTATAACATAGCTGTTGATAAAAAGGTACCAAAGATAACAGGGAAGGAAAACTGGAAGAACAACTGGTTTAATAGAAGATGTGAAGTAGCAAAAAGAGATCGAGATGTTGCATGGAACAGACTGAGAAGGAAGATGAATAATAGGACAAGGGAGCTAGAAATGAATATGTAAGAATCCACAGAGGCGAAGAGAAGAATTATGAGAGGCATTATAGAAATATGCAAGAACTAACCAAAATTGTTTTATAGGTTTATCAATGGCAAATTAAAGAAAAAAGAAGGGATCAACAGGCTAAAAGTGAAAGGGACAGTCTACGAAGAACCAGTAGCACAAGTCAAAGTCATGAACGAATGTTTACAAAAAGTTTTCAATGAAGAAAAGGAATTCCTGGAAGAAGAGGGTAGAAAAAAATCCACAGTACATACACAGTGATATAGAAGTGGAAAAGCAGGAAATGATGATATTGGAAGTGCCAGGTCAATATACTGCCAGGTCCAGATGGATTTTCAAACTGGATTTTGAAGGAATGTAGGGAGGCTACTGGTGGATAAGGTACACAGTCTACTTACATGTTCCCTAAATGAGGGTAAAGTACCCCAAGCATGGAAAAGAGCATCAATTGTCCCCATATATAAAGGGGGAAGCAAGGAGGAACCATTATTATTATTATTACAGACTATAGATATACAGATATATATATTACAGAGTATTACAGACCTGTCTCCTTGACTAGTGTAATAGGAAAGCTATGTGAGAAGATAGTAAGAGACAGATGGGTTAAGTATCTTGAGAAAATAGGGATCATATCAGACAGACAATTTGGATTCAGAGCTGGGAGTTCCTGTACATCAAACCTGCAATGCTTCTACTCAATGGTCATCGACATAGTACAAGAAAGAGATGGATGGGTGGATTGTGCTTATGTGGATCTGAAGAAAGCATTTGATAAGGTACCCCATAAAAGATTGTTGTTGAAACTGGAATACGAAGGAGTACTGGATGGGAATGTTCTTAAATGGATGAAGGACTACCTATAAGGGAGACAGATGAAAACCGTAATAAAAGACTGCGTCAGGTTGGAGAAGTGTTTTAAGCGGGGTACCTTAAGGTTCGGTATTAGCAATTGTTATGGTCCTGATTTATGTTAATGACATGGTGTCTGATTTAGAAAGTTACGTGAGCCTGTTTCCAGATGATGTGAAAATTATGAAAGAGGTTAAAAATGAGGAGGATTGCAGACTCCTACAGGAAGATTTGGATAGAAAATATGAATGGAGTCAAAAATGGAAATGGAAATTAATGCAAAATAGTGCAAAATATTATACTTTGGTAAGAGTGCGAAAAGGATAAGATGGAATTACAAAATGAGAAGCGAGACAATCAATAAAGCAAGTGAAGAGAAGGATTTTGGAGTAACAATTCGGGACGATTTATCACCAGAGAAACACATTAATATAATTGTTGGTGCAACATATAATCTTCTAACAAACATTAGAATGGCATTTGTCTATATGGATGAGGATATGATGAAGAAATGAATTGTGGCCATGACACGCCCTAGACTGGAGTACGCCACAGTAGTTTGGTCTCCGCACAAGAGGAAGGATGTAAAGAAGATATAAAGAATACAGAGGGCAGCCACAAAGATTTTCCCAGCCTGTCAGACCTGACTTATGAGGAGAGACTGAAAAAATTGGGGTTGCCATTATTGGAAGAAAGAAGAAAAAAAGGAGACTTGATAGCAATGTATAGAGTTATGTCAGGAATGGAGAGAAATGACAAAGAGAACATGTATGTACGGGATGTAGCAGCCACAAGAGGTCATACAAAGAAGCTTAAGAAGACAAGGTAGTCCGGTGGCCAAACCCCATATTTAGGCCGAACCTTTGAATTTGTGGTGCATAATTGTTCTTTGCAGATTTTGATAGCCTGAAACCTCTAGTTTTGGAACCTGTCGGGTGCAACTTTTGCATCCTTGAGCATTTTGCAAAAATGACGACTGAAGATAGGAATGGGAATCACTGTTTGGGACTGAGAATTTGAGGTAGGGGTAATAATAAACGGGCATAGATCACACATGTACCCACAGACAAACAACAATTCGATACTCAAACAAAATTGCCGCTGTTTTTTTTGGCTTACCTATGTCCACATTTATGACGCGGCAGCATGTAAATATGTATCAGTAAAAGGAAAAGGCCAAAGTCAGCTCGTCGAATTTCATTTTCACCTTTGACAATGTTTTTACTACCAAAATGTTCGTATTGATTAGCTTTATCACCTCAAACTAATGATATATGAAGTTCGTCAACAATAAGGTCATAGGAGGTCAAAAGGTCACAATTTTTGGCGTGAAAATGAAATTCGACGAGCTGACTTTGGCCTTTTCCTTTTATTGATACATATTTACATGCTGCCGCGTCATAAATGTGGACATGGGTAAGCCAAAAAAACCCGCCAATTTTGTTTTAGTATCGAATTGTTGTTTCTATCAATTAGTGTTGATATTTAGTGATATACTGTGCAATGCAACGGTAATTTTTAAGGCTTACACTGGGGTGTTTTTAGTCATTTTGTTATCTTATGTAGTTTTCTATTTAGGGGCTTCTGTTTTGTATGAAATTATTATTCTCTATTTTGTTTACGTATTTGTAGTGTTTGACAAATATCACAAGAAAAGCATCAAGAGCAGCACAAGGGCTGCACGATTTGCTGGAGTGCAGCATTACAAGGAACATGTCATTACACTGACAATGCCAATTCCCTCCCGAGACGTTCTCAATGTGGCACACAACAAGGAGCAGCTCATTGAGATGATCACTGAGGAACTTCTAGATAGAACGCAAGGACTCCGGTTACCAAATAGACTTGTTGTCACAGGGAAAGCTGATACTCCTCTTGAAGTCTGGCAAGGTGTACGAGTGGAGAGATCAGATTTGCAAACTAACCATGAGGAAGCAGACGTCATCATTCCACACCAGGTTGTCCAGTTTGTTTCTAACACCAGAAAGACTATTAAAGTAATCTCAGATGACACAGACGTGTTTGTATTGCTTGTACATTACTACCACTACTGTCAACTCTGCATGCCTTGTCATGGAACCGACTTCTCCTGAAAGGACTTCAGTGAACATTGGAGACACCGTAATAAAACACCAGGCTATTGTCCCACAGCAGTATAGAAGCATGCTGGGGATAGAACCATTCTTCAGCGCTGTGGATTGGGAGCGTCCTCAGATCAAGCAAAAGATCAAACAAAAGAAGAAAGACTCAGAGGATACGGCCAGGAGGGAGGCAACGCAGGTGACAGCTTTAGTAGACCACCAGGGCGAGGAAGAGGCCGAGGCTGTGTCCTGGATCTGCAAGGCGCTCAAGGACTGTTATGGGGAGGCAGACAACACCCCGCTGCCCTTCTTAAACTATGTAGTGGATCCCGCCAGCTTCACCCGAACCACGGAGAATCTTTTCCACGTCAGTCTGCTGGTGCGGGAACAGTTTGCAGATATCATAGAAGAGGATGGCCGAGGATGGCCTACCCATCATCCGTCCCTCACAGACCACTGGGGTTGGCGTGCCAGGCCAGGACAAACAGTGCATATTGTCCATGGACTTGGTGGAGTGGCAGGGCCTCATCAAGGAGTTCAAGATCACCCGAGCCATTATCCCACCCATGAAAACAACCTCCAGGAAGAGACGATAGGCAGGCACGGGAGCAGCGTTGGGTTACAAGTCTCAGGTGGAAGGAAATAATGGATAAGGATAAATACCTAGACTATGCGGTTCAGTTTTGGTCTCCGTATTACAGGATGGATATTGCCTTGTTAGAATCAGTGCAGAGAAGGAAGGAAGGATGACCAAAATTAATCATGGAATGCATAACTTTAGTTATGAGAAGAGATTGAAGCTATTAAATTTACACTCACTCGAGAGGCGTAGAGTAAGGGGCGATCTGATAGAAGTTTTTAAGTGGAGAAAGGGATACAATATAGGCGATGCAGGAAAAGTTCTTAAGGTTAGTAAGCAGGGTAGAACGAGAAGTAACGGATTCAAGCTGGAAAAGCGTAGATTTAAAAAGGAAATTGAGAGAAACTGGTTCACAAATAGGGTGGTGAATGATTGGAATGGACTAAGTCGCAGGTGGTCAATGCGGAGTCTATTGGGGTCTTTAAAAGGAGTCTGGATAAATTCATGGATGGGGAAGAGAGGTGGATATAGGTAGAGTTAGGTAACAGAAACTACCTCGTGTAGGTCTCACGGCCTCTTGTAGCTTCCTTACTTTCTTATGTTCTTATGTTCTAGCTGCTGGCAGCACATGCGTTGACAGGATGCGACACAGTTGGTTGCTATTTTGGAATTGGAAAAATCAAAGCAGTAAAAGTCCTAAAGGCAGGATATAAACTGGACAGCATAGGACAACCTGAAGCCCAACACGAGACAATAATTCGAGAAGCAACCCAGTTTATTGCAGCATGCTATGGAGAGAAAGTTGGACCAAACGACAGCATGTCAGATATCCTATACAGACATTGGATCTCCAGCATGGGCAGAAAAAGTGCTGCGTCAGTTCACCAACTTAAGACTCTTCCTCCTACAAGTGAAGCGTTTGTCGAGAACGTGAAAAGGGCACATTTTGCATTTAGAGGTCGGCACTGACTGGCTACGAGTTGTGAGAGTGAGAGATGGCTACGAGTTGTGTGTTGGTCCCCATGGCTCCGGTACCAGAAACACCAACAGTTCTCTGCTTCTGAACTTTGCAAGGTCCAGAAGGTTGAGAATTGCAGGTTCTTGGTATCAGAGACCAGAGCTGCACCGCTGGACATGGTATAGTAATGCCGAAGGGGTAGCTAAGGAGATCGATCGACCACATCCTCATTAGTACTCGTTGGAGGATCCTCCAGAACTGCAGGGTTTACCGGAGTGCTGAGTTCTTTAGAACAGATCACAGACTTGTTGTTGCTACACTTAAGCTTCATGTCAAGTCCAGAAGAATCTCAAGAGGTAACCATACTGTGTTTCATCTTGAGAAACTGAAGGACTTGACATGTGCTCATGAGTATGCGGTGGCAGTCTCAAATCGGTTTGATGTGCTCGGTGCTCTCGGGGATCCTGTAGAACTGTGGGATACCTTCAAACGTGAAACTCTACAGGCTGCCAAGGAGTGTATTGGGGAGCGCCCGAGGTCAAGGCGTGGTTTTGTCTCGACGGAGACGCTGGAGAAAATCGAGGAGAGTCGCGCTGCCAGGCTGGCTGGGAACCGGGACCAGCACAGGGCTCTGTCACGCCGGACTAGAACCCTCCTGAGGAGAGACAAGGAGAGGTATGTCAGGAGTCTCGCTGAGGATGTCGAGGGTCATTTGAACGCTAATGACCTCCGACCCGCCTACCGAGCCCTGAAGAAGCTCCGTTCCAAGTCTCCTTCTCGGGCGAGTGCTATTCGAACAGCAGATGGGCGCCTCGTGTCGGACATGGATGGGCAGATGGCTCGTTGGGCTGAGTACTTTGGGCAGTTGTTCACGGTGGACCCTCCAACTGAGCAGCTTCACACCACTGGGTTACAGGCAGTGGATGCCGATCCTCCCATTGACGAAACCGCACCCTCTCTTGACGAAGTCAGAGAGGCTGTAGCAAAGTTGAAGGGTGGAAAGGCAGCTGGTGTTTGTAATATCAGTGCGGAGCTCCTCAAAGCTGGGGGTGAGGCCATGATCCGTGGGTTGCATGCTGTCCTGACTGCCGTGTGGCAATCAGGTACCATTCCTCCTGACTGGAAAAGGGGGCTGGTCGTCCCTATCTGGAAAGGGAAAGGGGACCGTCAGGACTGCAACAATTACCGCGGTATTACACTGCTCAGCGTACCAGGCAAGGTGCTTGCCGATCTATTGCTGACACGAATTCGCAGTCATCTGGTGAAGCATCAGAGACCTCAGCAGTCTGGGTTCACGCCTAGTCACACTCACAGGAACTACCACGTGTAGGCCTCGCGGCCTCTTGTAGCTTCCTTATTTTCTTATGTTCTTATGTTCTAGTAAGTCAACAACGGACCGTATCCTAGCGCTTCGTGTCCTGGTGGAACGCCGACGTGAGTTTCGACAGGGGATGCTTGCAGCCTATGTTGATCTCAAGAAGGCGTTTGACTCAGTGCATCGTGAGTCACTCTGGGATCTTCTGCGACTTCGAGGGATTCCTGCAAGGACTATTGGTTTGATAACTGGTCTGTATTCTGGGACTGAGAGTGCTGTGAAGTGTGGGGCAGGTGTATCCAGCTTCTTTCCTGTGAATACAGGAGTGAGGCAAGGGTGCGTCCTTGCCCCATCACTTTTCAACGCTTGTATGGACTGGGTATTGGACAAGGTTGTAGATCAAAGTGATTGTGGAGCATCCGTCGGCAACACCAAGATCACTGATCTTGTTTTTGCCGATGATGCAGTAATCTTTGCTGAGTCGCTGGAGGGACGTCCTGGTGATGGCTCTCGAGATGCTGCACGAGGAGGCAAAGCCTTTGGGACTTGAGGTCTCCTGGCTCAAGACCAAGGTCCAGGTATTTGGAAACTTACTAGATGAAGCAGTACAGCCTGTTCATGCGTGTGGCGAGGACATTGAGATCTTGGAAAGTTTTACATACCTTGGTAGCGCAGTCCATAATGACGGCGGGTCACGTCAAGAAGTCTTACGGCGGATTGGCATAGCCCACGGTGTTATGGACTCGCTCAGCGGGAGTATTTGGCGTTGTCGGTACCTGTGCAGGAGGACAAAGATCCGGATCTTCAAGTCGCTTGTGATCCCTGTCTTACTCTATGGTTGTGAGACATGGACACTAAATAGTGACTTGAAGAGACGAATCAATGCCTATGGTAATAAGTGTCTTCGCAGAATCATGGGGTATCGCTGGGATGATTACGTGTCAAGTCAGCGATTGCACCGTGAGACTGAATTGAGGTCTATTACCTGCATAGTCCGTCAGCGCCAACTTCGGCTATATGGGCATGTGGCACGCTACCCTGAAACCGATCCTTCCCATCGGGTTGTATCTGTAAGAGACAATCCGGCGTGGAGGAGCCCACAAGGCTCGTGGCTGGTGCAAGTTGATGTTTCTTGTCGAGAGCTGCTTGGTATGGGAAAGGAGCCTGCATGGGAACTCGCGCGTGGTGACCCCCGGGATTGGCGTCGTAGGGTGGGCGAGGCGACGCGCCCCCCGGCGTATGCCCCCAATGATTGATTGATGACTGACTGGCGAGGCACCAGATGAGGAGATGAGGCACCCTCTGGAGAACGGCTGGGTATCTGATGACGATTTCGGTGTATTAATGCCAGTGACCCTCCCACCACAAACGGAAATTGCTCCAGCAGCTGTTATGAAGCTGATCCAATGTGGCTGCTCAAGCAAAACACCATGCTCAACTGAGAGATGTGGATGTGTGGCTGGTCAGATGTCCTGTTCTGGTTTTTGTCGCTGTCGAGCAGAAATAAGAACATGTCGGAATCGCTGTACATTCCTGAAACAACGGATAGAGGATGCCAATGACTCGGATGAAGATGAAAGTAATGATGAGGATGACAGTGATGATTGATGTTTTTGATTATATGAGAGTTTCCTCATTGGACGCTACTGCAATAGATCTCGTCTCTAAGACACTTGTGTATTTTGTTATGTTCTAGTGGGAATAGATTAGCTTAATCCCTTGGATTAATGAAATTCTGTGGATATAAAGCTGATTATTCTCTGTAAATATGTTAATGTATACGCTACCCATTTTTGCGGCCATCGTAGATTGGGTATTCAGAAATATTGTTATTGTACTTTTCCCAGTCTAATTGGATGGTTTAATCTTATTTTTTGTTATGTATTATTAGTTTAACAGACCATCTAATTTGCAGACCGTATAAATAAAAGTGTCTACAATACCCGCAAATAGAAATCGGACCTATCCCATAAGAATCCACAGTCTAGCGGTCTGAATTCTACTAGCGTTTCCCGCCCTATGGTTTGAGGTAGAGTTGGCTGGCGGTATCTAGTAACTCCTGGGCGGGTAGTGTGGGAGGTGTGTGGAACTCACGCTCAGTGCCGACCCAGACAGCAAGGGTTAATGCTTTGGTATTCTCTGCCCCGTTTTCCCAATATTTTGACTTGAGCACTTTTTGCCCTTTAATTCTTTATATATTCACTAAATATGGGTCGTGCACACATGACTAAGGAGGAGAAGGCTCGGATATTAGCCTGGAGGCAAGAAAAAGTGCCTATTAAAGAAATTTGTAGGCGTACTCGCCGAGCGAAGTCAACCGCAATGTTGCTGCTGGCTGCCGCTCGTGGCTCACCACCTAATGTTGTTCCCCCAACAAAACCTTATCCTGGACGCCCACGGAAGACTACCAAAGTTACAGATCGTCTTCTTAGAATAGAAATACGTAAAAATCCTCATCTTACAGCTTCTCAGCTAAAAACAAGTAATCCAACCCTGCTAAAAGACGCATACATCCGCTGCATCCAACACCGTCTCCAGAGGGACCTCAAGCTTCCCTGCCGCCGTGCTGCACGCAAACCTCTACTGATGGATCGTATGAAGAAAGCTCGACTGGATTTTGCCAAGAAATACATCCACTGGACAGCTGACGACTGGAGGAAGGTCATGTGGTCGGATGAATCGACATTCAAGTGTATTCAGGGCCGTTCTACCACAGTAAGACGACCACCTTCAGTCAGTAGATTCGACCCTGCCTACACACTTCGCACTATGAAGCACCCCGTATCTGTCATGATTTGGGGATGTTTCAGTGGTTTAAGAGGTCATGGAGGTTTGTTCTTCCTCCCAAAAAATGTTACAATGAATTCTGACCACTACCTTCGAGTTCTTGAAGATCACCTCCTGCCTTCATACGAGACTCACGGCTGCACCGTCTTCATGCACGATGGAGCTCCATGTCATAAGGCCAAGAAGGTTACCAAGTGGCTCACTGATCACAATATTGAGGTCTTACAGTGGCCTGGTAACAGTCCTGACCTCAACCCAATCGAAAATGGGTGGAATGTCATGAAGAAAAAGCTCCAGTCCTGCAACACATGGCCCCTCATGCGCTTGCAACAAGAAATCACAACAATCTGGGATAATGAGATGTCTTTGAATTTCTTCCAGAAACTGGCTGACAGCATGCCTAAACGACTCAAACTTGTTCTTAAAGCCAAGGGGAATATGACTAAATATTAAAATAAATGCCACTATTCTCTAATATGTTTGTATTACTTATTTCCTTGATGATATTCATGTTTATGCAACCAGTTGCAAAGCAGGTCCGATTTCTATTTGCGGTGACTATTGTAATTTCATTGGTGTTATTGGATTCCTTGACCACAAAAACCTATGGTTAGACACCAAAATGACTGTTGTAAGTCAAATATTAAGGAAGTTATCAATATAAAACCATTACTACGTTGGTGTATTATGTATATTAGCCGCCATCTTGAATTTCTCAAAATGCTCAAGGGTGCCATAATTGCACCCGACGGATTCTTATTAATGGCACACTCAGTGATCAAAATCCGCAGAGAACAATTATGCACCACAAATTCCAAGGTTCCCCCCCCTGGCTGCTGGACTAAGGTGCTTAAAGGACATCAAGAAGTACAGCTTTCCCTATTGGTGCATTAATATGTGGAATAGCCTGGACAGTGAAATTCTAGATGTCAATATTGTTCATGTTTTCAAAGCTAAGATTGACCAATTGAGACATGGAGACGGGACCCTATGAGTGTAACTGATTTCCCTCGTATGACAACAAGGTAAATACACACAATAAATGAACATGTTAAGAAAAGAAAGAGGTAGTGAAAGATTCGAAGAATAATGAGAATTTAGTAAGAGATGCATCAGAGAAGAAAAAGAATGTTATTATTTATGGACTGAAGGAGAAGAATGTCTTGTTTAAAATAAGGAGAGACAGAAGAAATAAAAACGGTAAAGAACGTGTTGATGAAACTTTATGATGAGGAAGAAGAGACAAGACTTGTAGATGAAGTGGAAGAAGTAGTAAGATTGGGACTTTATGCATTGGGACTATCTCTTAGGAAGAGATAGACCAATAAATCTAAGATTGAAATCACAGACGGCAATCAAAGAAATCTTGGAGAGAGATTTCAGGCTTAGGTCAAATGATGATTTCAGAGATGAAATGTAAAAAAAGTGATGAATGAAGAAGAAAGGAAAAAATTAAAGGAATTCAAGAGGAAGTAAAGCAGAGAAATGAAGAAAGAATGGGGAAAGAAGAAAAAATTGGAGGGTACTAAAGGGTGAGAAAGTGGTATATAAGGAAAAATGACTAAAGGGAAATGGTGCAAGGAAAGATGTAAAAAAAGGAATGAAAGTGATGTAGCTACACGAACATTGATGCAATGTAATACTGATGCCGCAGCTATACTCTAAATATATCTTACACTTTAAGTTGTGTTGCATTCTGAATGATAAAATGTTAAATAATGATTTAGTATTGTTTATATTTTGAAATACATATATATGAGGGTACCATAATCTTTTGAGTACTTAGGGCCTCTTAAGGTCTTAATCCGGCCCTGGTTCAAGCCTATACGTATAACTAGATAGGTGGATCACACACATGGAAATATATTGCCCACCTAACCTACTAGGTAAGTTAAACTCACCCAGATGATGTTGGTTACAATTATAAAATATATTTTGTTGCTATTTACATTTTCACACTAGCTGTGCCCTTGCCCCATTTAGTGTATTTTGCATGTCTTAGAAAGTTAATTCTTTTGTATTGAATTGGATTCCTACATTCTGATCATTTTCTCATCATGCAAGACCTTATGTATAGGAAATGGCAAGCTGTGAGCCACGACCACCACCACTATCATCAGCACCTGCAGCTCCTTCAGAGTGGAAGTTTGTGCCAAGACTGATTGGTGTGTGATTGGAAGTTGGACTCCTTACTGGAGTGATCAGTTTTGTATCATACTTGAAAACATTCTTTGATGTCCATCTCACACTGCTTTTAAATTGTTGCTACAGATGAACTACATTCGGCTAGTGAGTCCTGGAGTAGGTGGTGGAGGAGGCGGGGGCAGCGCTACACTGATACGGCCAACACCACCTACAAACAAGCCAATTGCTCCTGCTGCCTCTCAGCCCATCAGAATTAAGGCCATGCCTCTTACTCCCAATCAGACTGTAAGTTTGATTTTTGTAATTACTATTAAATTATCAAAATGATGAGAGATAGTAATATGGTCAAAGGTGATGCGAGTGAGAACAGAGGAATATGCATGAAGGGGAACTTGTGTGAAATGTACAGGATTGGTAAGGTTTAGAATGAGGTGTGGGGAATTCTTTACAAAGAATAGCCAGAGAAAGTATGAAGAGTTGTATGGATATACAGAGAAAGAATGGAGAGGACAAAAGACAGTGGAGAAAATTATTCAGTGTGCTAGAAGTAGAAACAGCCCAGGAATATGACAGGATTAGGCAAAAGACCTTGTGAATGAATGTGCAAAGGAGAATTACTGATGTAGAAGAACTGATTAATGACAAACTAGGACATCGAAAGTACTCATATCAAGTCAGGTATATAACTCCAGTATGCCTTCTTTAACCCTTCAAGTGCAGTGCTTGATCATTCAATCAGGCGCCTCTGGTCGTATGACGTTGTGATTGCCAATATATTCATACTTTTTCACGCCATATGTCTGGCTACCAAATTACTGTCCTATAGCTTTGATTTCCTGCCTTTCTAAAGCTTTTGAATCTATACTTAATAAGAAGTTTCTTAAGCATCTGTCTGATCGTCTCAGTACGGTTTCCGTAAAGGGCGATCTACTGACGATCTTCTAGCTTTCCTTACTGAATCTTCGTCATCCTACTTTAGGGGTTTCAGTGAAACTTTTGCTGTTGCCCTTGACATATCAAAAGTTTTTGATGAAGTCTGGCACAAATCTTTATTTTCCAAACTACCCTCATTCGGTTTCTATCCTGCTCTCTGCACCTTCACCTTAGTTTCCTTTCAAACCATTCTATTGCAGCTACTGTAGACGGTCATTGTTCTTCTCCTAAGTATATCAATAGTGGTGTTCCTCAGGGTTCTGTCCTATCACCCACTCTCTTTCTATTATTCATTAATGATTTCTAAGTCTAACTCAATGTCTTATCCACTCCTACGTTGATGAT
The DNA here is from genome assembly GCA_016584305.1 of Chionoecetes opilio. Taxonomy (NCBI): domain Eukaryota; kingdom Metazoa; phylum Arthropoda; class Malacostraca; order Decapoda; family Majidae; genus Chionoecetes; species Chionoecetes opilio. The sequence continues at coordinate 399,278 of JACEEZ010024891.1, read as the reverse complement.
TCTCCCCTGCATTTTTCTACGTCGTTTATTAGACGTCCAACTCAACAGGAATAAGTGATTCACAGAGAGATGCCACAGAGCTCCTAACCTCTGATCTATCTATAATTTCTGATTGAGACAAAGCAAACTTTGCTTTGTTCAATGCCTCAAAAACCTAATTTCTTTACCTATCTACTCGGCAATACCTTCCAGACAACTGTCCTCTCTAATTCAATGACACTCAACTGTCTCCTTCTTCTACAATGAACATTCTTGGACTATCCTTAACTAAAAATCTGAACTGAAAATCTCACATCTCATCTCTTGCTAAATCAGCTTCTAAGATAAGAAGTTAGGTGTCCTGTGGCATCTGCGTCCTTTTTTTTTCTCCCTCCTAGCTGCTTGCTCTGTACAGGGGCCTTATCTGCTCATGTATGGAATATGCCTTGCATGTGTGGGGGGGATCCACTCATAGCTCTCCTAAACAGGGCTCAGTCAAAAGCTTTTCGTCTCATCAACTCCCCTCCTCTGACTGACTGCATCTTTAAATCACCGCCGTAATGTTGCTTCTCATGCTATCTTCTACCGCTAATTTTATGCTCACTGCTCTTCCGAACTTGCTAACTGCATGCCTTACCCCCTCCCGCGGCCTCGCTGCGCAAGACTTTCTACTAATTTTCATCCCTATTCTGTCCTTCCTAATGCAAGAGTTAATCAGTATCCTCACTCTTTTATCCCCTTCACCCCCTATATGAGTTATACTTTTACTTCTTTCTGTTGTAAGTCAGTTTTTCCCATGATATTTTATGAGGTTAGATGTCCGATGATACGCTTCCAACTATCTCTATGAGTTATACTTTTACTGGACAAACAATAGAAGAAATCAAAGTAGAAAGTAGATTATCACACAAGTCTATTTGTAAGAAAATATATTGTCAGGGTGGAGACACATATTACTTAGTGAATCTTAAGAGTTTCGAGATGTCTCTTCCATTCTTCCAATGACTTGACTGAGGGCCATGTCATTGCTCTCTTAGGACCCCAATAGGAATTACGATTTTCCTTTGGTTTTTTGTCCGAGCTCTTGCATGCAATGCGTCCATGGTGTAGACAAAACCATTGTACCACTGCCGTTATCGCTTTATTTAGTCAAAACCTAAAATAAGAAAGAAGGAAAGGCTGTATCATGTGTTTGTGGATCTGTAATAGGCATTTGACAGGATTGCAAGGAGAACAATTAGATGGGCATTACGAAGACAATAGATACCGGAGAGGCTTGTAAGGTAGGTAATGGCACTGTAAAGGATCAAGACTAAGGATGAGAGTAGCTGGAGGAACTTCAGATACCTTTGAGATAGGTGTGGGGGTGCATCAAGGCTCAGTCCTCAATCCTCTTTTATTTGTGGTAGTGATGGAAGAGGCCACAAAGGAATGCAGAACAGGAGATCCATGGGAGCTGCTATATGCAGATAATTTAATCTTGACAGTTGAGACAAAGAAGGAAGTTGAGAGAAGATTTATAGATTGGAAGTAAGCAATGGAGAGAAGAGGTCTGAAGGTGAATATGTCCGAGACGAAGATGATGGTAACAGGCAAGAAAATAGAGCAAAATATACAAGTGGGAAGGTTTCCCTGTGGAGTGTGCGGTAGTGGAGGAGGAGTAAACTCTATTCATTGCAAGGAATGTGACAAGTGGTGCCATAAAAAATGTTCGGAACTAGGAAACCTGAATAGGGTTTAAATGTAGAGGTATATGGCTGGGATCACATGGAGAGATGAAGTGTCCAGTGAAGAGGTGGCAAGAAAATGTGGATTGAAGGAGCTGGTACAGTGCTGAGAGTAAGGCGATTGAGGTGGTTTGGGCATGTGAAGAGGAGAGAACGTGGTGAGGCATTGGGGTGAACTGTTGGAGTGGAAGTGCCAGGTCGTCCTCCACGGGCAGGCCTAAGAAGACATGGAGGCAGTCTGTTAAAGAGGATCTGGCAGCATTGGGCATTGAAGAAGAAGAGGCAACGGATAGAGTTAATTGGAAGTGTATCATCGACCGTCTAACCTCATAAAATATTATGGAATAATCTGACGTTAAACAGAAAGAAGAAGAAGAAAGCCTAGTCACTATTAATAAGGATATCCATATATGTCTAAGCTAGGATCAATTAGAAGACAATGGCGGTGATACGAGGGTTTTGTCTACACCATGGTCTGCATTCCATGCAAGCATTTGGACGAAAACTAAAAGAAAATAGCAATGCCTATGGGGGCCTTTGGATTCCTATGATAAAGAGAGTAAGATGTTAGAGATCACTAGAACACAGCCGAGAGAAAATTAGCTGTGGAAATTCAAAAGAAACCTTGAAAAATCATCATTTTGTTCCCTTTTCTTTTCCCTCCTACTCTCTCTATTCTCATTTTCAATCCTAAGCGGGCTGTTGAATATAGGAATATAAGAGCATAAGAAGATAAGGAAGCAACAAGAGGTCGTGAGACTTACACGTGGTAGTTCCTCTTACTTAACACTACCTACATCCACCTTTCATCCCCATCCATGAAATTGTGTATACTCTTTTTCAAACTCCCTATTGAGTCCGCACTAACTACCTGATAACTGAGTTCATTCCAATCATTTACTACCCTATTTGTTAACCAGTTTCTCCCTAATTCTTTTTTAAATATACGTTTTACCAGTTTGAATCCGTTACTTCTTGTTTTACCTTGTTTACTAGCTGTAAGCACTTTTCCTACATCACCTTTATTGTATCCCTTTAACCACTTAAAAACTTCTTTCAGATCGCCCCTTACTCTACACTTCTCGATTGAGTCCAATCTCCTCTCATAACTAAAGTTACGCATCCCCTGTATCATTTTAGTCATCCTTCTCTGGACTGGTTCTAATAATGCTATATCCATCCTGTAATATGGGGACCAAAACTGTACAGCATAGTCAAGATGAGGTCTGACTAGAGCCAATTTAAGCTTTAGAATAACCTCAGCACTTCTACTTTTAACACTCCTGGCAATGAATCCTAAAACCCTGTTAGCTCGATTTCTAGCCTCAATACATTGTTTCCTAGGACGGTGGTCTGAGCTTACCCACACACCCACATCTTTCTCCCTTTCTGATCTTTTCAGTGATACATTGTGTTTAGTGAACCCATTACCAGGATTTTCTCTACCACATTAATTACGCTACACTTATCAATATTAAATTCCACCTGCCACCTGACTACCAACTCATTTAACTTCTTTTTTTATTATTTTATTTTTATAGCACCTGTAGGCAGTGGTGACCCAGGGCTCGGATGATAGGCTCTGGAGGTTCACTTGAGGGCTCTGATGATGGTTGGTCCTCGCCCGTAGTGGCGCAGGCAGGATTCTTATAGTGACGCCTGTGATTAGAGGCTCATGCTGCCCCCCTGTGTCCTCCGATGCACTCGCAACCGAAGGTAGAGTTGATGGGCAGGGCATGTGGGTGTTCTTAGGCCACTCGACGGTGCAGAAAAGTTTTGGGTTTTTTCGGGGATCGAACTCGGGTCACCGAGAACGCCAGTCGGAGACACTAGCCACTCCGCTACCGCCTCCCCAACTTATCTAAGTCTTCCTTCAAACCGTTTACATCAGACTTTGATCTAATAAACCTACCTACCTATCTTAGTATCATCAGCAAACTTGCTACAGGAAAACCTCGTTTATCCGGCACCCTCGGGGGGGAGCGCATGCCGGATAACTCATTTTGCCGTTGTTTTGAGAGTTACTCTTATGGAAACGCCCAAAATCCCTTTTTTTTTTTTTTTTTTTTTTTTTCTCCCATCGCAAGGAACCGGCCAAGGGCACAACAAAAATGGATAACACAAAGTCCGCTTAGTTGCCAGTCCCTATAAAGAAGACAGTCAGAGAATAAAATAAAAAAGAGGGGTGAGCCAATTTAGTTCGGGAGGTGTCTTGTTACTCTTCTTTTGAAAAGATGTAAGTCATAGGAAAGTGGAAAAATAGAAACAGGAAGAGAGTTCCAGAGTTTGTCAGTGAAAAAAAGAAAAAAAAAAAAGAAGCCTGGGTCGATTAGTGCCGTTGTTTTGAGGCTGCCGTTGTTTTGAATGCCGGTTAAATGAGGTTCTCCTGTAATATCACTGCTAATCCCACTGTCTAAGTTGTTGATGTAAATAAAAAGTAGTAATGGTCCCAAAGCAGACCCCTGTGGAACCCATTTGTTCGAATCAGTTTGAATGTCGTAGCATTAGATTTTCGATCTCGTATATTAAAAATAGACCCTAATTTACACATCTCGTATCATCGGATTCTCGTATATCGAATGCTCGTATAACGGGACTTCCCTGTATTTACTTAAGAGTATTTACATACTCTTGTGCATTATATGCCATAAAAGCTTGATTTTATTCTTAAAAACCATGGTGATATGTCTAAGCACTAAATAAGAGAAATGAAATGTATAATAAATGTTATATTTCAATCCTTCATTGGTTTATTTACAAAGTAAAAAGTAGAAATAGCAAAAAAAAAAAAAATCAAACTAATTTAATCCGTGGTCACTGTATAAAGTAAGTAAAGATGGGAGCATACGCTAAGCTGCGCGTGGCATGCGGTGCTCATCTCCGTGGCATTAGCCCTTAGAGCCTGTGGTGGGTGAGAACCCGTTACCCCGGGACACAGGGCTAGTGTGACTCCCGGGTTACCACAGTTACCTTCCCCAGGTTACCCCAGGTACCCATTTATCAACCCCGAAAGGAAGGAAGAACAGCTGGGTAGGCTGGTCACCGACTTGCCCTGGCCCGGGATCGAACCAGGGCCCGCAGATTCGTAGCCAGGCACGCTAGCCACTGCACCACGGAGGCGACTGTATAGAGGTCCGTAAAAGCGAGAGTTTACTGTATTCTCTCCGTTGGGCTCCTCCGATCACAATCTTATTATTTTTACGTAACTTATCACTCCAGTGCCGCTTTGGGACCCACCTAAGCGGAGGTCCTTTTGGCATTATTCCTCAGCTATGTGGGACCTGACCTAAGGGAGTACTACTCTGATTTTCCATTGAATGATTATTGCTTCTGTATCAGAGACCCATCTCTGTGCAGAGCTCATAACTGAGGTCATTGTCTCCGGCATGGAGGCATACATTCTACACACTTTCTCTAATCCTCAAGCCATAAAACCTTGTTTTAAAATGGATGAGGCTTGTCCTCATCCTGTCCAAGATAGAGAGGCAGCTCACAGACGGTACCGTAACCATCTATTTCCTCCTACACCCTACCAACACATCCTCCAACTTCTTTGTCAAAGCCCATGTCTCTGATCTTATACATGCTTCAAATACTCTTCCTCTGTTTTCAGGGGAATTCTCTTGTTTATCAGCAGTTCCACTATCTCTACTTCATCCATGTAGTTGCTACTCATGTTCTTACTGCTCTCTCCACTCCACCATCGCTATCCAACATGTCACCAAGATAACAAAACTGTTTCACTTCTTCTATTACATCAACATTCACTTATATAGTTTTTACCTCTTCTGGCGGGCCCCCTCTGTTGATTCTTCTTATACACACTGGACAGCAGAACTCTACCACCCTCTCAGGTTTCCTAGTCCCGAACATCTTTTATGGCACCACTTGTCACATTCCTTGCAACGAATAGAGTTTACTCCTCCTCCACTACCGCACACTCCACAGTGAAACCTTCCCAATTATATATTTTGTTCTATTTTCTTGCCTGTTACCATCATCTTCGTCTCGGACATATTCACCTTCAGACCTCTTCTCTCTATTGCTTGCTTCCAATCTATAAATCTCCTCTCAACTTCCTCCTTTGTCTCAGCTGTCAAGACTAAATCATCTGCATATAGCAGCTCCCATGGATCTCCTGTTCTGCATTCCCTTGTGGCCTCTTCCATCACTATCACAAACAAAAGAGGACTGAGAACTGAGCCTTGATGCACCCCCACACCTATCTCAAAGGCATCTGATGTTCCTCCAGCTACTCTCACCTTTGATCTCGATCCTTCATACAGTGCCATTACCAACCTTACAAGCCTCTCCGGTACCTTTTGTCTTCGTAATGCCCATCTAATTGTTCTTCTTGGAATCCTGTCAAATGTCTTTTCCAGATCCACAAACATATGATACAGTCTTTTCTACTCCTTATATTTCTCCTGCAGATGTGATGAAGATTGCATCGGCAGTTGACTTTCCGCCAGAAAGCCAAATAGGCAATCATCGATCTTGATGATTCTCTTAAGCCTTTCACACTACACCCTCTCTCAAATCTTCATCCCATGTTCTAACAGCCTCAAACTTCTATACCCACCACATGACAGTGCATCTCCTTTTCCTTTAAACAGCGGTAAGGTAAAACTATCCTTCCATTCATCTGGACCTTTCTCCTCCCTCATAATCTTTTCAAAAACTCCAGTTAGTTTTCTGATACCTGTCCTTCCTGCTAGTTTCAGCATATCACTGCTTACACCCGATGGACCTGGTGCCTTTCCATCTTTCATCCCTTTAAATGCTCTTACTACCTCTTTTTATATTATATTTTCCACTGGACCTTCCACCATTTCAACCTCCTCCAGCTCATCTCATCAGCATCTCAGTAGCAGCATCCTGATCTGTACATGTGAAAGCCGTAATAATGAAAGATGAAAAGGATGTATAGTGTGAACAGCCTCACTGATCTTTATATTAGAATAGTTTTCGTGCTAAAGCTGTTCAAAAACAAACCGTACAGTGTGAATCGATCTCTACAGCTCTAATACAACGTCATAAGCCTGGTAATAAATGTTTCCTTGTAAAGAACATAAGAAAATAAGGAAGCTACTAGAGGCCGTGAGACCTACACGTTCCTGTAAACTTTATCATTCTTTTTGTGCATTTGGAACTTTATATCACTTGATACAGCATCTTCTTTCTATTGTATATATGTAAGCATATACCTATTAAAAAATAAATGCACTATTCATGATTTGTTCCCTCTTATACCTATTTATTAGTCCCCCATGATGTGTGAGAGTTTCAGTATACGAGTCTGCTCAATGGAATGCTGCATCTCATATCCTCGCGATCATACTGTATTAAGAAATGATGGGCTGGAGTGGATGAATATGGGCAGGATCTTCTTCCACCATCCTCTCATTTTGCAAACTTACTGACCACCAAACAACAGTGATAATCATTTCTGCCTCACTCCTGTGCAGGTCAACAAGCAGCGGGTGATCATTCCGATGTCAGGCTCAGGATCCACGTCCAGCGTGGGGGGTGGCATGCCACATACCAACCTGACATTACCAGCATCAGCCCTGCCCCCAGGGGTCATCTCCAACACCCAGCCAGGCTCAGTGGTTATGATCCCTGCTCACTACATGTCACAGGTAACTTCAGATTCTTTCATACACTAAACCCTACATATTCACACTTAGTGACTGGTGATTGATATTGTGTTCTACTTCTTTTATTTTTACTAGTAAGGAAATAGGATTAAACTGTGGAATGGTGGAAATGGGAACACTAAGCTGAATGACTAACCTAGAAGGCTGACTGAAGGATGATGAATGAATAATAATAATAGAAATAGATTAGAAATATAGAATCTGACTAGAAATATGAAACATTCCTGAATTGAATGAGCTGGAGTTGGAATGAGAGAGTGAAAATTGAAAATGTGAATGCAGACTATTGGTCAGCCCTTCGGGAGTTCCAGCCTATTCAGCTCAGTAGCAGACAGCTCTTAAATTAACCTGTAGTTGGTATTGAAAAGTAGCTGTTATAGTGGCAAGGACTTGAGATTTGGAAAGTATACTAGGATTGCGACAGATAATGAATGGGACTCAGACAGCCTTAGGGGATTGCAGCCAACAGGTCGTTAGACCTGACTACTAAATGAGACTTTGCAGTTTAGTATTGAAACAGTAAGTCTGTCAACGCGCGAGGACATGAGATCTTGGAAGTATCTACCTTGGTACGCAGTCCATAATGATGGTGGGTCACGTCAAGAAGTCTTACGGTGGATTGGCATAGCCCACGGTGTTATGGACTCGCTCAGCACGAGTATTTGGTGTTTTCAGTACCTGTGCAGGAGGACAAAGATCTTCAAGTCACTTGTGATCCCTGTCTTACTCTATGGTTGTGAGACATGGACACTATATAGCAACTTGAAGAGGCGAATCGATGTCTTTGGTAATGTGTCTTCGCAGAATCATGGGGTATCGCTGGGATGATTACGTGTCAAATCAGCGATTGCACCGTGAGATTGAAGCGAGGCATAGTACCTGCATAGTCTGTCAGTGCCAACTTCGGCTATATGGGCATGTGGCACGCTACCCTGAAACCGATCCTTCCCATCGGGTTGTATCTAAGAGAAAATCTGGCGTAGGGCAGGCCAAGAGGCCTGCTCTTCGCCAAAAGCAGGCCAAGATGCCTTGTGGCCCACAAGGGCCACGAGGCCCACAAGGCTCGTGGCTGGGGCAAGTTGATGTTTCCTGTCGAGAGTTGCTTGGTATGGGAAGGGAGCCTTCATGGGGACTCGCGCGTGGTGACCCCCGGGAGTGGCGTCGTAGGGTGGGCGAGGCGAGGCAACGCGCCCCCCGGCGTATGCCCCCAATGATTGATTGACTGATTTGAGATATATACTCTTTAGTCTTTGCAATTCCTGTTCTATACTTTTCTTTTTAGATACCAGATCGCCTACAAACTTAAAGGTTATTTCCTGATGTTGTAAAAAGCTGAAGCAATTATTTTTTGTATTCATTTTACAGCTTCAGTCAAATACTGCAAGCAACAGCACAATCCAGTCATCAAGCCAGATTACTTCAGGAACCATCATCCCACAGCCCACCAAGCCACAACCTTCTCGCACAATAATTGATGCCAACGGGATCAGACCAAGAAAACCTTGTAATTGTACAAAGAGCCAGTGTCTTAAACTGTAAGTATTCTGTACATGTATACTTTTATGAGTATTGAAGGAGAATAATAAAACATATGAGAGGAAAGAGACAGAGACAGAGGGAAAAAGTTTCAAACTTGAGAGTATGATAATACAGTCAGATCTCCATTTTCGTGACTAATTGGTACCACTGGGGATGTCGTAAATGTGAAAATCGCAAAAGTGATGAGGTGGCTGTATATGTAACACGGCTAATTGGTTTCGGTGGTCGATATGAGTAGGGCTACTGGTCCCCTCCTCCCACACCTCTGCTGTCCATTCCTCCCTCATCCAAATGCATGTCTCCCTTTTTCTCCTATTTTTTTTTTCATCCCTTTTCCCTTTTTCTCTTTCTTCCTTTATAAGCATCACTTTTCTTTGCCTTGTTCACCCACCTACCCATCAGGGTGGCTCAGTTGGTAGAGCTGTGGGCTCGCGTGCAACGTCCCTGCATTCGGTCAGCGGTTTGAGCCCTAAAGGTTCGTCCTGGCGTGGTGGCACTTTGTATAGTCTTGTCGTTGGTACTTGCAAAGTATCTAGATAGGATTCAAGTATCTTATCTTATCACATGAATGAAATAACTAGCAGCCTTCTTCACAGGCATTATTTAGACCGTGGGGCTAAAACCAAGGTAAATTTCCTCTGGCAATCGCATCAGGCGCACCTCCATCCCAGGTACTGTGGGATATAAATCCTTCTACGCACTTTTAGTGCACACGACCTAGTGGATATAGTGTTATATAATGTGTTATAGTGCAACATGGTGATATCCTTGCACGTTACAGTTATGTATTTATTGTTCCTATTCAAATTTTTTAGTATATAAAAAAGTATAATGCGAACTTCTTTTTTCATTTTTTTCAGTGGTTTTTACTTTTCTGCTAATATGTCAGGAGCTATTTGCCATATTGATATTCTAAGGCCACCATAATAATAATAATAAAATTCCGCTGTTATACATGCATTTACCTATAAAAGTAGATTCACACATTTTTTTGTTATGGTGGGAACATAAGGTAAGTAAAAAATTACTTTATTTGGACTACATCAATGGGTCTTTAAGTTCTTTTTTTTGTATTTTTTTAATTGTTTTATGTCCAACTACAAGCAATAACGAAGGTATTGATATATTTTTTATAAGGATGAAAACATATCGCGGTGGTAAAAATAGACAGAAACTAAATATTTATAATTTAAATAGAAATGGCTTGAGCTGGTCAAAATTAGGGGTACTGCAAAAATGAATGGAAAATATAACTTACTAAAACTATGGTGCGCTAAAGGGTTAATCAATACAGTAAACCCTCTATAATTCGATCTAATTGGGGGGAGACCTGGGTCGAATTAGCCGAAATTCCGAATTATCCGATGGTTACCTCTATCCCCCCCACACAATAAGAACTTGCTCAAACATGCCAAAACAGCACAGATTGTATTACTTGTACTCACCAAAACATGGCTAATACTGAAGTCTAGAAATGCAGTAATACTCAGTGTTATCATTTTCTTTTAAAGAAGGAGTTGGAATGAAGAAAGTAGGAGGTGGAGATTGATTGAAAGCCGAGCAAAGCGAGGCGCTGCTTGATAGGCCGGGGGTCCGAGGGCCTAGGCGGCCCCCGGAAGCCCACTTCTTTGAAGGTGTTAAAATATGCATTCTGGCTGTTTTTCAGGGTCAAATTCACTCCTATCATACAATATTTATGGTATATAGTGGTGACTTTTTTTTTTTTTTTTTTTAAAGTAGGCGGCGCAAGTTTGCGAGTAGATCGGTAATTGCGCCGTCCACCGCCTTGTTTTGAAGACACTGATACTGTACACTGAGCAACCAAAACATGAAGTCTAGAAAATGAAGTCTAGAAATGAAGTCAAACTGAAGTCTAGAAATGCAGTAATACTGTACACTGAGCACTCAGGCGTCACTGATAGCATCTTCAGGCAAAGGCTGCGTTCAGTAAAGCAACACACACAGGTGCACACGGAGGCGCACGGTGACATCAGTATACAGTATGGCTAGCGCAAGCTACTCCCGCACTACAGCCCAGCTGGGAGGTGAATCACCACTGAGTTGCAGCTCAAGCCACAATAAGGGTATGTAAACAAAGGGAAGAGAAACCTGCTCTTTGCTCTCCTCTTCTTGCCTCCTTAATATTTCATTTCCTGCTGCTATAACTTCTGCTGCATCAAATACAGGGTCATCAGCAAGTTATTCTTCAACAATAAGAAAAGCCATAGAGATGAATTTCGGCCAGCTGCTATCTTTGTAGCAATATAAATTGTGAAGCCTTTAGTATCGTTCAGTAGGGAGAGTGTGGGGGGTGGAGACCGCTACTCAACGCAGCCGTGGCAGGTGTCACTGGGGATTTGTAAGGTTAGGTCTTCAGTGTTTGAAGTGCTTAATGTGTCAAAGGCGATGTAGAGGCTGGCTGACGAAGTGGATGGCACAGAGGAGATGGAAAATGCTGCAGAAAAATCTGAAAATTCTAACTCCAGTTCTGATTATGGAAAGTTGGAAGGTTGTTGAAAAATTTGAACTTGGCCTGAAACAGGTCGAATTATCCGAAGTTCGAATCATACGGGTTCGAATTAGAGAGGGTTTACTGTACAGTAAAACCCTTATAGCTCGGCACTGTATAACTCGGAATTTGATATAACTCAGCAAGGCAAAGACAAAGTTGTTGTTTAATTTATTTATTTTATTTTATATTTTTTATATTTTTATATACCTCTATGCCTATAGCGCGTGTAGGCAGTGAGCTCCAGGGGTGGGATGGTAGGCCCTGGAGGCTCACTCGAGGGCTGTGCTTGTTGGCCCTCGCCTGTGGTGGCGCAGGCAGGATTCTTATAGTGACGCCTGTAATTAGAGGCTCATGCCGCCCCCCTGTGTCCTCCCATGCGCTCGCAGTTGGAGGTAGAGTTAATGGACAGGGCATGTGGGTGTTCTTAGGCCACTCGATGGTGCAGAAAGATTTCAAGTGGATTTATGGGTCTCACTCGGGATCGAACTCGGGTTTTCGAGAACGCCACTCGGTGACGCTAAACACTCTGCTACCGCCTCCCCTAAACTGCATCTCTTGGTTTTGACTCGGCATATCATGCCCTCACAACCTCTTGTGTGAACATGTAAACAGAAAGTCGGCAAAAAATAATGTATCTCGGCATATTGATGTTATAACTGCATCTCTTTGCTTACACTCGGCATATCTTCAGTGGCATAAAGTCGTGTTTTTGTCTTTCTGACCCTTTCCTGCAGGCTTAGGCTTTTCAATTTCATTCCCTTCCTGCTGGAGACTCCCTTGCGTGATGGAGCTGACATCTTGATATACAGTACTGTATGATGTAATCCCAAAACACGTAAAATATGTGGCAAAGTAAAGCAAAGGTCGGGAACCAGCATGTAGGCTGTCAGCTGCTGAGCCGTGTTTATGTCGTCCAAGCACCGTCTTGAATACGAATTCCGTTTTTTGTCGAAATTGAAAAAGGATTGGTTTCTGCTTCAAAAACACAACAAGCTTGGTAGGAGCTGAAATAATAATCAATGCAAGACATTGCAAACAATATCACAAAGTAGTATAACACATTTCAGCAAGTGTTATTGGATTGAGATTCGTAATCCAAGACGGTGCTTGGACGACAAAAACACGGCTCAGCCTACACGCTGGTACCCGACCTTTGCTTTACTTTGCCACCTATTTTACGTGTTTTGGGATTACATCATACAGTACTGCATATCAAGATGTTAGCTCCATCACGCAAGGGTGTCTCCAGCAGGAAGGGAATTAAATTGAAAAGCCTGAGCCTGCAGGAAAAGGTGAAAGTGCTGGCAAGGATGGATGCAAGTGCGTCCATGCGTGCTATTTGTGCTGAGTTTGATATCAAATCCAGCACATTCTACCCGTTCACTGGTAAGTGTAGTTTTTATGCTTTTACAGTACTGTATTTAATTTTTTTTTTTTTTTTTTTTTTTTTAACCCATATCAGAGGAGAATTGCATAACTCGGCAAGGGCCAGAGCCCCTATCGTGCCGAGTTATAAGGGTTTTACTGTATAGTAAAAAAAAACATTTGCATAATACATATCCGATCAATTTTAAGAGAGAGAGAGAGAAAAAAAAAAGGAGGGGGATGGGGGAACAATTGCCTGGCGTGCGGAAGGGCATCTACGAAAAGTGAGAGATGAAAACTATGTTCAATATAGTCGTATATTACTGATTCCCATAATATATATCAAATGAATTAAAAACATAAGTTGATTAGCTGGGATTTTTCCAGGGTATCGCAAAGGTCGTGTGGAGGATGAAGACATCATGTGGAGGATGAAGAGGGAGAAGGAAGAGGAGGAGGAGGGGGAAGAAATAGTAGAAGAAAACAAAAGAAAGAGGAGGGAGGGAGAGGGAAAGGAAGAAGAAAAAGGAGAGAGAGAGAGAGAGAGAGAGAGAGAGAGAGAGAGAGAGAGAGAGAGAGAGAGAGAGAGAAAGGGAAAGAGAGAGAAGGAGAGAGAGAGAGAGAGAGAGAGAGAGAGAGAGAGAGAGACGCCCGGCGTGGCAACACTGCAGCAGAAATACATATCTGGCAACACAGACCAGCGGTCTGCGGTATCCAGCCAGCAGGACCCATACTCTCCACGAGTGCCCCATATTTTACGACTTATAAGACTCACGTTTCCCCCCCAAAAATACCCTGAAAAATACTAATGGTCTTCCAAGACGAATGTTGTAGTACTTCCTTAGTACTCAGTACCTCAGTACTTACCTGTTACAAGTATTTCAAATACCATAAGACATTCAAATCAACTACGTAATCTGTCCTCACGCTGGTATGTTTACATTCCCCCTTTTGGCGGCAGATTGCCGTGATAGCCGCCAACAGCGCCATCTATCGTCTGCTAGTGTTGACGTATCATTTACCACTAGGCTGTCACACATATCTTAAGCTCTTTTCGGTCCTGAAAATTATCAGCCATGGTGAATTCATCAAAACGATTTACTAATACTATCGCATACAAGCTAAAAGTTATACGATACGCCAAAGAAAATGGAAACAGACTAAGAGAAAGACACTTTTGGATCACCGCTGGGAGAGGCGGTGGCCGAGTGGTTCGCGCCGAGCACATGGCTGGCCGACAGTGGCAGTACGGTGATGTAAACAAAGGACATTACCTCCCCTGTAAACGCGGTACACTCACGCTTACTAATCTCTTTTTTGAAGGCTGGGAAAGTGATTGATGGTGTTCATCTGTCAGACTATGTCCTCCAGATTCTGGACTAGATCTATTCCTCGTTACATTGAAAAATGTAGGGAATATAGATCCATATAACATACCGCGGCACAAATGGAAGGACATCACGACTGCTTGGTGGCAATCTTCCAGGCTTATTACGCCAGTGATATATACCACTACCTTGTGAGCTTGTAAATTATATTTAATCACTCTACCCATGTCTACAATTCTTAAAGACTAGTCAATTCGCACTACAGTTTAATACACAGCTTAAGCACTGCAAACGTAGTATTAATAATGAGCTGTAGCTACTACTGTGTGCGTGAGAGGAACGGTGACTGTGGTGTGCGAGAGCGGAGGCCGTCGGAGAGAGCCTTGCCCAGTCGCTTACACAATCAGTGAGTACTGAGGGTGGTGCGCTGGCTTATACCCCGATTCATGATGATATTTATTTAGTTAACGCTAATTTATGCATGGTGCTAATTCATTTATCAGAGAACTAAATATATCAATGGAAAGCTAATCCAATTTCGCTTCTACTAATGCAGCCCATTAACTCTTATAAAAATCCTGCCTGCGCCACCACGGGCGAGGGCCAACCATTACAGCCCTCGAGTACAGAGCTTATCATCCCACCCCTGAAGGTCACTGCCAAACGGCGCTATAGGCACACACCAAAAACAAACAAACAACAACAAAAAAACTTGTACGAAGCAGCGCGAAAGTCGGGATAGTAAGAATTTAGGACTCAGGGCAAAACTCGAGGATCGCGAAACTCGCATAGCGTGAAACTCGGGAGGGTACTGTATATATAATTTATATATAATTTATATATATATATATATATATATATATATATATATATATATATATATATATATATATATATATATATATATATATATATATATATACAGGAAAATACCTTTTATCCGGATACCCAACAACCGGAATAACCCAATAACCGGAATTTGTGGCAGGTAAGTAAATAGTATTAAAAAATAAAAAATTAACGAAATATTTAACTTTTAATTTTGCCGCCGTAGACGTGAGCGCCACCTATCGCCACCTGTTTATTCCCGCCATAATGCGCCATGCGCTATGATAATTCAGTGTTTATCAGTCCGTGGGCAAGGTCAGTGCTACCCGACGACCGGAGTGGTATTTTGAGTCATCCCACATACCACCCAACACACACACACACACCCACACATCCCACCCAACACACCCACCCACACATACCACCCGTGTATGTGTGTGTATGTGGGTGTATGTGTGTAAAATAAAAAAGTAACGAAATATTTAACTTTTAATTTTGCCGCCGTAGACGTGAGCGCCACCTATCGCCACCTGTTTATTCCCGCCATAATGCGCCATGCGCTATGATAATTCAGTGTTTATCAGTCCGTGGGCAAGGTCAGTGCTACCCGACGACCGGAGTGGTATTTTGAGTCATCCCACATACCACCCAACACACACACACACCCACACATACCACCCCTGTATGTGTGTGTGTGTGTGTGTGTGTTGGGTGGTATGTGTGGGTGTGTGTGTTGGGTGGTATGTGTGTGTGTGTGTGTTGGGTGGTATGTGTGGGTGTGTGTGTTGGGTGGTATGTGTGTGTGTGTTAGGTGGTGGGTGTGTGTGTTGGGTGGTATGTGTGTGTGTGTGTGTTGGGTGGTATGTGTGGGTGTGTGTGTTGGGTGGTATGTGTGTGTGTGTGTGTTGGGTGGTATGTGTGGGTGTGTGTGTTGGGTGGTATGTGTGTGTGTGTGTTGGGTGGTATGTGTGGGTGTGTGTGTTGGGTGGTATGTGTGTGTGTGTGTGTGTGTTGGGTGGTATGTGTGGGTGTGTGTCATACAATACAAACAATCATACAATATTATGTTTATTTTTAGTAAATGCATCTTTCGTAAGTATACTTACCCATTAACCGGACTTTTCCATTAACCGGCTACCCGGAAGTCCGGATATATCCGGATAAAAGGTATTTTCCTGTATATATATATACAGGGAAGTCCCGAAAATACGAGCAGTTAGGTTCCACCTGGCATACTCGTAAAGCGAAATCTCGTATAGCGAAATACATAACTAATGGTAAAATGTTGGTTTGGTTCCAGGACCCTACCAGACATGTTTTTCAAGCTAAAATAAACTGTAGCGTTCCGAAGGTTGGGGCCGCACACCTGGCTAATTACCCCTAAAGGTCAGGCCGCACACCTGGCTAATTACCCTTCAGGTCACGCCCTGCTTGGGGTGACCTGACTGGGGTCAACCAAAATCCCCCGTTGTCCAGCCCGGGAGTCCTGTATTCAGTCAGTTACCTACCAACCACTACAGTGAGAGGAACACCACTCCTCCTCTCCCTGTGTTCCTCCCACTGTGGTGGTAGGTAGGTAACTGCCAGAAGCTGGTCTAGGAAGCCAGGGCGGGAACCCAGCAATGGAGGTGAGGTGCGGGAGGAATTTGGGTCACAAGCGAGTCAGGTCCACGCCAGGTGTTGGCTTGACCTTTAAAGGTAATAAAACAGGTGTGCGGCCCCAAGCTTGGGGCCACCACAACATCATCATACAGCCCAGGACAGCACAGATGCATACGTGTGGTAGGGCACGCATTTTGAACTTGGTAATTTTACTCACCCCAGTTTGATTGTCGTAGCATTGGATTTTCGATCTCGTATATTGAAAGTAGACCCTAATTTACTCAGCTCATATCATTGATTTCTCGTATACCGAATGCTTGTATAACGGGATTTCCCTGTATATATATATATATATATATATATATATATATATATATACACACAAACCTCGATTTCCTGGACTAATAGGGGGGAGCAGTGGTCCGGGAACCACAAAAGTCCAGGAATCGCAAGGTAAAAAAAAAAAAAAAAAAAAAAAAAAAAAAAAAAAAAAAAAAAAAATCCGATGCCATTACCCACCCCCGGACGTTTATCCTACTCTAGTATTTACTGTCCGGCAACCGACAATATCAACTACCCCGCCGCGGACTTTTACGTCCGCTGAGCATGCAGCCACCTGCATGCTCAGGTAGGAGGATTTCTGCGGGAGGCAGCAGAAAGTGTTCAATAGTCTAAAGAGACGTTCCTGCACCATGGGCAGTGGGGGTCAGGGGACTAACGGAGGCTGTACAGGTGAACTGTGAGTGTCGTGTGCCCAAATGTAAACAATACGACCGCTGAGCATGCTGCCACCTGGCGGGAGGCAGCAGAAAGTGTTCAATAGTCTCAGAAATGTTCTTGCACCAGGGGCAGTGGGAGTCAGGTGACTGACGGAGGCTGTGCAGGTGAACCGTGAATGTTGTGTGCCCAAATGTAAGCAATACGACCGCTGAGCATGCTGCCACCTGGCGGGAGGCGCGGACACTGACCAGGGGTGACAGGAGACGCTCGGACCGCCGGACAACTTGGTCAATTTACGAACAGGACCAGGCATTTCAACGTTAAAAAAAAAAAAAAAAAAAAAAAAAAAAAAAAAAAAATTTGTCCGAGACTGACATATCCCCGGACCTCGGATTTTGTCCGGCAAATCCGATATCCGGGAAATCGAGGCTTGTATATATATATATATATATATATATATATATATATATTAGGGTGGTCCTTAGGTATATGAGCGAAAATATTCTTTTTATTTTTTGCTGGGACGCCCCAAAATAATAATCCTTTAGAGGCAGAAATGTCACGTAAAAAATATAAAAAATAAATATTAATATTTAGGGGTCGCCCAAGGAACTTTTAACGTCACATTATATTAACATTACGGTGTTTTGCCAACAGACTGGTTATTGAGTCGACTCTGATTGAATCGATTGAAATCGATCAATCAAAATCCCTTGAATCAAAGAAGAACTGATTCACCACCAACTTGTTTGATTCATGAATCATGATTGAATCAAAATCCGCATAGAAACAAGACTGATTGAATCAAAAAGACTGCAATGCTATTTCAATGGTGAATCAAACATCGGATAACAAATATAATTTGATTAGTTGAATCGGAAAGAATCTTTTCTCAAAATGATTATCCATGAATAAAACGGTGACTGAATCATTTAAATTCCAAAATGAATCGTGATTGAATCCTTCCAAAAAAAGTTGAATCAATAACCAGTCTGTATGCCAAATAGCTGATCTATGTCTCCCCTTTCTCAACAGCAGTTAGCTATAGCCATCTTAAACGAGTGTTTTATGCATTTCTACTGTGTATTCACTTATATTGTTCACTGTACCAGGCAGGCGTATTCACTATGTACGTCAATGTATCAGACAAAGGTGTTTACTGCGTACACACTGTACCAAGCAGGCGTTTTCAGTGTTCACTGTGAGTGTGTACGTCACTGACTGTCATGCAGTTGTGTTCACTATGTACGTCACTGTACAAGGCAGGTTTGTTTACTGTCCGGCTACGGTCCGCTTCAGCGCGTCAGGGTAGCGGCGACGATGATCGTCGACCACACGAACGAGAAACTGCAGCTGCTTCTCGTCGTGAGTGATAGAGCCGCTAAACTTCTGGATCAGCGCCACACCACGCTCGGCGTGGTCGTTTACCACGTGCAGGCACTGGACCGTCTCCGCAGCTTTCCTAAAGTCTTCACGATCCTCCCACTCCTCTGGTGCGACATCGAGGAAGCCGCTGGGCAGGTTCAGGCGCTCGAAAATGCACCGTGAGTTCGCTGTCGCGAAGTCAGCCACCGTCTTGCCGATGACAGAAGCGAACTCGACTTGGGCACGCGGGATCTGTCTGTCGTCCTCGCTCCCGTCCGCCTCTACCTCCATCGCCGATACCATTAGTGCCTTCGTGGCAAACAGGACGGCGCGGTCGAAGAGAGCGAGGCCGACGAGGTCCTCTGAAAGATACCAGAGGTGCTTTGCCAGCTTCGCTCTGGCCGCTTTTCCGATCACCCGGTTCGGGTAAGCGGCCAGAGCCTTCATCAGCTCCAGGTCGCTGTTGGGGGCTGCGGCGGCGAGGGGCGCCGTGAACCAGGCCTTCAGGTACAGCCTGACGACGAACACGCAGATGTCGCGAAGGCCAGGCTCCTCTCGTACCGTGAGCCGGAACTGGCGACGGAAGAGCCATACCTTGAAGGAGTAGATGACCTTGGCCATCCACCGTGCATGATGAATGGGTCCCGGGTACCGAAACGGCGCCGTCACACCACCACCAAGGAAGGCACGCGCGAAGATTAACATCTTCCTGTAATCATCGCGCTGCTGCTGTTTGTCCAGTTGCTGTTCGATGAAGCGAAGAACGTCGTACTTCACATCAATGATCTCGGGCATCACGTCGTCGCTCGTGAAAGCGTCATCGAAGTCTGCCTGGTTGATGGAGCGCAACTGCGCCTGGAATCACTTGAAGAGCATCACTTCCGGCGCCGAGCTACAACCCATGCAGGCCGTGAAGACGGCGCCAATGACCAGCTCCATGATGTGGTGGCGACACGCCAGGTGCAGAAGCTGGATGCCGAGATCTCGTTCGATGAGCAGACAGGCGCCGTTCAGTCGGCCCGTGTTGGAGTTGGTTGTGTCAAAACACATTGCACGGACGTTGCTCTCGAGGCCCCAGTCCTTAATGCAGTGCGACACGGTGTCGGCCTGTGCACGACCCGTCCCGGTCGGCAGCTTTGGGACACCCAGGAGCTGCAGAAGCCTCTTGCCGGAAACAAGGACAGGAAGGCGGTCCACGGAGCTGTGCCCGGTGATGTCCGGCATCAGCTTTCCATCCCAGTGGACAACGAGGGGCCCGCTCGTGACAAACTTCCTTCAGCTTTATAGTGGACTCCTTTCGATGCTGCAGTTGGTTCCGGCGAATCGTGCTTAGGTTCATCACTATTTCCTGAATGTCATGACCGAGACTCTTGGCTGTCTCGCCGTTGACAGCCACTGCCTGTCGGTCCGAGATCTTGTGCCGGTCCAGCGCGGCTGCCAAGTTTGGTGACATAATCCCCTTCCTTCCGCGCTTCGGAGGGAATACCGTACACTCGAAGGCTGCGGTAGCCTCATTCTCGGATTCTTCCGCTGCTGACGACGCATCGCTGCTGTTTGACGAAGACGCCAGAGTCGCCACGGCACTCATCGAGGCCGACATCTCGTCAGCGCGGCGACGTCGCTTTTCAGTCCTCTTCTCAGCTTTGTCCTTTCGTTTATCCTTCTCCGCGAGGGTCTTGTCCACCGTCGTCATGCAACCGCGCCTTCCCTTCTCACGTTGAGCCAGCAAGAATGCCCTGTCCTCGTTGTTCTTAATGGAGAGCGCGTCGGCGTGCGCCACGTCGAATAGGTCGTCCAGAACGTCGACGAACGCTTTCTTGTTGTTCGCCTGGGTCGCTGACTTCTGGTTGCGGTGCTTCTTGAGTGTCTGCCACATGACAAAGAGCTTCAGCACCTCACGGCATCGCTGTTCCTGTTGAATCGGAATCCGAGCGCGATTCCAGTAGGGCGCAACTATATCGATAGTCCAGGCTGCTGCATCTTTCACAGGCATCTTGCCGTCCAGGTGAAGGTTGAAGAAGTATGCCAAAGCCTGGCGCTTAGACGGGAGCTTAAATCCCTTAATGTCATCATCTACCGCCCCCACCAGATACACTGAAGTTTTTGCGCGAGTAGCAGTCATTGCGACTCACATTACGATCCTGCAAAATCAAATGGAACGTTTAGCATTCAGCGTTTACCCATTACGGGAGGGAAATGTTTTACACAATAACGGGGGGGCATATACATCACACAAGTCGAGTCGACCATTTTCGATTCAATGTTCAATACAATTGTCATAATGCATCGTAGAAAGATAAACAATGGGATAAAACAAAGTTTAATTTGTGGTAAATCATTAGTACAAAAGGGCACTCTCCTGCAGCAAAAATTGTGCAGTGCGTTCCACCACCTCTCAGACCAAATCTGCTGCCTCCGCCGCACAGCCGTGGCCTTTGCGCGGGAGTCTCGTCACGCGGTGCCAACAATCAAACAACCACCGTTGCCATGGTAACGAACTCTGTGGCACAAAACCCGATAAACTTTGAATGAATATCCTATTGCACAGCGCTGGACCTAAACTGTTAACACAAATATATAAGTTGCTTGGGCGACCTTTAAATATTAATATTTATTTTTTATATTTTTTAAGGCTTATTTCTACCACAAAAGGAACAATATTAGTAGGCGTCCCGGTCTAATTTCGAAATTTTATTTTTAAGCACCACCCTAATATATATATATATACAGGGAGGTCCCGAAGATACGAGCAGTTAGGTTCCACCTGGCGTACTCGTAAAGCGAAATCTCGTATAACGAAACACATAACTAATGGTAAAATATAGGTTTGGTTCCAGGACCCCATAAAAAATAATTAAAAAAAAGTTTTTCAAGCTAAAATAAACTATAGCAAACACAACAAACACACAGCGTCTATATTACCCACACTGTACTACCTATTCTGTAGAAAAAAGCATTCTGAAAGAGAAAATAGCACACAAAATAACATAACTGCACATTAATTAAACATAAAACATGCATAACAAGCAAAAAAGACGTAATGTAGGGGACGCCGCGTGATACAAGAGAAGGTAGTGTAGCGGTCCCAAGGTTGGGGCCGCACACCTGTTAATTACTCCTAAAGGTCAGGCCGCGCCATATGCTTAATTACCCTTCAGGTCACTGCTTGCTAGGGGTGACCTGACTGCGGTCCCAAGGTTGGGGCCGCACACCTGCTAATTACCCCTAAATGTCTGGCCGCGCCATATGCTTAATTACCCTTCAGGTCACGGCTTGCTAGGGGTGACCTCACTGGGGTCAATCAAATCCCCCTTTGTCCAGCCCAGGAGTGGTAGGGCGCACATTATGAACTTGATAATTTTACTTACCCCTGTTTGAATATCATTGGATTTTTGATCTCGTATATTGAAAATAGACCCTAATTTACACATCTCGTATCATCGGATTCTCGTATACCGAATGCTCGTATAACGGGACCTCCCTGTATATATATATATGTACCATATATATACAGGAGAACCTCGTTTAACCGGCATTTAAAACAACGGCACTAATCGACCCAGGCTTTTTTTTTTTTTTTTTTTTTTTTTTTTTTTTTTTTTTTTTTTTTTTTTTTTTTTTTCCCACTGATAAACTCTGGAACTCTCTTCCTGTTTCTGTTTTTCCACTTTCCTATGACTTACATCTTTTCAAAAGAAGAGTAACAAGACACCTCCCGAACTAAATTGGCTCACCCCACTTTTTTATTTTATTCTCTGACTGTCTTCTTTATAGGGACTGGCAACTAAGCGGCCTTTGTGTTACCCATTTTTGTTGTGCCCTTGGGAAGTTCCTTGTGATGGGAAAAAAAAAAAAAAAAAAAAAGGATTTTGGGGGATTCCATAAGAGTAACTCTCAAAACAACGGCAAAATGAGTTATCCGGCATGCGCTCCCCCCCCCGAGGGTGCCGGATAAACGAGGTTCTCCTGTATATATATATATATATATATATATATATATATATATATATATATATATATATATATATATATATATATATATATATACAGTCGCCGCCGGAGATACTGGGGCCCTTACCCACGCATAGCGCATTTGAAGGGCCCCAGTAAATATTGCCAAACCACCCTCTATGGTTAGATTTGGCATATTTCGATGACATGTGGCAACCCTGTAGGCTCTAGTCTACCCCCTGGAAGTGATACATGAGTCAGTAGCTCATCAGTTGTCAGAGTGGGAAGAATTTTGTTCGGCGAAGTGATCACAAGCTCGCGTCCATTTTCTCACCTCGCCTTTGTACCCAGCTGCGGCCACCACCAGTGAACAGACATGAGCCCTACCCAGCTCAGTGATGTGGAGAAGGCTCGTATACTTGCCTTACGTGAGGAAAATGTGCCTGTCAGTGAGATAATGTGTCGGACAGGTCGTGGCAAGTCCACCATTCAGTGGCTGTGTAAGCAGGCAAGGGACCTACCACCAACAGTTGTTCCTCAGTATAAGAAACTACCTGGGCGTAAGAGAAAAACGTCACAGCTTACAGACAGACTCCTAAAGCTTGCTGTGACTCGGAATCCAAGATTAACTGCAAAAGAACTAAAATTCATGTACCCAGAGCTGCAAAAATATGTCGCCATTCGGATGATACAGCACCACCTCAAACACCATCTTGGCCTTCCAAGCAGGGTAGCCGCCCTAAAACCGTTACTGACTGACAAAATGCACCGCAAATGACTCGCATTTGCAAAACAACATAAGAACTGGAGTGTAGAACAGTGGAAAGGAGTATTATGGTCCGATGAGAGTACCTTTCGTGTAGTTACTTCCCACTGACTTCGTGTGCGGTGGCCGGTGAAGCGGTACAGATACGACCCCAGATACACAATAAAAACTGTTAAACATAGTGCTTCTGTTATGATTTGGGGTTGCTTTAGTGGTAATCTCTGTAGGGGGAGTTTGTATTTAACCAAATCTAACCATAGAGGGTGGTTAATAACTTATAATAACTTAATTAATTGGAATAACTTATTTACTGGGGCCCTTCAAATGCACTACGCGTGGGTAAGGGCCCCAGTATCTCCGGCGGCGATTGTATATATATACATATATATATATATATATATATACATACATACAATACCCTCCCGAATTTCACGCTGTGCGAGTTACGCGCTGAGTCCTAAATTCTTATCATCCCGACTCGCGCATCATCTCCCCGAGTTTTGCGCTGCTTCGTACACTTTTTTTTTTTCTGTGTGTGTGTGTGTGTGTGTCACCTACACCTACAGTGCCGTTAGGCAGTGACTTCCAGGGGTGGGATGGTAGGGCCTGGAGGTTCCCTCGAGGGCTGTGATGGTTGGCCCTCGCCCGTGGTGGCGAAGGCAGAATTTTTATAGTGATGCTTGTGATTAAAGGTTCATGTCGCCCCCCTGTGGCCTCCGATGCACTCGCAATCGTAGGTAGAGTTAATGGGCAGCATGTGGGTGTTCTTAGGCAACTCGACGGTGCAGAGAAAGATTTTATACCTTAGGGTAATATCAAGATCAAGATCAAGTATCACTAAAGAGGTAAATAGTCGTATGTACAGATGGAACAATGTTGTTAGCAAGACGTGTGTGATGTATGAGACAGGAGTGGATGAAACTGTGGAGTACTTGATGCTGGAATGTGAACGGTATGAGTATGCTAGAACAAAGATGTTGTATCTACCTAAAGTGGTAGGAGAAGTCGGAGTGGAAGAATGGCGAGAGATGAGAGATAGGAGTGTGGATAGGCAGATGGAGTACCTGCTGGGGTTGTATGCTGAGTGGAGGAGTGACAGTCGTGTGGCTGAAAGTGTAAAAAAATTCTTGGAGAATTCTTGGAGATCACGCATGAGAGAGAATGAGAAGCAGGGGGCCCCTCAGTGAGGGGGGACCCCGTATGAATGTGATGCAGAGAGGAATGAGGGGAAAACGAAGCAATTAGTTTTGCTTCCCCTTTTTGCTTCTCTCCCAACAGAATACTACGTGTGTGGGAGAACGCCGGACCAAAGGCTTTACCGACAGCATCAGCTAGGTGACTCCCAACTCAAGCTTAAGCTCGTAGGTCCTCCTCTCCTTCTCTTCCTCCTCTCCTGTCATTTAGTTTTGGCCGACCACCCCGGGAGGCGGGTCACAAACCCTTGGCTAACACCCGGTACCCATTCACTGCTGGGTGGACAGGGGTTCGGGGCATTTCCAGGGTATATTTGGGGGAGAAAGGGAGTCTTATAAGCCGTAAAATAAGTTATACCTCGCACCGGACTAAATAAGCATTTTTACAGTGTTTTCTATACAGGGAAGTCCCGTTATACGAGCATTCGGTATACGAGAAATCAATGATACGAGCTGAGTAAAATAGGGTCTATTTTCAATATACGAGATCGAAAATCCAATGCTACGACATTCAAACTGGGGTGAGTAAAATTACCAAGTTCAAAATGTGCGCCCTACCACGTATGCATCTGGGCTGTATGATGATGTTGTGGTGGCCCCAAGCTTGGGGCCGCACACCTGGCTAATTACCTCTAAAGGTCAAGCCAACACCTGGCGTGGACCTGACTCGCTTGTGACCCAAATTCCTCCCGCACCTCACCTCCATTGCTGGGTTCCCGCCCTGGCTTCCTAGACCAGCTTCTGGCAGTTACCTACCTACCACCACAGTGGGAGGAACACAGGGAGAGGAGGAGTGGTGTTCCTCTCACTGTAGTGGTTGGTAGGTAACTGACTGAATACAGGACTACTGGGCTGGACAAAGGGGGATTTTGGTTGACCCCAGTCAGGTCACCCCAAGCAAGGCGTGACCTGAAGGGTAATTAGCCAGGTGTGCGGCCTGACCTTTAGGGGTAATTAGCCAGGTGTGCGGCCCCAACCTTGGGACCGCTACAGTTTATATAAGCATGAAAAACATGTCTTTGATGAGGTCCTGGAACCAAACCTATATTTTACCATTAGTTATGTATTGCACTATACGAGATTTCGCTTTACGAGTATGCCAGGTGGAACCTAACTGCTCGTATCTTCGGGACTTCCCTTACTTGAGTTTCGCGATCCTCAAGTTTAGCGCTATGCCTTGTGAAGAAAGCAAGCGCCAAACTTGGGAGGGTACTGTATATATATATATATTATATATATATATATATATATATATATATACACACAAACCTCGATTTCCCGGACCTCGATTTCGATATCGGATTTGCCGGCCAAAATCCGAGTCCGGGGATATGTCAGTCTCGGACAATTTTTTTTTTTTGTTTTTTTTTTTTTTTTTTTTTTTTTTAATTTTTTAAGTGTGGTCCGTTCGTAAATTGACCAATGTCCGGCGCGGCCGAGCTTCTCCTGTCACACCCTGGCAGTGGTCCGCGCCTCCGCCAGGTGGCGCATGCTCACGTCGTACTTCATTTGGGCACACACTCACGGTTCCCTGACCAGCCTCGCAGTTCACCTACTCCACTGCCCTGGTGAAAGAACATTCTGAGACAGTTGAACCTTTCTGCTGCCCCGCCAGGTGGCAGCATGTAGCGGTCGTATTGTTACATTGGGCACACGGACTCAGGGGTCCCTGACAAGATCCGTCGTCACCTGACTCCACTGCCCCTGGCAAGAACATTCTGGACTATTGAACACTGCTGGCCTTCCCGCCAGGTGGCAGCATGCTCAGCGGGTAATTGTACAGTTGTGGGCACACACACTCAGGCACCTGCACAGCCTTCCATTAGTCCCTGACCCCACTGCCTGGTGCAGGAACGTCTCTGGAGACTATGAACACTTTTGCTCCTCCAGGTGGCTGATGCTCAGCGACGTAAAAGTCCGCGGGGTTTGTTTATTGCGGTTGCCGACAGTGAAACTAGAGTGGATAAACGTCGGGATGGGTTAATGGACATGGATTTTTTTGTTTTTTCTTTTTTTTTTTTTTTTGTTACTTGCGATTCCCAGACTTTGCGGTTCCCGGACCATGCTCCCTATTAGTCGGAAATCGAGTTTGTGTGTATATATTATATATATATATATATATATATATATATATATATATATATATATATATATATATATATATACAGTCGACCCTCGATTTAACGGACTTCGGATTTAACGGACTCCATTTGTGTGACAAATTTGCAGACGAAAATGGCATGCCATTGCCAGACTGCTTATCGCCGCTCGAATTGTCAACTCAACATCATTTATTATTTTCTCATTTTATTTTGGAATGATTGGGTTTCAAGGAGTTTTGATGTATCAGATATTAAGATATATAAGGAAGGAGCCTGTGTTGCTAGTGATTTAGTGGTAGAAGGTGTGTATTGTTTACAATAGTGACTATTAGTGTTATGGGGTGGTCGTTACAAGACTGTCTCCCTGTCACCTCAACACCTTAAATCACCCTTATTTAAGGCGACATACGGTGCTACACTGACCTAAATAGTGACACGTGTATAGGACAGCTCATCACAACCATATATTATACATAATAATGAGAAATAGTCATGATAATAAGCGATACCTTTGACAGTCACGGCCTGTGTCGGGCTTCTTGTTGTTGTTCTTCTTCTTGTGACCTCTTCTGCTTAGGATCGCTTTGTAGGTCTGTCAAACTCTAGTTCGAGCTTGACACATATCTCCTTCTTTGCCACTCTGTAGCCCTTTACTCATATGTATGAATAATAGCCATTAAAATGCCATTATATGTCTACATTTACCTAGAATAATTATATTTCATAGCATACCAAGCAGTAATGAGCAAGCCTGGATACTTACTACCTCTCCTAATACCAGTCCCGAACAGTCGTGGGCGAGTGTGCCAATCCCTGATGTAGCGCCAGTCACTGTTTACCTCCCAACATACCTACACAGTCTGGTTGTGTTTGTAATTATTTCTCATTTATTTCACAGCATGTAGGAGCGTACCAAATCCACCATGTAGCGCCAGTCACTGTTTACCTCCCAACATAGCTACAAGGTCTGGTTGTGTTAACTTAACGGGGTCTGTGTGTTAACGGGTCTGATTGTTAACTTAACAATATTCCCTATTTCTTTTCTTAAATTTCAAAAATAATAATGAAACATTGTACACACAACCCTCGTTTTCCCGGCCCTCCATTTCCCGGATATCGGATTTGCCGGTCAAAATCCGAGGTCTGGGGATATGTCAGAGTCCCGGACAAATGCCTGGTCCAGTCCGTAAATTGACAAAGTTGTCCGGCGGTCCGAGCGTGTCCTGTCACCCTTGGTCAGTGTCCGCGCCTACCGCCAGATGGCAGCATGCTCAGCGGTCGTATTGTTTACATTTGGACACAAGACACTCACGGTTCACCTGCACCGCCTCCGTCAGTCCCCTGACCCCTACTGCCCCTGGTGCAGGAACGTCTCTGAGACTATTGAACACTTTCTGCTGGGGTGTCCGCGCTTCCACTCCCACCATTTAGTGCTACGCTCTTAACTCCTCACCCTGAACGTCGCCACCTTTGACCTGCCCACCCTGCTGGCGGCGGCATGCCTCCCGCCAGGTGTCAGCATGCTCAGCGGTCGTATTGTTTACATTTGGGCACACGACCCTCACTGTTCACTTGCACCGCCTCCGTCAGTCCCCTGACCCACTGCCCCAGGTGCAAGAACGTCTCAGACACTATTGAACACTTTCTGCTGCAGTGTCCGCGCTTCCACTCCCACCATGTAGTGCTACGCTCTCAACTCCTCACCCTGAACGTCACCACCTGTGACCTGCCCACCCTGCTGGCGGATGCTGGCGTCCACCCCTCCCGGCAACACGCTGTCATCCGCCTCACCTGTGCCTTCCTGAGGAAGACAGGTCAACTACAGCACCTTTGATAGCTTCATAGGACATCACCAGGGCTCATAGTGTTCCCCGAGGGATCCTCGCAGCCCTAAAAACAACAACAAAGTGACGTAAAAGTCCGTGGCGGGGTAGTTGATATTGGCGGTTGCCGGACAGTAAATACTAGAGTAGGATAAACGTCCGGGGGTGGGTAATGGCCACGGACTGTTGCGATTCCCGGACGTTTGCAGTTCCCGGACCAGTGCTCCCCCCTATTAGTCCGGGAAAACGAGGGTTGTGTGTACTTAAAATTTTAAAAACTTTAATTCTCCTTCCTGTATAATGTCCAACAATTTGAAACTGTTCACTCCTTTCTTTGTTAGGCAGTCAGTCAACTAATCACTTGATTTAACCCATCTCAAGGCAACACAGCCTTCTTGCACAAGTTGCTTCAGTGCTGCTAAATCAATTCTCAATCTTTTCTCATTCACATTTTTGGTAGAGTGAACATTTGCAACTAAAGAGTGATTATCCACATAACTGAAAATAGGAATCACATTCTTATTACCCACATGAAACAATATTTAAGATAGCACACTTCCTAAATAATAACTCATATCCACAGCATCAGAAAAACTCCTGACAGTTCACCATCATTGTACCCATAAAATCCAGCGGGATTAGCTTTCAGATGCACACCCTAATTTCACCAAAAATGTTCTGACTGTGAAGTACCATACTCTTGCTGCATCATTTAATCCATAAACACATTTGTTAAGCTTCCATAAAACTTTCTTAGAGCAATTAGCTTTTTTTGGTGGCTTCAGAAACGCATCTCTCTGAAAATTTTCCCCTTGAAGGAAAGCAGCTTTGATACCAATAGAATTACATTTCCAGTTCTTAGAAGCCATGATTGACAAACATATCCTCAATACTTCTTTACCTCCAGTAGGGGAGTTTTTTCTAATGTGATGAGACTCTTCAAAACCACGTGCCACAAGTCTAGCCTTTACTCCTTTAGCTTTTTCTGTGCATACCCATCTCACACTTATGGATGGCTGACCCCAATCTAAAACTTCCTCATATACCTTAAATTTCTTCCAGTTCCCCAATTCTGTTTGTTTGCCTGAAGTACATCTTTGTCATATTGCCTAGATAAAGACAGGAATTATCATTAATTAATTAATTAACATTATCGTCTACAGTTATAGAGTCACTATCACATTCTTCAGGTTTTTCAACCCATTGCTTCACCCCTGAAATCTAATCTATTGACTTAGGCTCACAACCATCATCCTGAACAGTCAGCCAGCTTCTGTACATTCCTGTAGCTTTACCTGCACGACTTAAAACAGTAGTGGTTTTCCAATCATCAGAGTCAACAGGTAAATATTTCACTCTGTCCTATCTTGGGAATACCTCCAGGAGCACTCAGGAGAACATTCCTGTACATTGTCTCAATCATTGACATTATTTTTCCTGTCTCTCTCATCCTTTAAGCTAATTTCACCTGCATCATCAGTTTTATCTGACACATCATCAGTTACATCTTCACAATAATGTTAAGGTTCAATGACAATGTCTTTTGAGTCACAACCAACAGGTTCACATGACCTATTTCTAATTTCTTCTAAGACTACCTTTTTACCATTCTCAATATCAGCATTGATGTCATAATTTATTTCAATAACTCTTGATACATGCACTTTCACAATATAGCCACCATGTTCAATGATAACTGTCTTACCATCTTGACCTATGACTGTGCCAGGTAATAGTGGTGTTCCCCAGGGTTCTGTCCTACCACCCACTCTCTTTCTATTATTCGTTTATGATCTTCTAAGTCTAACTCAAAGCCCTATCCACTCCTACGCTGATGATTTTACCCTGCATTTTTCAACGTTGTTTATTAGACGTCCAACTCAACAGGAACTAAGTGATTCACGGAGAGATGCCACCGAGCGCCTAACTTCTGATCTTTCTATAATTTCTGATTGGGGCAAAGCAAACCTTGTTTTGTTCAATGCCTCAAAAACACAATTTCTTCACCTATCTACTCGACAAAACCTGCCAGATAACTATCCCCTCGTCTTCAATGACACTCAACTATCTCCTTCTACAATGAACATTCTTGGACTATCCTGTACTAAAAATCTGAACTGGAAATCTCTCATCTCATCTCTCGCTAAACCAGCTTCTAAGAAGTTAGGTTAGGTGTCCTGTGGCATCTGCATCTTTTTTTTTCTCCCTCCCAATTGCTTGCTCTCTACAGGGGCCTTATCCGCCCATGTATGGAGTATGTCTCACATGTTTGGGGGGATCCACTCATACAGCTCTCCTAAACAGGGTTGAGTCAAAGCTTATCTCTCTATTATCATGCTCACTGCTCTTCTGAACCTGCTAACTGCATGCCTCCCCCCGCTCCTGCGGCCTCGCTGCACAAGACTTTCTACTCTTTCTCATCCCTATTCTGTCCATCTTCCTAATGCAAGAGTTAATCAGTATCTTTACTCTTTCATCCCTTTCACTGGTAAACTCTGGAATTCTTCCTTTTTCTATTTTTCCACATTCCTACGACTTCAATCTTTTCAAGAGAAGAGTGACAAGATACCTCCCGAACTATATTTGCCCACACCCCTTTTTTTTATTCTCTTACTGTCTTTTTTATAGGGACTGGCAACTAAGTGGGCTTTGTGTTACCTCTTTTTGTTGTGCCCTTGGCCAGTCCTTTATGATGTAAAAAAAAAAAAAAAAAAAATGTACGCATATACATTTAGTAAGAGATGTTACTCCCGGGAGGGTCTGGAAGTGTACTAACTTCTAAGGCGGATGAGCCACCACTATACCTAGCATATGTGTTTACGTCTAATAGGCACAAATATTATGACGACGGCTAATGATGGGTCGTTCTAATTAAGATGATAATATAAGGTGCAAATGGTTAATACCACTGGGAATGTTCATTTATCATATCCCAATACTTATCATTTACAGGGAGGTCCCGAAGATACGAGCAGTTAGGTTCCACCTGACATACTCGTAAAGCGAAATCTCGTATAACGAAACACATAACTAATGGTAAAATATAGGTTTGGTTCCAGGACCCCATAAAAAAAAATAAAAAAAAAATAAAAAAAAGTTTTTCAAGCTAAAATAAACTATAGCAAACACAACAAACACACAGCGTCTATATTAGCCACACTGTACTACCTATTCTGTAGAAGAAGCATTCTGAAAGAGAAAATAGCACACAAAATAACATAACTGCACATTAATTAAACATAAAACATGCATAACAAGCAAAAAAGACGTTGTAATGTAGGGGACGCCGCGTGATACAAGAGAAGGTAGTGTAGCGGTCCCAAGGGTGACCGCACACCTGCTTATTACCCCTAAAGGTCAGGCCGCGCCATATGCTTAATTACCCTTCAGGTTATGCCTTGCTAGGGGTGACCTGACTGCGGTCCCAAGGTTGGGTCGCACACCTGCTAATTACCCCTAAATGTCAGGCCGCGCCATATGCTTAATTACCCTTCAGGTCACGGCTTGCTAGGGGTGACCTCACTGGGGTCAACAAATCCCCCTTTGTCCAGCCCAGGAGTGGTAGGGCGCACATTTTGAACTTGATAATTGTACTCACCCCTGTTTGAATGTCGTATCATTGGATTTTTTATCTCGTATATTGAAAATAGACCCTAATTTACACATCTCGTATCATCGGATTCTCGTATACTGAATGCTCGTATAACGGGACCTCCCTGTACTTAAATGACCTTACTTCATTTATACTTCATTATCATTAATACTTCATTTACTGCTGCTATAACTTCTGATGCATCAAATACACACAAACCACGTTTTCCCGGACTAATAGGGGGGAGCACTGGTCCGGGAACTGCAAAAGTCCGGGAATCGCATGTCAAAAAAAAAAAAAAAAAAGTCCGATGCCATAACCTACCCCCGGACGTTTATCCTACTCTAGTATTTACTGTCCGGCAACCGCCAATATCAACTACCCCGCCGCGGACTTTTACGTCCGCTGAGCATGCTGCCACCTGGCGGGAGGCAGCAGAAAGTGTTCAATAGTCTCAAGAGACGTTCCTGCACCAGGGGCAGTGGGGGTCAGGGGACTAACGGAGGCAGTGCAGGTGAACCGTGAGTGTCGTGTGCCCAAATGTAAACAATACGACCGCTGAGCATGCTGCCACCTGGTGGGAGGTAGCAGAAAGTGTTCAATAGTCTCAGAGATGTTCTTGCACCAGCGGCAGTGGGAGTCAGGGGACTAACGGAGGCAGTGCAGGTGAACCGTGAGTCGTGTGCCCAAATGTAAACAATACGACTGCTGAGCATGCTGCCACCTGGCGGGAGGCGTGGACACTGACCAGGGGTGACAGATGACGCTCGGACCGCCGGACAACTTTGTCAATTTACGAACAGGACCAGGCATTTCAACGTAAAAAAAAAAAAAAAAAAAAAAAAATTGTCCGAGAGTCTGACATATTCCCGGACCTCGGATTTTGTCCGGCAAATCCGATATCCGGGAAATGGAGGTCCAGGAAATCGAGGTTTGCGTGTACATCAACAAGTAATTCTGCAACAATAAGAATTGCCACAGAGATAAATTTTGGCAGCTGCTATCTTGGTAGCAATATGTACACTGGTATCTTGACTTATGAGTGCCCCAACTTACGAGTTTTCCGAGTTACGAACAGTCGCTCGGATTTTTTGCTTTGAGTTGCAAGCCAAAATCCGAGTTACGAGCGAGCTTCAGATACGCAGCCGCTAGTTGGCACAGCGAACGCCACAACATCCGCCCAGCATCCCGCGTCTCACTCCTCGTTCACTTCACGTGGTTACCTCGCCGTGGAAGCATCCCTGTTGTGTTGTGCTCACACTGGCGAATGCAAATGGCGGAGGGTGAGTGCAGTACGTTTAGCGGCAGTTCCACCCACAGCTGTTTCCAACAGCTGATACACAGAGTATAAACACTGGCGAATGCAAATGCAGAGGGTGAGTTTCAGTACGTTTAGCGGCAGTTCCCCCACAGCTGTTTCCAACAGCTGAAACACAGAGTGTAAACACTGGCGAATGCAAATGGCGGAGGGTGAGTGCAGTAGTTTAGCGGCAGTTCCACCCACAGCTGTTTCCAAAAAGCTGAAACCAAAAGAGTGTAAACACTGGCGAATGCAATGGCGGAGGGGGATGCAGTACGTTTAGCGGCAGTTCCACCCACAGCTGTTTCAACAGCTGATACACAGAGTGTAAACACTGGCGAAAGCAAATGGCGGAGGGTGTGTGCAGTCCCGTCATAGGTACAAATAAAAAAAAAATTGGGGTGGTTTTTTGGGGGCTGGAACGATTTTAAAGGTATTTCAATTAATTTCAATGGGGAAAATTGATTTGATATACGAGCAAATTGAGTTACGAGCTCGATCAATGAACGAAGCAAACTCGTAAGCCAAGGTACCACTGTATTGTGAAGCGTTCAGTATCGTTCAGTAGGGAGAGTGCTGGGTGGGAGGGTGGGGGGGACTGCTACTGAACGCAACAGTGGTGTCACTGGGAATATGTAAGGTAAGGTCTTCAGTGCTTGAGGTGCTTAATGTGTTGGAGGCGATGTGAAGTTTGGCTGACGAAGTGGATGGTACAGAGGAGATGGAAGATGCTGCAGAAAACCTGTATGTGTATGTGAGGACAATTCAAATTTCAGTTCGGATTATGGAAAGTTGTTGAAAAATTCAAACTGGGCCTGAAACAGGATGAATTATGCGGGAGCGAATTAGAGAGCATTTACTGTATATATATAAGGTGAATAGTTGTCTCATCTCTTTGTTGCTGCCTCTTTAGTTGAGGAAGAAAAGAAAAAATATTAAAATGGTGGTGCTGATGTAAGTGCTAACGCAGTGGAATCAATATAGCATAGTGAAGTGGGATATGAAACTGAAGGTAAAATGTGAAGAAGTATAGTACGTATTCTGTAATTAATCTGTACAGGAGAGTTCAGGAGCCTGTTAATTAGCATGCTTACAGTCTACTATTCTCCCTGTTCGCCATTTGTCCTTTATCCTGCCTTCCACGCTACTTTCCATTCTATCTCCATTACTCGCCTAAGAGTACAGTACCCTCCCGAGTTTCACGCTATGCGAGTTCCGCGATCCTCGAGTTTCGCGCTGAGTCCTAAATTCTTACCATCCCGACTTTCGCGCATTATATCCCAGAGTTTTGCGCTGCTCCGTACACGTTTTTTTAATAATTTTTTTAATTTTTTTTTTTATGGTGTGTGTGTGTTTGTGTGTGCCTACAGCGCCGTTAGGCCGTGAGCTCCAGGTGTGGGATGGTAGACCCTGGAGGTTCACATGAGGGCTGTGATGGTTAGCCCTCGCCCGTGGTGACGCACACATAATTTCTATTGTGACGCCTGTGATTAGAGGCTCATGCCACCCCTTGTGTCCTCTGATGCCCTCGCAATCGAAAGTAGAGTTAATGGGCAGCGTGTGGGTGTTCTTAGGCCACTCGACAGTGCAGAGAAAGATTTTAAGTGGATTTTACAGCCCTCATCAAGGATAATTAAATAAGATAGGTAACACTTCGAAATAAGTAGCACCTTTAAACCTTACACCCCCGCCGTTCCTTACTTATTTACCACAAAATACTCCTTTATAAGTGATTAACCATGACGTGTGTGGTACTGTGGTTTCTGGAGGTACTGGAGGAGACAGGAGAGAAGAGAGGAAGGCATTGTGACAGTGTTATTGCCGTATAACACTGTCACACAACCATCAGCTGACGCCCTCACTCACTCAGACCAAAACAAATGAAAATGTTTTAGTATCCCAGGTGAAATAGACAAGGGAAGAGTTGACAAATCTGTTAACAAAGGAGACGAAGTTTGAAGAGAACCTATGAAGCGATACTAAGCATCAAAGGTCACAAGAAGAAGACGAATCGAGAGACAGAGATGGAAGTTTTTAACAAGATAATCCCTTCACCTGCCTTGTCATACATAAAAGCACACTAACATAGACATAAGACGTGTACAGAGCTAGATCACTCAATGCCTTGCTCTTACTAACTAATCACTACACTAATGCTTTCCTCCCTTCTCTACGGTACCTCCAATGCCTTCCTCTCTTCTCTCCTGTCTCCTCCAGTACCTCCAGCAACCACAGTACCACACACGTCCTTGTTAATCACTTACAAAGGAGTATTTTGTGGTAAATAAGTAAGGATCGGCGGGGGTGTGAGGTCAGGTGCTACTTATTTCGAGGTGTTACTTATTTTATGCAACACCGATACAAAGGCCTGGCCTATGAAGAATAGGCCACCTGTAATATCAAGATCAAGATCAAGTATCGTTCGTAGGACAGAATACGTGTGTGGGAGAACGCCGGACTAACGCATGCAGATAAAAAGGGACTGAGGGATGCAACAACTGTACCAGCAAATCACATGTGCAAATGAGACTTGGGTGTGGAATGAAAGACTTCACCGACAGCATCTGCTGGGTGACTCCCAACTCAAGCTCAAGCTTCTCTCCTTCTCCTCTACGTAGTGTTAGCCGAAGACACCACCCCGGGAGGCGGGTCACAAACCCTTGGCTAACACCCGGTACCCATTCACTGCTGGGTGGACAGGGGCTTGGGGCATTTTCAGAATATTTTTTGGGGGAAAAAGTGAGTCTTATAACAGGGATGTCAATTTTCCGCGGATTTGCGGATTTCCGAGTATTTTATTGCCAGCTGGGTCATTTCTGTGAATCGTGTAGATTTGGGTTAAAAATTAAAGGGGGGGGGAGGGGTGTACATTGTTGGCTAGCCCACAGCCGAACCTGACCCTGGCCACTGATCCAGCACAGACCATAAAACATTTTTTGGCTGCCTAGCGGGAAGTTAATACTAGGCTGCCGATATCTCCTGACTCCACTGCTACAAGTTTGCTCAGGAGGCAGTATGTAGGGGGTGGAATACAGCAGTCCACAGCCAGTATGTTGGGGGTGGATTACAGCAGCCACAGCCAGGTGAGATAGCTCTGGTGATCCAGGGGTCTGGGATCGATTGGCACACTGCCCTCACTGTGTCACTCTCAGAAGCTCTCTCAGAGCATGAAATTTACAAAAATCCCGAACCCCAGCTGGGAGGTTCCCTCGCTACGCTCGGTCAGCCTCGCTGCGCTCGGATGAGTTGGTCGCCCTATTATTTTATTTCAGATTTTTTTTTCTTTTCTTGTTGACATCCCTGTTATAAGCTGTAAAATACGGTAGGTACACCTCGCACCGAACTAAATAAGCATTTTTACAGTGTTTTCAATACCCGAGTTTCGCGATCCGCGAGTTTCGCGCTATGCCTTGGGAAGAAAGCAAGTGCGAAACTCGGGAGGGTACTGCTGTATAATCATGCCTTTCCATCATCATTACACATCTGGGGCCACACAGTGTCCTCTCCTTTTTCATATCCGGGATAGACTGGAAGTCTTTTGAAGTACTTATATATGCACTACATTTATGCATTGGTGGTTATGATTCACTACATTTATGAAGGAAGTATCAGCTTTTTATATACTTACCTGTAAATTTGTTTTGTCCCCAGATACTGTGATTGTTTTGCCAATGGAGAATTTTGCAACAATTGCAACTGTGCAAACTGCTTCAACAATTTAGGTCATGAGGAGGATAGGCAGAAGGCAATCAAGGCTTGTTTGGACAGAAATCCCCAAGCATTCCGGCCAAAGATTGGTAAAGGTGGAAATGACAATGAAAGAAGACACAATAAAGGCTGCAACTGTAAGCGGTCAGGATGCCTGAAGAACTACTGTGAATGCTATGAGGCAAGTGTCTTTACAGAGCATAATGAGTAAATGTATATAGGCTATGTGAATATTGTCAGTAAGATAGTGTGGATCAGGTGACAACTTCAAACTCCCATCAGCAATATTCAATTATTTACTGTAAGCATGCAGATAAAAAGGGACTGAGGGATGCAACAACTGTACCAGCAAATCACATGTGCAAATGAGACTTGGGTGTGGAATGAAAGACGAAGGTCAAAGATCTACCGTAGATAACACTAAAGTCGCCAGCGCAACGTTTCTTTTCGATTTACTGACATCTGGTGGCGTTAATACTTACATTTCTATATCCATGATTTCAGGAAAGTTAGAAGGGGCTATCTGGAGAGTCTGTGTCATTTTGTGTCTTCATCTGTATCATATTATGGCTATAAATGAACAAATTGAAAAAATATCAAAGACTAGTGGCGACGTTGGTAACGGTACTAAGATCGCCAGCTAGTGTTTACATCCTCCCACCAGCTGCTTGTCTGTTGTCGCCCAGAAAGAAAACGAATAGTAAAATTTGAAACTGCTTATACTTGCAGATACAAAGCATAAAACAATGCTGAAACAGGGTAGATTATGATATAAAATATGATATTATGATTATGGGTAGATTATGATATTAGTCATGATATAAAGTACTGTGTATCATCTTCAGTGGCGCATAAAAATCAGTAGTGATGCTATAATTCGTAATATATGGCGGCTGGCGACATTAGTGCAGGTGGCGACTAAAGTGTTATCTACGGTAAGGGTTGAAAAGAGTTACCTAAAAAAGCTTGTGGTGTCAGAAGAATGGACAGTTAAAGTAATTATTATTATTTTTTTTTTTAACATCTTGGCCTATAGCATCTGTAGGCAGTGACCTCCAGGGGTGGAATGGTAGGCCCTGGAGGCTAACTTGAGGGCTGTGATGGTTGGCCCTTGCCCGTGGTGGCGCAGGCAGGATTTTTATAGTGACGCCTGTGATTAGAGGCTCATGCCGCCCCCCTGTGTCCTCCGATGCACTCGCAATCGAAGGTAGAGTTAATGAGCAGAGCATGTGGGTTTTCTTAGGCCACTCGACGGTGCAGAAATATTTTAAATGGATTTATGGGTCTCACTCTGGATCGAACTCGGGTCTTCGAGAACGCCACCCGGTGACGCTAACCACTGCTACCGCCTCCCCTGTGGTGTGTATAACGGGTTTGATATGTCAAGTAAAGATGAAGGGATGAAATTTTGGTTGGTTGAGGAGGTAAAGCATACCACTCTAAGGTGGTTTGGTCACAGAAAGAATGGTAGAAAGTAAGATGACTCAGAAAGTATATATTAGTATAGTAGATGCACTAGGTACAAGAGGACAACCTATAGTGAAATAGGAAGCCAGAGTGCTAGAGTATGTTAGAGGAAAGGGGAAAGAAAAATGAGAGGATTAGAGCATGCAAGGAGGGAATGCAGGGGCAGGAATAGATAGAGACTTCTGTAGCGGCGATCCTCTTGTGGGAGTTCTTAAGAATGGGTATTAGATATAGATAGATAATTTACTCACCTTTACTTTATTCTTTAAAGCTATCAATTACCATTTGATGTGTGTGGTCATTTTCAGGCCAAAATACCATGTTCCAACATGTGTAAGTGTGTGGGCTGCAAGAATGTGGATATGACACCAGTGCCGGAGAGAAAGGGACTCATGCAACTTGCTGAGTGTGCAGAAGCACGAGTCAACCAGCAGAAGGCTGTCAAATCAAAATTACCTTCATTCTCACATCACTCGCCCAACAAAATGATTCTTCCTACTTCTACAAAGTAAGTTATGGTCCCAGCATTGCACGATACTTTTTATTATGGCATGTGTTCTCCCCTTCACCCTCTCATATTAACTGAATTAAATTTTTCGAAGGTATACTATGGGTAGTTTTGGATCTGTAGTGTAAATTTCAAATGGGAATGCCCTTGGCGTGAAGGTGGACATCCTTTACTTATACAGTCAAACATCGATATAAAGGACCTCGATGTAATGGACTTCGGATGTAACGGACTCCATTTGCGTGACATTTTTTTGTCTTCTTTTTTTTTTTTTCTTTTTGCATATTAGACCGCTTATCGCCGCTCGCATTGTCAACTCAACATAATTGTATTATTTTCTCATTTTACTTTGGAATGCTTGGGTTTTAAGGAGTTTTGATGTATCACATATTAAGATATAATATTATAAGGAAGGAGCCTGTGTTGCTAGTGATTTAGTGGTAGAAGGTGTGTATTGTTTAAAATAGTGACTATTAGTGTTATGGCGTGGCCGCTGCTACGTCTCCCTGTCACCTCAACACCCTAAATCACCCTTATCTAAGGTGACACGCAGTGCTACATTGACCTAAATAGTGACACGTGTATAGAACTGCACTTCACAACCATATAATATATATAATAATGAGCATTAGTCATGATAATAAGCAATACTTTTGGAAGCCACGGCTGAATATGGCTCGTAGTAATTTGTTTACCTTTCACTAGAGCTTGAGCTTGACTAGCTACACGATCTGGTTGTGTTTGTGATTATTTCTCATTTATTTGACGTGTAGGAGCGGACCAAATCCAGCATGTAGTGCCAGTCACTGTTTACCTCCCAACATGGCTACACAGTCTGGTTGTGTTTGTGATTATTTTTCATTTATTTCACAATTTTTCTGTTTTTTCATATATTTTTCCACCCAT
Organism: Chionoecetes opilio; assembly: GCA_016584305.1. Taxonomy (NCBI): domain Eukaryota; kingdom Metazoa; phylum Arthropoda; class Malacostraca; order Decapoda; family Majidae; genus Chionoecetes; species Chionoecetes opilio. Next base: position 359,337 of record JACEEZ010024891.1, on the reverse strand, counting down.
GGGAAAATACCCTCGCTATAACGGACAATCGGCTTTAACGGACCACTCCTCCCCCCCTTTAGTCCATTATATCGAGGTTTGACTGTATTACAGCGTCAGATGAATGCGGTCTAGCTGATAAATATGGTACATTGGCGATAGTTACACTCAGGCTGTTGGTCATATCTTTTCATTGAACTATTTGAGCTATGTTTGTGCTGCTTTAAACGCTACAGTAAACCCTCTCTAATTTGAACCCGTATAATTAGAACTTCATATAATTTGATCTGTTTCAGGCCTAGTTCAAATTTTATTCCACTTTCCATAATCTGAACTGAAGTTCAAATTGTCCTCACATTTTTCAAATTGTCCAATGATGTGCGCAGGAAGCGCACATTGTCGGTGTTTTCTGCAGCATCTTTCACCTCTGTGCCATCCACTTCGTCAGCCAACCTCCACATTGCCTCTGACATATTAAGCACCTCAAGCACGTAAGACCTTACCTTACAAATCCTCAGAGTGACACCACTGTTGCGTTTAGTAGCGGTCACCCACCCCCTCCCCCAACCCCCGCACCCTCCCTACTGAACGATACTGAAAACTTCACAATAATAAAAAAATTATCTCTGTAGCTTTTCTTATTGTCGCAGAATAACTTGTTGATGACACTGTATTTGGTACCGCAGAAGTTAAAGCAGCAGGAAATGAAATATTAATGAGGCGAGAAGAGGAGAGGCTTTCTTCCCCTTTGTTTACATACCTTGTTGATGACACTGTATTTGATACCGCAGAAGTTATAGCAGCAGGAAATTAAATATTAAGGAGGTGAGAAGAGGAGAGAGAAGTGCAGAAGCTTTCTTGCCCTTTGTTTACATACCTTTATTGTGGCACGAGCTGGCAACTCGGTGGCGATTCTCCTCCTTGGGCTGTAGTGTGGGGGTAGCGTGCGCTAAGCATACCATATGCAGACGTCACAGTGCACCTTTGTGTGCACCCGTGCGCGTTGCCTTACTGAACTTTCTTTCCCTTGCCTGAAGACACTTATCAGTGACGCCTGAGTGCTCAATGTAAAGTACTGTAGTAACGCATTTCAAGACTTCAGTGTCAGCCATGTTTTGGTGAGTACAAGTACATACTACAATCTGTGGTTTTTGGCATGTTTAAGTGAGTTCTTATTGTTTGGAGGGGCTAGAGGTAACCATTGGATAATTCGGACTTTTGACTAATTCGACCCAGGTCCCCCCCCAATTAGTTCGAATTAGAGAGGGTTTACTGTATTCAAAATAGGATCTTTGCTTTTATGTAGCTTTCATGACTTTGTGACTCCCAAGATATCTTGTTAGTCCCAGTGGTTTTACTTTTTGCCATGCTCTCACAATCATGACATATATCTTGCACATTTTCAGTCATCAACAATACTCTTTACGTACTATTTGATGATAAAAATTGTTTGCTCAAGAAACTCTTCAACACTGGTTTATTACAAATTTCTTAGAATTAGATTAATTTTCAACTATTTTCAAGTTTATTATGTTTTTTTAATGATTTTGTTAACTTTGTTCTGATCAGATATACATGGGAATTGAAACATTTTATAATGTATCAATTTCATACGATTTAGCCCTCTTTCAAACGAGAAGGATGGCACAAAACAAAAAACTGATTTCGCTATTTTGTTTTTATTGGAAATTTCACTACGAGGGAAAGGATCCCAACTCTCCACCTTTATTTCTTATACAGGGAGGTCCCGAAGATACGAGCAGTTAGGTTCCACCTGGCATACTCGTAAAGCGAAATCTCATATAGCGAAATACATAACTAATGGTAAAATATAGGTTTGGTTCCAGGACCCCATCAAAGACATGTTTTTCAAGCTAAAATAAACTATACCAAACACAACAAACACACAGCGTCTATATTACCCACACTGTACTACATATTCTGTAGAAAAAACATTCTGAAAGAAAATAGCACACAAAATAACATAACTGCACATTAATTTAACATAAAGACGTACTGTAGGGGACTCCGCGTGATACAAGAGAGGATAGGGTAGGTAAGGGACAAGGGAGGGGTGCGCAGACCTCTTCCACTGCCCACAAACTCGTCTCTGCGCATCTGAATCATTGTACATCATCATACAGCCCAGATGCATACGTGGTAGGGTGCGCATTTTGAACTTGGTAATTTTACTCACCCCAGTTTGAATGTCGTAGCATTGGATTTTCGATCTCGTATATTGAAAATAGACCCTAATTTACTCAGCTCGTATCATTGATTTTTCGTATACCGAATGCTCGTATAACGGGACCTCCCTGTAGTCACCTCCAACGACTTTCTGTAAATATTGAGACACTCTCTACATCATATATCTCAGATTTAACCACCCAACTATAGTATTTAATTCTCACAACTACTTATTTACAGAAATAGTAAAAAAACACAAAATAACATTCCCTCGGGAACAACATACCGTATTTGCCGGCGCATAAGACGCACCTCCGCATAAGACACACCCCAATTTTACAAGGAGGTTTTTGAGAGAAAAAAATATATTGGGGTTTTTGAAGGAAATTTTTATTTTTTTTATTTAGCAAATGTTATTAAAAAAAAAAGGATTTGTAGGGGAAAGCAAATGATTATGAGCATGTACCTAAATACAATATTCACTGTGCAGTGAATGTGAATGAAAAATCATACTAGTCAAAATGTAAAGGGAATGACAGGGTAACCAAAATCGGTCATAAATCATATATTGCAGGATGCCCCTACGAATTGATGTTCTAATATTATCTACCTATGACATATAGCTTAGATTTAATGTTGTAGGTATGCCTTTGCTGCTTTTCTGCTATGTGTTTAGACTTTGTGGAAGATTTGCAGTATAGATATTGGTATTATTTTGGTAGTGGGCTTTCAAAAGCCCTAGGGCTCTTATCAACACCATCGTGTAGCTTTCTTCATTCTGAGTATTTTGAGCCCCATTTCCCATGGCGCAATTGAATAATAATGGCATTACACATAGTACCAAAAATCTACCGTTATTTCAGCCAGATAGTTAATTAAGTTAGGTTAAATCAAATTAGGTTAGGTTAGAGGTGGGGTTTGGTTTAGTAACAGATGATATAGAGAAAAAACGAAAATTACCCATAATATGGCAGTGTGAAGCATAGCAATGTTTGCGGGGCAGACCTGGAGGGGCAGGCTGCCCCCCCCCCACACATACATATAAACAAACATTGATTTCCGACAAAAACGAGAGCCAGATTAATTCAAAACACATCAAAACTATTCAGGAGGACTAAGTTTCGGCCTCGAAATCGGTGGTTGTCCAATAACAAAAAATTCACGAAGATATTTAGGTAACACTGTAAGGTAACCATCTCTACCTTGTTATTGTTGTAATTGTTGAAGGGCACCGTTGTCGGGATCGACAATATTTGCCCTGGTTTACACCTATGAATCTATTACAGTCGCGAGGGTTGATTAGTCTTCTTCAGGAAGGTACAGGTGAAGGCTGGTTCACACTCTGAAATCACGGCAGCGTTCCATCAGCCGTGCCTTGTATTCACACTATTCGTCACGGTTCCGTCATTTTCGGCAGTTCCTGCTTACCCTTTAAGCAGACATGGTGCCTCAGAGGCTATGGTTGAAGAAATTTGCATTAATAGCACTTCTGTTGGATGAAGAAGAGGAGTTGAACTCTAAAAGACACTGTTTTGGGTACATAAAGCCTTGAGAAAACTACAATTATCAGCACGGTACAGTCTCATTACGTTAAAATATTCTTCCCCAGAAACCGTTACGTGACAGAACGGTGATGTATTGGAGCCGTGACGACGGCGCACCGTTTAGTGTAACACGTCTATTTGTTTGAATGTAAGAAATTATAACGGATGTGATGAGACGGTGCCGTGTCACCATGATGGTATGGTGTGATTCGGCCTTGAGGCGGACGGTGTGGTGCCGTGATGGTCTTGGTCTTGGTGTACCGTGTGGAAGACTTTTCCTACAGGTACAGTTGCAGCCTTTTTACTAGCACTTTTTCATACAGTTTCCTTATCTGTAGAGGTACAGGGGTGAGGATTGAGGGGTCAAAGTGGGACAAAGGCCTATGATGTCTCCTATCCCACCTTGCTTACCACTGTAGCGGCGCTAACACACACACGCACATACACACCTGCATCGGCTTAGGCCACCCCCCTGTCTGGGACCAGGATTAGAGGCCCGAAGGTGACCTGACGCTGACCTGACTTGTCCTCGCCGACACAACTGCAACACCAGCCAGGTAATTCAGTCAGCCACAGGACACACAGAGACACACACGGCGCTTACCTCTTGTCCCCACGTTGTACAATGACTCGCTGTCAAATAAACAACAAAGCCACGATGCCCTTTCTCCATCCTTGTGTGTATAGACAGACTCCCCAAGATACTACACCTCCCTCTCACCGCTCACACTCCTTCAAATAAAACTTTAACACGCTCTTTGTTTCACTATTCCATTTATCAACAATACTCATTCCAGCGAAGATTCCATCATCATTTTCTGCCTCCCTTCTATCATCTCCTTCCAACTGTTGTGTCAACTGTGTGGCACAAGTCGAATGCGGGTTAATTAAGGTGACATCTAATATGCGGGATGTTTGTCTTTTCCATGGGTGCGGGGAGGAGTCTGAGCGGTAATGACCCATGGTGGGTGCGCGGAGGGCGTCGCCGAGTGAAGTATCCCAGGTGAAGCGGCAGACCTGAGATATCAGACGTTTTACAATGGAGAGCAGCAGCGGGGGGTGGATGATGTTTACATCTGACACGGCCATCTTGGCAGCAACAATCGCTATCTTGTTGCCCCAGCTCTTATTTTCTCTTAAACTCCAACCTTTTCTTTGTATTATGAATTACTGTTGATAACAGTTACAAATTTCTGCTCAGTTAACTACTGCTCAACACAGATCACTCCAGACCCCTTTAGTAATACACCACCGGCTGTTCTGCATTCTCTGCCCGACCTCTCATTCGCTAATATGGCCGCATTAGACGCAGGGTGAATTTTGCATTCCTCTTTAAGGGAAAAAACTGCGTCTTATGCGCCGGCAAATACGGTATAATATAGGTAATTAGGAAGAGTAGCAAAGTGCATTTATTCAATAATAAGCATCATACACTCAGAAACTGAAAACATGATTCTATCTTTCAGTGAGTCAAATTAAATTAGTCAAGTAACAGCCAACAAATGAAAATAGAAATAAGTGTGTGTGAAAGTGAAGTGAGGCATCAAACCCTCAGCCGTCTCCTCCACTTCACACTGTATACTGTAACTTCTTTATTTTATACCACTTACTTACCTAAGAAACAGCAGTCACACTTGCCTTTAAGTTACTTAGAATTCACTACTTCTGGCATCAAAGCACTGTTATGATGATAATGATCAAATATGAATTATAATCACAAAGACTCCCCAAACTTTTTAAGACAGTCCACAAAATGGAATGGGATTACTGATTTTGTCTGCGTCTCTTGTGTGTCTTCTCTGTCTGTGGGTATGATAAATCAGAAGGGGGATTTTTGAGTTCCGCTCACCGCTCTTATTCAAAGAGAATAAGGGATGAGACATGGAAAAGAGTGAAGGGAAATCAGACACAAAGAAATAAAGAAGACTATAAATTAACAACAAAATAATATTTTTGCATAAGAAGGGAGGGAGGAAGAGAAAAGATATGAGAAGGATATAGTTGAAAAGTGTAAGGAAGAACCCAAACTGTTTTACAGATATATCAATGGAAGAATCAAGCTTAAGGACAAAGTAGAGAGACTGAAAGAAGGAAATGAAATATATGAAGATCTAAAGATAATAAGTGAAATTTTATTTCAATACAGCAAGTATTCACAAAAGAATAAAAATTCAGCGAACTGCAAGGAATGAAAAAGTTCCTTTAGGAGTGGAAAATAAAATAAAGAAAGAAGAAATTTGTGAATTGTTGAAGGAATATGAGGATTGGAAAGCAAAAGGACCAGATGGAGTGTTGGGTTATGTTTTAAAGGAGTACAGGAAGCAGTTGGTCGAACCCGTATATTATATAATACAGTGCTCATTCGCAACGGGAAAAGTGCCAAGGGAGTGGAAGAGAGTGGATATAGTGCCAATCCATAAAAATGGAAAGACAGATGAAGCATTAAATTATAGACCAGTATCATTGACTAGCACAGTATGCAAGATATGTGAGAAAATAATAATAAAGAGATGGACATAATATTTGGAAAGTTAAGGATAATAACAGACCAGCAGTATGGTTTTAGGAAAAGGAGATCTCGTGTCATCAACTTAATAAGCTTTTATTCAAGAGTTGAAGCCCGTTCACACTGACCAAATACTGGCAGATTTTTCCTCCGAAAAACCGAGAGAAAACTGCCGTCTTCCGAGATTACGTTCACACACGCAATTAGTTCCGCCAAAAAAATAGAAAAGTTGGAACTCACCGACGGGGACGAGAGATCTGTTAGACAAGAGTACCATAAACTACCCAGCCCCTCCCGGCGCGACACCCACAAACATCCCACTCTTCTTTGCGCTGCCGTAGTAATTCAGGGTTGTTGATTTTTTTTATTTAAAAAAAAAAAAAAAAAAATTTTTTATTTGATTTAAATCAGATTTATTTGATTTAAATCGATTTTTTAAATTTTATTAATTTGATGTTCTACATGAAAACTAACTACTACATGATATTATTTAGCATATTTATAACTAAAAAGAGAAAGAATAAGTGAATAAAAAATGCATATAACATGAAATACAGATGAATTTTCATATTTTCTATTTCTGTGATGTCTGTGATGTTTCTGTGATTTTCTGCCTATGTCTATAAGCGCATTTTCACGACATTTGCCAGGCCAGTCTAGACCGGTCTAGGCTGGCCCAGGTTGCACTGATGCTCTCAAAAACACATCCAGACTGGCCCTGTCCCATTCGTGGTTCCTATTGGCTGGGGGATCGAGTGGGCGGTCTTTACCGTCCTGCAAGCCTTATCCCCCCCCCAAGACACACCAAATGATTATTAATTTGACCTCCGGTAATAACCTCCTAGCTGGCATATGAAAGGTCATCATTCTGTCTGAGTCAGCTACACAAAATATTGCCTGATCTTGCTATATCATACTGTTCGGCCTAATTTTTCATAGTCATCCTTGCTACTTGACTTCCCAATGAGAAGGCAATCATATTCAATGGGATTTTTGTTGTAGTAATAATTACTTCGGCGGTTAAACAAGAGAATTATATTTTTTGTTTGATAATTATATAATTAATCATAATGCATATTAAACTTTGGTTAATATCACTTTGGCTTTTTATAAACAAAAGTAACATGCACATTCAACTTTTGGTTATAGTTGTGTGGCTACAGTATAGTAGTGTGACTACAGTATAGTAGTATAGTACAGTACAACAAAAATATATATATAATTGAAAAAAAATATTTCTGCTGTGAAAACAGCCACATGGCAATTTGTTACCTAAAAGTGTCACAGTAGATTCCCCGCACCACTCATTGTGTCTCATGATATAATTATACTACAATGATAAAATTGGTGTTCATAAAGCCCATGTGCTTAATTTTCCTTCTTTTCCCTCTCGTTTCCAAATAATGATAAGTTTATGATTTAAATCAGTGATTTAAAAAAAAAAATCATTTGATTTAAATCATGATTTAAATCATGATTTAAATCAGTGATTAAAATCAACTTGATTTAAATCAAACAACCCTGTGTAGTATTGATAGTTTAATTTTTTCCTTGATATCATCTCCTACTAAATCAAACCTCACGTCTAACCTTACCACAAATATTTCCAACACACTCTAGCCTCACAACTCGTTCTCGTACCTCACACTCTATCAATACAACCGGTAATTCTGATCTACAAATATATCCTGACCATACGCTACGGGTCTTTACAGTCTTTACCCCCTTTTTCAAGGGGGTAAAGACTGTTTAATACATAATGACAGTTTATTAAATATAAACACATCAATATTATTATTGCACTTAATATGGTACAACTCTTAAAATTAACATTGCTCGAAAGTTACTGTGTTTTATTGACAATTAAAGCCTTTACCCTAAGATCCACCCACAGTGTTGTCAGGTTGGTGTGTGGGTAACGTGTGGGTATTGAATGGATGCCGCCAAGAGCATGAAGCCTCCGCTAGTATAGTAAGCCTTGTTGGCCTGTTCAGTGTATAAGGGTCATTGAGCTGAGTGTCAGCAGTGTGACAGACCCATAGTTTCATAGCCGTGTGGGGTTCGTGGCGCCACGGGCTGGGTTTTTTTCACATATGCAAATAGCGGAGGGCACCGGTAAGTGCAGTCCAGTCATACTACCATGTTTTACTATAATATACAGTATGTAGCGGTACTATCAGGGGACTATGGTGTTTTTCAAGTGAAAACAAGAGGCGGACCTATAGTAAAGATTCATATCTTCATATAAGTGGTGTTGTGGTATGTGTTTTTGCGACAGGTTACCGTATACCGTACCGTAGCCTATCCACATTTAAGCTTTGGCCTACCAGTAGCCTACTGTATTTTTGGGGCCGACTTATACGGCAAGTATAGGCCTAACCCGTAATCTTTCTTGAGCTAATAATCTTGAGATAGACTTGTACGGCGCAATTTACGGTATGTTAAAGGGTGCTCTGTAGTGTAGTGGTTAGCATGCTCGGTTCCCAACCGAGAAGTCCAGAGTTCAATCTCCGGGCGGAGCAGAGAAAGATGGGGGGTCTCCTTAAAACTCGAGCCCCTGTCCACCCAACAGAGAATGGGTATCGGGTGTTAGCCGGAGGTTGTGTCCCGCCTCCCGGGGTGATGGCTTCAGCAAACACTAAGCACTAAGGAAGCAAAAGTGAAATGTAGATATGGAGACGGGGCCGTAGGAGTGTAGTTCAGATCCTGTAAAATACAACTAGATGAATATACCTGAGTGTATGTTAGAGCGTCACGTGCCATTCTGTGGTCTGGCGTTCGATCCCTTGCCCCGCTCGTTCCACTGAGATACTCGCTCCACATTTTTCCACTGAGAAATTTGGGCAGACACTATCCACTCTGAGCAAGGGGATGGGGGTGCGTGGTGTGTAAATTCCCAGCATTACCCTAAGATCGGTAATAATGAGCTCCAAGCTCGTTCTGGGAGGGTGAAACTGGCGTTCGCGAGCCAGCTCACATGGACAAGACCATGATTGAATTACACACACACTGAGGAGAGACTGAAGAAATTGGGGTTGCCATCATTGGAAGAAAGAAGAAAACAGGAGACTAGATAGCAATGTATAAAGCTATGTCTGGAATGGAGAGAAATGACAAAGAGGACATTTTCGTACGGGACGTAGGAGCCACAAGAGGTTATATGAAGAAGCTATAGAAGACAAGGTGCTTGAAGGACATTAAGAAGTACAGTTTTCCCTATCAGTGCATTGATATGTGGAATAACCTGGAGAGTAAAATTTAGATGCCAAGAACATTCTGTTTTTAAAGCAAAAGATTGCCCCAATTGAGAAAAGGATGGACCCCACGATGAAATTTAATTTTCCCCGTATATCACGTGTGTAAAACACACGTTTTATCCTGTTTCCATTGAATGAAAACAATGTGTTGAAATATTCCGACACCTTCATGTACTAATAAGGGTGGAGAAATGTAAGAACAGCGTTGTGTGTGTGTGTATTATTTAGTAGTTGTATTTTACGAACCTGAGCTACACTTGTGTGGTCTCTCTCCATATCTATTTATCTTTTCCATTCTGTATACGTTCTCGTTTTATTAATTTCCCGCCCCTTTTTTGAAATTTCCCTCTTATCTCTTCGCTTTCTACCAAATTATAACATTTTTGCTTTTTGCATTAAAATTTAATTTCCCATTTTTTACCATTCATATATTCTACCCAAATCTTCCTGTAGGATCTGCCCCTCCTCCTTTTTAAACCCTTATAATTTTCACAAAATGGGCAAACATGTTCCGATTTTTCAAATCATCTTGCCATTAAAAAAAATCAGGAAATAACGGTGCTAATACGAGTCTTGAGGTACTCCGCAAAAACCTCCCCTGCCATAACCAGTCTTTTAAACGGTTCTCACTGTCTCCCTTTTAGGTGCCCTTTCATCCTTTCGGACATTCCTCCTCCCCTTTGTATTCCAGTTTCCATAAAATTTTAGGGAAACCTTTATCAAATCTTTCTTCAAACCCAAGAAAGTAATCCACCCTTCCATCTTTTTCTTGTCCAAAACCCGATACTCTTGAGTATACAATTGCAGATTTGAGAAGGAACTCCCTCTGAACCAAAATTTCTGTGCATATATCTTTTTCTAAAGATACTTAATCTCTTTCTCTTACTATTTTCCTACATATTTTTTCCTATTACACTATTTAAAAAAGGCCCGGTCGGGATTCGCGGTTTTCCTTGCTTCCCTTTTAATAGGGGGACAATTGATGCTTTTTTCCACCTTGGGGTTTTTTACCTTCCCTTTAGGGAACCATGTAACTAGACGTGTCTTTCCACCAGTTGCTCCCTACTTTTCCCTTCAAACCCTTTGAAACCCCTGGACCGGGGCCGATATTTACAAGTCTACGAACGTTCAAAAATTTTCTTTCGCTGAATAAGGGCTTTTCCCACTGTTGCGAGCTACCCTTTGAAACTTTTACGAACGTCTTGTAAACAGTCCCAGCTGTAAATCCCCCGTCTTGTAATGAAACAAACAGTAAAAGAAATGCCCCCCAATAACTTTTTTACTAAAATAAAAAAATAAAAAGGATATTTTAAAAAACTTAAAGTTTTTTTTTTTCTTGTAAGAAATGTATTATTGCCAGAAATAAAAAATCAATATAATGAATTAATTAAAAATTTTTAGGGGAATATTCCCGGGGGTTGGGGGGCCCCACAGGCCTTACAGCTATTTTTTCTGTTTTTTTTCGCCAGTATGTGTGCAGTAGTTGTTTTGAATATGGCCCGCCGTCTCTAGCCCGCGCTATAGGGGAACCCCTATCTCTAGCTGCGGCGGCTATGGTATAAACCCCCTATCTTTAGCCTCGCGGCTATAGGTATGGACCCGTATCTCTAGCCTCGGCGGCTATGGGTATGAACCCTTATCTCTAGCCTCGGCGGCTATATGTATGGACCCGTATCTCTAGCCGCGGCGGCTATAGGTATGAACCCGTATCTCTAGCTGCGGCGGCTATAGGTATGGACCCGTATCTTTAGCCTCAGCGGCTATAGGTATGGACCCGTATCTCTAGCCTCGGCGGCTATAGGTATGAACCCGTATCTCTAGCCTCGGCGGCTATAGGTATGGACCCGTATCTCTAGCCTCGGCGGCTATAAGTATGAACCCGTATCGCTAGCCTCGGCGGCTATAGGTATGGACCCGTATCTCTAGCCTCGGCGGCTATAGGTATGGACCCGTATCTCTAGCCTCGGCGACTATAGGTATGGACCCGTATCTCTAGCCTCGGCGGCTATAGGTATGAACCCGTATCTCTAGCCTCGGCGGCTATAGGTATGGACCCGTATCTCTAGCCTCGGCGGCTATAGGTATGGACCCGTATCTCTAGCCGCGGCGGCTGTAGGTATGGACCCGTATCTCTAGCCTCGGCGGCTATAGGTATGGACCCGTATCTCTAGCCTCGGCGGCTATAGGTTGGACCCTATCTCTACCTCGGCGGCTATAGGTATGGACCCGTATCTCTAGCCGCGGCGGCTGTAGGTATGGACCCGTATCTCTAGCCTCGGCGGCTATAGGTATGGCCCGTATCTGTACCATCAATAACACTATAGTCATGTAGTAAATTAATCTGGCATTCGTTTTTGTCGGAAATAAATTTTTGTTTACATGTGTAGAGGATGCCCAACCCGCCCCTCCCGGCCCGCCCCGCAAACCTTGCTCCATTTCCCATTGCCATAGTATTGATATATTTTTTTCTTTTCTTGATATCAATTGTTACTAAATGAAACCCCACCTCTAACCTAACCTAATCTAATTTAACCTAACTTAACCATTTCTGGCTGAAATAACGATAGATTTTCGGTAGTACATGTAACGCAATTATTATTCAATTGCGCCATGGGAAATGTGTTTTAAAATACTCAGAACGAAGGAATCTCCACAAAGTTTACAAGTTTACAAACAACAACAGTGTTCGCAAGGCTTTGCGACTGGTCTGGAGCACTCGCAGCTTGCGAACACTGCGAACGTTCACAGCCATTCGCAAGCTTAGTAAATATGTCCCAAGAAATTGTGAACATTCACAAGGCTTGCGAATTTGCAAGTAATGGTAAATATCCGCCCTGGTGCTTTATTTACTTCATGGGCTTCCAATAATATCCTAATTTCCACTTCTATATCACTTTGAACTGTGCCTTTTTTTCCTACCCTTTCCTTCCAGGAATTCCTCTTCAGTGAAAACTTTTTGAAAGCATTCATTCATGAATGACATCAACTTGTGTTACTTGTTCTTCGTAAAATGTCCCTTTCACTTTTGGCTTGTTAATTCCTTCTTTTTGCTTAAACTTTCCTTTGACCAACATATAAAATAATTTAGGTTTGTTCTTGCATTTTTCTATAGCTAATGCCTCTCATAATTCTTCTCTTCGTCTCTGTGGATTCTTACGTATTAATTTCTAGTTTTCTTGTATTCTTCCCTTGTCCTATTATTCATCTTCCTTCTCCATCTGTTCCATGCAACATTATCTCTTTTTGCTACATCACACCTATTAAACCAATCGCTCATCCAGTTTTTTCCTGTTATCTTTGGTACATATATACTTATCAATAGTAATATTATACATTTTCATGAAATAGTTCCATTTCTCTTCCACGTTTTTGGTCTTGTGGAAGGGCCTCCAAATTGCATTCAGTAAAAAACTTCTGTAATCTCCCAGAGTTGGCTTTTCTATAGTTGTATCTTCCCTTTTTATATCTCTCATTCTTTAGTTTCACAATATCCTCTGTAATTTCAAACTCTAGTACCACGTGGTCACTCTTTCCAAATGGACACAAGTATTCCAAGTTATTGATAATGCCAGTCTCCTTTGTGAACAGCAGACCCAGTCTTGTGGGTGTGTCCTCTCTTCGGAATCTTGTCTCATGGTCAACCCATTGGGTCATCACATTATTCATTACTAAGAACTACCTACCTTACCCAAGTAGGATAACTTGTTAACTCATGCATCATCACTTCCTTCTGCAGAGCACTCCCTCCAGTTTACCTCCTTTCAGTTAAAGTCACACATGAAAATCAAGTCAGTACTTGTCGTCATTAGTTTTCCCAGTTGTCGGGTTGTGTCGTTTAACATTTCTTGATATTCATCACCTCTCCATGATCTAGTTTTTGGTGGAACGTATGCCATGGCAATATCTCTTTTTCATTCTTTACTAGTTTCTAAGCTTATCTGAATAATTTTGCGTTCCTTCTTCCATCTCCACTTTAGATACTTTCAATTCCTTTTTAACTGCAATCATAACTCCTACTTTATTCTTTTGGTGTCTTCTCAGGTTATATTTTTCATCTTCCAATTGTGCTTCCACCTCCTTACTCAATTTCGTCTCCACCAAGCACAACACATCTGGTTCCTCGTTCCTCATGAAGTCCTTTATCTCTAAACTTGCTGATCTCAACCCATCAATGTTGGCATATACTATTTTTAGACTTTCCGCAGTTTGCCGACCAATTTATCTCGTTCCTTCCTTCTGCCGATACCATTTCTTGATACTCATGTCCATCACTAGCCAGTAGAACTTTGCCTTCTTCTCCTCCATTATCTGTTCGTTTTTTTCCTTGGCCTCTTATACAAGCTCCCTGATCTTTGCTCTCTCCTAGAATCCCTTCTCAACCATACTGCTTTGAGCTTTTCTTTTCCAGCAAGTTTCCAAGTCTTGTTCATTAACTCATTTAGTGTAACCTTAGATCGTTATTTCACCTTCACCTTCGCCTTGCTCCACCTTCAAATTTATATAGTCGATAAATTTCTTCAATTTCATCTTGGGCTTTCACATTTTCCTCCAGTACAGTTGACACAATTTCTTTAGCCACCGCAAGTTCAACCTTCTCACTCTCCCTTCTTACTAGCATGGATGTTTCCTGTAATCCTGGGGCGGCATTTTGGAACACTACTAAGACCATCTTAGGGGACTAAGACCAACTTAGCGGTAGGTGGACATTTTCGGAAGCAAAGTTCGCTCCGCCTAAGACAGTGCAGCGAGTGTAAACTAAGGCAGGGTTGGGGTCGTCTTAGCCCGCAATTTTCTCCGTCACCATAACAACAATGGTTATATTATTGGTTATATGTTATATATTTTAGACTGTATATAGTATATTAGGCTGTATAATACACTGTATATATATTTAGGTGTGGGCTATATATATACTATATATATAGGGGTGGGCTGGGCGGAATAGATATGATTTGCGACAGAAACGGTTAGCAGATTAATTCTAAACATATCAAAACACACCAGAAAAAAAGTGTCGTTATTCATGATAATATCACATACTGGCTATGATATGTGTGTGGAGGATGTAAAGGGGGAAGGAAGAGGAGGGAGAAGAAAAAAAAGGAGACAGAGAGAGAGAGAGAGAGAGAGAAAGAGAGAGAGAGAGAGAGAGAGAGAGAGAGAGAGAGAGAGAGAGAGAGAGAGAGAGAGAGAGAGACTCCCTCGGCGTGTACACTGCACTGTGACTAGCAGAAATACATATCTGGCAACTCAAGGAGAAGGAAGAGGAGGGAGAAGAAATAATAGAAGAAAAAAAAGGAGAGAGAGAGAGAGAGAGAGAGGGAGAGAAGGGAAAGAGAGAGAGAGAGAGAGAGAGAGAGAGAGAGAGAGAGAGAGAGAGAGAGAGAGAGAGAGAGAGAGAGAGAGAGAGAGAGAGAGAGGAGAAGAGAGGGAGAAGAGAGAAGAGAGGAGAGAGGAAGAGAGAGAGAGGGAGAGAAGGGAAAGAGAGAGAAGGGAAAGAGAGAGAGAAGGGAAAGAGAGAGAGAGAAGGAAGAGAGAGAGAGAGAGAGAGAGAGAGAGAGAGGAGAGAGAGAGAGAGAGAGAGAGAGAGAGAGAGACACTCGGCGTGGTATACGTATTTCCCACCAAATACAGACTTGTGTCGCGCGCGCTGATTGGTTAGGTGGCACTAAGAAGGGTTGGCCTTCTGTCCCCTTACACGAGGCTAAGATGACGCCCGAAAATGCTTTCTTAGTAATCTTCTTGGCCCGGTATAACTAAGTCGGTCTTAGGACGCTAAGAGGGTGTAGTTTAGAGCCCCTTCCAAAATGCCGCCCCTGTTATAATTAAACATCTCTTTTTGCCAGCTGCATCTTGTACTAAATTTTCCTTGCTCTTTAGAACCCTAACAACTTGCTTTTCTACATTGTCTTGGATCTCCTTTAATTGCTAGTTGAACATTTTCTTGGCCAATATTTTCCTCCTCGTGCAACTTTTTCTCCAATCATTTTGCTCCTCCATGATTTCATCCAACTTTTTCTCATTAACTAATACCTTGGCCTCATTCAACCTTAGCTCTTCTTTCATTTCTTCTCTTTCCTTCAGTAATTTTCTGTTGTCCTCTTTGCTGTTTCTCTCTGTCCTATTTTCTTTGGAGCCTGGTCATTATTCATTGTCAGCTCATTAATGGTCTTCGCCCTCTTGTGGTTCAATGTCAAGACAATGCTTAACTCATTTTTATTGTTGACTATTTCTTCTCTAACTTTTTTATCTTTTCCCAAACAAGTTTGAGATCAAATGCGTTACCATCAGCCAGGATTTCCCAATGGGCAATACGCCTTATGTTGATGTCATCATTTCTTTCTCCCGAGATGAAGCCTTCAAATTCATACCTTCCTTTGCCGGAGTATCTTCCTTGGCGGAACATGTAAACAATCGCCCGTCTGTATACTGACCAATGCAAGTTTATTTACAAATATTTAGTTCTCTACTGACGAGGCAGGACCCCTTGTGTATTCATATACCATTTCCCACTAACACAAAAACTAGATCCTCCTTTAATCAGCTGATATGGACCATTCAGAACAGCGCCAGTCTTTTCTGCGTCTGGTGTACGCTGCGACCTTGAGCGTGTGTGTGTGTGAGAATTTTTTTTATTATTAGATTACATGATTACAATCTATGTTGGCGATATTGATACTTGATATACTTTTAAGTGGACAATAAGAAGATAAAGGAATAAAAAAATTATTATAGGTATGTCAGTACAGTAAACCCTCTCTAATTCAAACTCGTATAATTAGAACTTCGGATAATTTGACCTGTTGCAGGCCCAGTTAGAATTTTTCAACAACTAACCTTAATCCAAACTGAAGTTCGAATTGTCCGCATATTGTCCGAGTTTTCTGCAGCATCTTCCACCTACTCTGTGCCATCCGCTTCGTCAGCTTGCCTCCACATTGCCTCTGACAGATTAAGCACCTCAAGCACTGAAGACCTTACCTTACAAACCCCAGAGTGACACCACTGCTGCGTTCAGTTAAGCAAAGCGTACGGGTGCACACGGAGGCGCACGGTGATGTCAGCACCACAACAAGGTTACATAAATAAAGGGCAAAGAAAGCCTCTCCTCTCTTCTCCCCTCTTCTTGCCTCCTTAATATTTCATTTCCTGCTGCTATAACTTCTTAATCAATCAATCATTTGGGGCATACACCGGGGGGTGCGACGCCTCGTCCACTCTATAACTATATATATACAGTGGTCCCTCACATTTGGCGATTTAATAGTCTTGCCAAACCATCGCCAAAAGTGAATTTCGCCAAACGCGAATAGTACTTTCAATGGGAAAATTATCCATTAGTTTTTGACGAGGCCTGAGCTCACCCATTTGACCTACATTTTTGTACTTTATCTGCTTCAAAGCAAAAACATTATACATGAAATATTAACAGCAATACAATAGATAATAAATAACAGATGTTATTTACCATGAATTATTTACAGTTAGGCCTGGTGAGACGAGTGTGTGTGGTGGTTGTGGCTGTGTGTTTACCTTTCCTCCACTAGTTTCTCCGTTTTTTGCCCTTGTTCTTATCGTCACCTGGCTTCCTCGAACCACCACCACCACCAGTACTTGTAGATGCCATAGCCTTTGCGCAAAACGCCAAAGGTACCGTCACTTGGAGCAAAAAACAGCGCTGTCGTCAAGATGGGTGCCGGGAAGATAACAAACACCTTGAGATTGAGCTTGAGTTGGGAGTCACCCAGCAGATGCTGTCGGTGAAGCCTTTGGTCAGGCGTTCTCTCATACACGTAATCTGTTGATTACCAACCAACATGGTCACATGTGGGCGGTGCATTCTGGGCAGACGTCATTCCGTGACGTCAGCACCGTCTCGCCAAAAGTTAATTTGAAGTGCCAAATTGGGATTCTGGTACCGTATCCAACCTATCGCCAATATTGTGTTTCCCCAAGCTGAGATTCTCTAAACGCAAGGGAACACTGTAACTATAATTATAACTTCTGCTGCATCAAATACAAGGTCATCAACAAGTTATTCAGCGACAATAAGAATAGCCACAGAGATAAATTTTGGCAGCTGCTATCTTAGTAGCAATGTTTAGTGTGAAGCGTTTAGTATCATTCAGTAGGGAGGGTGCGGGAGGGTAACCGCTACTGAACACAGCCCACTGGCAGACTTGCCTGAAGACGCTATCAGTGACGCCCGAGTGCTCAGTGTACAGTAGTACTGCATTTCAAGACTTCAGTATCAGCCATGTTTTGGTGAGTACAAGTACAACAATCTGTGTTGGTTCGGTATGTTTTAGTGAGTTCTTATTGTGTGGAGGGACTAGAGGTAACCATTGGATAATTTAGACTTTCGGCTAATTCAACCCAGGTCTCCCCCCCCAATTACGGTATTTTACGGCTTATAAGACACACCCTGATTATTTAAAGAAATTTCTAAGAAAAAAAACAAAAACAAAATATTCTAGTAAAATCTACAGATTTTTGACCTACATATCATTTTGATGAATTCGCTATGGGTGATAACTTCCAGGATTGAAAAGAGCTTGTGATACGTGTGACAGCCTGGTGGTAAATGCTGCATCAACACTATCAGACATTGCAGAAACAATTAAAAAAAATATATATATATAAACAGATTTTTTACCGATAGGTGGTGGTAAAATCTACCGATTTTCTCAATAGGCGCTGGCGGTGGTCCGAAGTGTCTTTCTGCTGCCCTGTTCCCATGTTATTTGGCGTACCGTACAGCTTTTAGCTTGTATGCGATAGTATAAGTAAATCGTTTTGATGAATTCGCCATGGATGATAATTTTCTGGACTGAAAAAAGCTTGTGATACGTGTGTGACAACCTGGTGGTAAATGATACGTCAACACTAGCAGACGATAGGTGGCGTTGTTGACGCCAATCTGCCGAGGTGAACATTTTCGCGGAACGGCTCCCGCCAGTCTTGGTGGCAAACTCATGTAGAGTCTTACCTTGTGATACGTGGGACAGCCTGGTGGTAAATGATACATCAACACTAACAGACGATACATCAACACTAGCAGACGAAAGGTGGTGGTGTTGGTGCCAATCTGCCGAGGTGGAAGTTGCCGCGGAACGGCTCCCTCCAGTCTTGGCGGCAGTCTCATTCTAACATTCGTCTTGGAAGATGCAGGAGTATTTTTTAGGAAAAAAGGTGCGTCTTATAAGCCGTAAAATACGGTAGTTGAACTTAGAAAGGGTTTACTGTATCACATACCTGGACACTTGCCAACTGAGAGTTAAGCTTCACCAGGCCACCTATCACACCCTCCCACGCCGTTTTCAGGTGTCTGTCTGTTTATCTGTCTGACTGCAGGAATATAATTAATATCAAATGAGTAGATTTTTTTTCTTCAGCATTAGAGAGAGAGCATTAACCTGCGAAAGGCTGTTTGAATGTTGTATTGCTTGTTGGTGTAGTTTTGAGAGGCTTTTGTGCGGCAGAGATGACACCCCAGACGAGAGCATTAGTGCTACTTTTGTTTCTTTTTCCATGTACAGTACCCTCCCGAGTTTCACGCTATGTGAGTTTCGCGCCGAGTCCTAAATTCTTACCATCCCGAGTTTCGCGCTGCTTCGTACACTTTTTTTTTTTTTTTTTTTTTTTTTTTGGTGTGTGTGTGTGTGCGCGTGCCTACAGCGCCGTTAGACTGTGAGCTCCAGGGGTGGGATGGTAGGTCCTGGAGGTTCACTTGAGGGCTGTGATGGTTAGCCCTCGCCCGTGGTGACGCAGACATAATTTCTATAGTGACGCCTGTGATTAGAGGCTCATACCACCCCATGTGTCCTCTGATGCCCTCGCAATCGAAGGTAGAGTTAATGGGCAGCGTGTGGGTGTTCTTAGGCCACTCGACGGTGCAGAGAAAGATTTGAAGTGGATTTTACAGCCCTCATCAAGGATAATTAAATAAGATAGGTAACACTTCGAAATAAGTAGCACCTTTAAACCTTACACCCCCGCCGTTCCTTACTTATTTACCACAAAATACTCCTTTATAAGTGATTAACCATGATGTGTGTGGTACTGTGGTTTCTGGAGGTACTGGAGGAGACAGGAGAGAAGAGAGGAAGGCATTGTGACAGTGTTATTGCCGTATAACACTGTCACACAACCATCAGCTGACGCCCTCACTCACTCAGACCAAAACAAATGAAAATGTTTTAGTATCCCAGGTGAAATAGACAAGGGAAGAGTTGACAAATCTGTTAACAAAGGAGACGAAGTTTGAAGAGAACCTATGAAGCGATACTAAGCATCAAAGGTCACAAGAAGAAGACGAATCGAGAGACAGAGATGGAAGTTTTTAACAAGATAATCCCTTCACCTGCCTTGTCATACATAAAAGCACACTAACATAGACATAAGACGTGTGCAGAGCTAGATCACTCAATGCCTTGCTCTTACTAACTAATCACTACACTAATGCTTTCCTCCCTTCTCTACGGTACCTCCAATGCCTTCCTCTCTTCTCTCCTGTCTCCTCCAGTACCTCCAGCAACCACAGTACCACACACGTCCTTGTTAATCACTTACAAAGGAGTATTTTGTGGTAAATAAGTAAGGATCGGCGGGGGTGTGAGGTCAGGTGCTACTTATTTCGAGGTGT
The DNA here is from genome assembly GCA_016584305.1 of Chionoecetes opilio. Lineage (NCBI taxonomy): Eukaryota > Metazoa > Arthropoda > Malacostraca > Decapoda > Majidae > Chionoecetes > Chionoecetes opilio. The sequence goes on along the minus strand of JACEEZ010024891.1, from coordinate 339,219 downwards.
TACTTATTTTATGCAACACCGATACAAAAGCCTGGCCTGTGAAGAATAGGCCACCTGTAATATCAAGATCAAGATCAAGTATCGTTCGTAGGACAGAATACGTGTGTGGGAGAACGCCAGACTAAAGGCTTCACCGACAGCATCCGCTGGGTGACTCCCAACTCAAGCTCAAGCTTCTCTCCTTCTCCTCTACGTAGTGTTAGCCGAAGCCACCACCCCGGGAAGCGGGTCACAAACCCTTGGTTAACACCCGGTACCCATTCACTCTTGGGTGGACAGGGGCTTGAGGCATTTTCAGGATATTTTTGGGGGGGAAAAGTGAGTCTTATAAGCTGTAAAATACAGTAGGTACATCTCGCACCGGACTAAATAAGCATTTCTACAGTGTTTCCAATACCTGAGTTTCGCGCTATGCCTTGGGAAGAAAGCAAGCACGAAACTCGGGAGGCTACTGTAATTGCAATTCTCCTTTTTCCAATCAATTTAATTAATTATCCAATAAAATGCATTTCATTCAGAATCTTATACATGTGAAAGTATTTTATATATATTTATTAAATACTGTAGTTTCTGCCCTATGCAGTAGGCTCTAGATTTAAGTTTTTTACATTTTTTATTTGTATTATTTTATATCTAAACATTTCTTTGGAACCAAATATACCTCAAAACTATTTCAACTTTTGGTGGCATGAAACTTTATATCATGGTAGGTATGAATGGCCGTTACTGTTATTGTCTGGCAGGATATCCAATCAAGTCCCTAGGCACGAGAGCAAATTATATCGTTGCGTACAGACACGCAGCCGCCAGTTTTGGTTTGAAAATTAGGATAGAGAAAGGAAGAGGGAACAGAAAAGGGTCTGCTGTCAGTAGGCACATACACCTAATGCCGTATTCATATTTTTGCTTGCTACCGTGCTTAAAAGTACTCCCACCTAACAATGATGGTCAAACAGTTATTCATAAAACTTTGACAAAATGCTTTTAACATTAGCGGGATTAGCCAGCTGACGTAGCCATACTCTGCAAAAAGTAGGAATGGATATCGGGAATCGGATATAAAGGATGATTTGGCGCGTAAGTATTATTAAGAATATTTTCAAGGTTAATTTAGAACTTAATTATTGTAATTTTAGCAGTTTTTATTCCATGAACACAAAAGTGGGATAAATTAATCAATGTTGGCGGCTTGTGGCAAATCATTCAAGCATCAACTTGCCACGTGGATGACGGCGGTGGCTGCCGCAGCCGCCAACATTGGATGTTCGCCTCGTCAATCTCCGCCTGAACCACACAAAACTTACTGCTCACATGCACTGCCTGCGATTGTCTCCTGACCCTTGATCACTTCCCCTGGTGCAAGACCCTCCCAGAGATCATTGAACACTTGCTGCTGCAGTGTTTAGGCTTTTACTCCCATCATGTTGCTCCCACTTAACTTCTCGCCCTGAACGTCACCACCTTTGCCCTGCCCACCCTGCTGGCGTCCACCCCTCACGACAACACTCTGTCATCCGCCTCTTTTACACCTTCCTGAAGAAGACAGCCACGCCTGTTATAGCCTTATAGGACCTCGTCAGGGCTCACAGGCTTGTACCGAGAGTCAAGGCGGTAGAGCGACGAACGACGAACGGCAGACCTTCGCTTACCATAAGAGGGCTTTGTTTTGGAAGGAGGAGCAGCGACGAAGGTCGGCACGAAGACACGGGAGTACCCGTGTCTTCGTGCCGACCTTCGACCGTCGTCGCTGCTCTTCGTTCCGAAAAATATCCCTTTTATGGTACCCTTCCTCAGTCGACGAAGGTTGTCGCTCGCCCTTCATCATGGCTCTCGGTACGGGCCACAGGGTTCCTTAAATTCTCGCAACCCTAAACAACACCAAGAACAAACATTAAAGGCTCGCTGTGGCAATGTTTTAGTAATGAGAAATCCATGTACAAGTTAAGAATATGGGTGAGGCTCTGGCATTTCATTAATGTACTCTTGAAATGTCATTTCTATCACAAAAACCTCGCCTCCATCGCTAGGTTTATTGTTGTGCTGCCGTTATCGCCGCTAGCAAAACTCTGGCTAAGGAGATGGAAGTGCTCCTGACCTCTTCTAACTTAGCAGTACTTTCAACCCCCTTCACGAAAATATGCATACACTGCTAGTGGTTAACAGCAAATTGCTGGCCTTAAAAGCAAATTTCAAGCGGTTACTGGGTTTTGCTAAGCGTTAGCAAGAATATGAATACGGCACCTGGATTTCAGTAATGAAAAGAAGATGAGGTCTAGAGAAGGAGAGTCAGATGTTCTACAGATTGGAGGTTAGATTTAAGACTGCAAATGTTGCAGAGGTTTATGTAGAGAAAGTTAGAGAGAGTGGCACCTTGTGTCATCAATGTTGGTTTGGGTCAGTCTGGGGATATTTGTGGTCCACTCCCCAGATAGGGACTCCAATCTAGTAGGGCGGGTCATACTTAGGTGCCATCATGAATCTGAATGAAATCCTCTCATGAAGGGTGTCTAAATTATGTATTTTTATATAAGGAATTCAAATATGAGCTTATTTTTTGGATAGAACATCTCTTACCTACATAATTTTGTATATCAATTTTTTTCAATTTTACCCTTTACAGCCCCTTTATATGCTATTAGAGGACATCAGGTAAATCATGTATATTGATAAAGCCAAATCAAATTCACATATTTATTAACATGTCAATCACATGTATATCACTAAATACAATTACAAAGATTATTCTCCTGACTTCTTGAACTTTGCCAGGTTGCACAAGTTCTGTTTTGACTCATTTTTTGACATCAGCCTCCTGCTGGTTTCCTGAGCCCTGGTCTCTCCATCCCTCTATTCATGTGAAAAGTACTTAGCAGAAACCTCAAGTCACCATTTTAATAACCCTCTCAATGCTTCTCAATGCTTTGTGTGTGGCAAGGCCAGGTGAGCACTTCCATGGGTGTGTTGACGATGTTTTTCACCTCGGACGTGCTTAGAGAGCAGGTGAGAGGTGGCTCTGACACATCTTCTGACCAGCTGATCAGGTCACCTATGCTGGAAGCATCACAATTAATGTCAGGTGTCCTCTGGTCCTAACAGAGGAGTCTCCTAGCTGAGTTTCTGGGTCCCCATCTCCCCTGATGGCCAGGATTCTCTCCACCCCCCAAATCCTCTCCTTCTGATCCTCAGAGCACAGCATTGTTTGGAAGATGGCTTCACTGTGGGAATACCAAGCAGATCTTTTCACAGTTGGCATCGCAATGTTCAGCACCTCCTTCCTCTGTGACTTATGGCAGTCCAGTTGAAAGAGGATGTGCCTAGGCCCTTAAATCCAGGAGTGTTTGACTCACGTTGAACCAATATGGATAATACACTCCAATGATGAATTCCACAATGCAGTGCAGATTCTTCAGGTTCTTCCCTTTAAGTCCATGTTTTGACACCCAGAGCCCGAGAAGTCTATTAGCTGTTGTGAGCCAGCGGCTGTGGTTTACTGGTCCTATCTCCAACAGAGCCAGCCCTGCAGGAAGCACTCCATCCCTGACTGCACATTCAATTTTATAGCCATAGTGTTGATCAGTTGAGAGATCTTGAATGACCTTGTCAGGCAGCTTGATCAGTGGAGGGCCAACGGAGATACGGGTGAAGTTTGGATTGATCTCAAAGTCTGTAGCAGAATCAAGGAGCTTTCCTATTGGCCCGCCATGGGCCGGATAATTTTTTGTCTGACAGACTAGGACCATCAAGGCCAACAATCAAATGGCACAGGGGAAGTTCACCAGTGTGTAAGTTGCACACCAACCAGACCAGCCTTCTCCCCAGGTGCAGCTCCAGCTTCCGCATTACTCCAGCTTTCACACCAGTGTTGACACTTATAGTCTCCAATGGCCAACAAGGTCTTATCAAAACTCCTCTCTTTCAGCCAAGCAAACATGACCTTAGCAGTGCAACAAAGTGCTGCTTTGCTTACTTGCGTCTTTCATTATTCCTTACTTCTATTCGTATTATTATCTATGGCAGCATATGCCAAACTGTATGCTAATTTTAATTAAGTTGAATGAGACCTATTTTTCTTTAAATATTTAGATGTCTTATATATTTTATGAAGTAGTTAGATAATGTATGAGAGAAAATATGAGCAGCCACGGCATAACAATTGAAGAGGCATATGCTTGGGTAACTACAATAACAAATTGATCACCAATTTAATAATAATCAACTGCAAATTGATGTAGGTTAGGGTTATCAGAATTGAACTTTTTCTTCATATTTGTGTTCTACACACCAAAATACGTTATTTGAACACCCCTCTCCATTAATTGAAGGAAAAAAATATAGTATGACCCACCCTACCAATCTAGGGTAGTACTCATTATTTGAAAACATATATGAGTGAAGAGAGTGTAGGAATGTAAAGTGCATGTGGTGTAGTTTAAGTAGTAAAAGGATATATCTGTAGAGGGCAGGCTGCTGCTTCTCTCGTGTATTTGTTTAACATGGGAGGTGACCAAGAACTAATTGAGACATGGGTAACTTTATTATGATATATTTTTCACAGATCAGGTTACTATCGAATGAACCAGGAGGTGGTGGAGGCGACTTGCCAGTGTTTACTAGCACAGGCAGACAAGGCAGAGGGTGCTGTAGTATCAGCTGCTCAGTTGGAGCAAACTGTCATCTCAGAGTTCTCACGATGCCTCATGCAGATCATTGGCAGCTACACATCACGATCTAGAGGTCAGTCATTCCTCTGTCTCATTCACTGCCTTTCTGTCCTCTTCACTGAGTCAGTTCAGGTAAACCTAAGTAAAGAAATTCCTCTTTCAGTTCCCATTCACTGACTGTTTTCTTCAAGACTAAGCAGGCTTTATTTATTTTATGCCGTTTAAGTTATGTTTTCCCCAAAGAAATACGGAGATCAATGTTATGAGTCACTTCCTCCGCTCTCTGTTTCACTGTGTCTACACTGCATTGTTTTGTACCACTCTGCACTCTGATTCACACTGCACTGTATATACTTTAGTTGTACCTCACCATTGTTTAACTCAATACCACATACCACACTGTATTGCACCTTCATTCCACCGCACAACAAAATTGCACTCCACTTTACTACGACCACCGTATACAATTAATAGATGTGCTCAGTGATGGATTATGTAAGCCCTGCCTGGGCCTTTAACCTCTAAGACACATCCGAACATCCTACAGACTATACATAATAAGCCCAAAAATAATTACAGGCTGCACAGCTACTACACCTACAAATCACCTACACCATGAAACCAAAGTCCACAAGGTCAAGGATAACCTTGACATGAGAGTCACACAAACACCGCAGCCTACACAAACCCACAACACCTAACTACACTACATGGCACACCACTCTCACACACAAAGGAACATCAAAACAACACCTAGCACATGCTATCACACTCAAATTCTATCATCACTCACCGTGTCCTCCTTAACCCGTGCAGCCCCGCTGACGGCTCTCAGCCGTCAGCTGACAGGACGACTCAAAACTCTGGGTCTGGGCGTTACAAAATTGTACATTTTTGGCGGGGCTCAACGGGTTAAACCAGCCTCTAGAACAGTGATTCTCAAACAGGGGTAAATTTACCCCTTGGGGGTAAAAAATGACATGGCACGGGGTAAATAAGTGCCGTAACTGATAATTGAGTAATAATTATGTAATATGCTATAGTACCTGGCTTCCATGTTTTAGGTCCGTTTTGCTTCACCCTGTGGTAGGATTGTTTACTTTTTTCTACCAAGGTTTGGCATTTTCCGATTTGGCCGTTCTGATAAGTAATAATCAATCGCAATTGTCGTTTTTCGCCTCGTACATTATTATTGTTAATATACGCGTTATTATATAAAAAACACAGGTGAAGTTTTTGTTTTCATTTTACATAACTCAGTGTAATTTCTTATGTGATAGGACCTTAATTCATAATTGTTCCTTTTCAGATTTTGCCATGTCTAAGAAACGTAAATACCTGGATTCATATGTACAATATGGCTTTGACTTTGTTGTTGTGGATGGTCTGGAGAAGCCTCAGTGCTTGCTGTGCTCAAAAGTTCTTGGAAATGGGTCACTGAAACCTTCACTACTGAAACAGCATCGGGAAGCTACACATCCTGCCCATGCATCTGATGACCGTGCTAAATTTGAGGCAAAGAGAGCTAGGTTTAGGGCTGCAGGAACACTGCCTAAACTTGGCCTCGTATCTGAGAAGAAATCAATGCTTGCAGCTTCCTATAATGTAGTGCAGCGAATAGCAAAGGCAAAGACACCTCATGACATTGCTGAGAAGCTGATTGAACCCTGGCCTTAGGCATGGTTGTACATGTATGTGGGAAAAAAGCATAACATAAAATTAAAGACATTCTCCTTTCTGATGACACGATTCATCGACATATTAGTGAAATGTCTCAAGATATTTGTCAACAAGTTATTGAACAGATCAAATCTAGCCCAGCAAAATTGTATATGCAGCTTGATGAATCCTGTGATGTTGCAAATTTGTCACAACTTCTTGTTTTTTGTCCATTACATATATGGAAAAGGACTGATGAATGAATTTATCTTCTGTCAAGATCTCCAACAAACCACAAAAACTACTGATATAATGCAGAAAATACAGGACTTCATTGAAAGGAACAATCTCACATGGGACATTGTTGGTTCAATCTGTATTGATGGAGCCCCAGCCATGGTGGGAGTGAGATCAGGCCTCACTGCACTTGTGAAGCAAAAGGCCCCATGTGATAATAACACCGTGTGTTCTTCAGACATGCATTAGCTACAAAAACTCTTCCTGAAAATCTGAAAATGGTTTTGCAGAAACTTGTCGAGGCTGTTAATTTCATTCGTGCCCGAGCACTAAATCACCGTTTGGTTAAAGCTTTTTGTGATGAGATGGGCACTGAGCATTCAATTCTTTTGCTTCATACTGAGGTGAGGTGGCTCTCTCGTGGACATATTCTTAATCGTGTGTTTGACCTCCGTACTGAGGTAGAGATTTTTCTTCGTGACCGGAATTCAAAGCTGTGTGAAAACTTTGCTGATCCCAAGTACATCGCCTGCTTAGGATACCTCTCAGATATATTTACCCATCTTAACCAAGTCAACAAACAACTCCAGGGAACATCAGTAACCATTGTTGAAGCAAGTGAAAAGATGACAGCATTGCAGACAAAGCTGGACTTATGGGTGCGAAGAGTTCATCAAAGTAACTTTGCAAATTTGTCAAACTTGAATGAAGTCATTGGTGAAAGACCTGGTGTTTTACTTGAGATAAAAGAAGACATCACTGAACATTTAAAAATCTTCAAGGATAACTTCACTGGCTACTTTTCAAAAGACATGATTCCTACAGAGAGATGGATAATAATACCATTTACCATTGAACTGTCATAAATGAAAGATGACGACCCAGCAAAAGATAAGCTGATTGATCTTCAGTCCTCTGCTAATCTTAGAGAAGAATTTGAAAAGGTTTGTGTCTATTTTTGGATAAAACTCACAGATTCATTCCCACTTCTCACGCAGCATGCCTTCCAAGTGCTTGTTCCTTTTGTCACTACAAACTTATGTGAATCAGGGTTCTCAACTTTAGTAGCAATGAAGACAAAGGCCAGGAACCGCCTGAAAGTCGATGACAATATGAGAGTAGCGCTGTCATCAACAGCACCTCGAATAAATAAACTAGTTGACTCAATGAATCAGCAGTGTTCCCACTGAAACCGGGTCTATAAGACAGTGACGCCCTCTGGGTTTGGGATGTTTTTTTGATGATTCAAGTGTCATCTTATCCGCCAAAATATACGGTAATGCTTCTGGTGTTTCTGTTTGACTTTTTCATTTTTTTTGTGATGCAAAAGGACTGTATACTTTCTTTCTTTATCAAAGTATATTACTATATTTTGTGCAAAACCTAAATAATAAATGTGTTTTCTTACCTTCTTATTTTTCTGTGCCTTTATGATGGCTATGTATTTTTTTGTGTCGGAGTAAGGGGTAAATGGCGAAATACATCAGGCCGAGGGGGTAAATGATGCTGGAAAGGTTGGGAATCACTGCTCTAGAAGCATATTCCTGCTCAGATCACCTATTGCTCCATCCATCACTCAAGGACAACACTCAGCTGCTTGCATGACCCCCGGACATCCACCCTTTCTAGTCCTCCCTTCCTTCTGAGGACAGAGACTGCCTGGCCAGGCTGCGGTTTGGACACCACCAGGTCCTTCTGGGCTATCAGAAAAGGCTGGGTGGGTCCATTGCCGATACCTTTCAAGGATGCAACGCAGCACCCCACACTATCAGGCATATTATGGAAGATTGCACTGTACACAATTATACAAGCCAACAACTTAACATACACTCCATGAAGACCCTTTGGGAAAACCCACTACAGTACAGTACCATGGCCTATTTCAGGAGGGTTTTTTTTTTTTTTTTTACATCACAAGGAACTGGCCAAGGGCACAACAAAAATGGGTAACACAAAGCCCGCTTAGTTGCCGGTCCCTATAAAGAAGACAGTAAGAGAATAAAATAAAAACAGAGGGGTGAGCCAATTTAGTTCGGGAGGTGTCTTGTTACTCTTCTTTTGAAAAGATTTAAGTCATAGGAAAGTGGAAAAATAGAAACAGGAAGAGAGTTCCAGAGTTTACCAGTGAAAGGGATGAAAGAGTAAAGATACTGATTAACTCTTGCATTAGGAAGATGGACAGAATAGGGATGAGAATGAGTAGAAAGTCTTGTGCAGCGAAGCCGCGGGAGTGGGGGAGGCATGCAGTTAGCAAGTTCAGAAGAGCAGTGAGCATGAAAATAACGGTAGAAGAGAGCAAGAGAAGCAACATTGCGGCGGTTATTTAAAGATTGAAGACAGTCAGTCAGAGGAGAGGAGTTGATGAGACAAAAAGCTTTTGACTCAACCCTGTTTAGGAGAGCTGTATGAGTGGATCCTCCCCAAACATGTGAGACATACTCCATACATGGGCGGATAAGGCCCCTGTAGAGAGCAAGCAATTGGGAGGGAGAAAAAAAAGGACGCAGACGCCACAGCACACCTAACTTCTTAGAAGCTGTTTTAGCAAGAGATGAGATGTGAGATTTCCAGTTCAGATTTTTAGTAAAGGATAGTCCTAGAATGTTCATTGTAGAAGAAGGAGACAGTTGAGTGTCATTGAAGAAGAGGGGATAGTTATCTGGTAGGTTTTGTCGAGTAGATAGGTGAAGAAATTGGGTTTTTGAGGCATTGAACAAAACAAGGTTTGCTTTGCCCCAATCAGAAATTATAGAAAGATCAGAAGTTAGGTAGAAAGAGACTTGAGGGCTATGATGAGTGGCCCTCGCCTGTGGTGGCGCAGGCAGGATTTTTATAGTGGCGCCTGTGATTAGAGGCTCATACTAACCCCCTTGTTGGGACAGGCAGCTTGAGGAACTTCATCAACTCTACTCCATTCTACTGTGCATTCATCCACCTCACTAAAGCCCATAACTCCAATCCAATCTTTTCTGTTTAATATGCTGCACCACACTGCTATCCATTATCACAGCCCACCACATCTCACCATAGTTTTATCTGTGAAAATACAAGGATTTTAAAGTGTGTGTATGTGTATGTTTGTGTTATTCAAACGTCTTCCTTATCTTAATTTTTCCTATGTCCCCTTAAATATACAGCCTCTTTTTCTCTTCTTAATTAATGGCAAGTCTTTTCTGTCAACTTATTCCAAGTCGTTTATCAGTTTATACAGGGTGTAACACGAGTTTCTGCAAATATTGATACAGGTGAAAGAACATGTAATTCTAAGCACAAAATATTCTATAACCATATGCTTTTTGAAGCTTCCTTTAGACGTGAGATGAAGTTAGAAAAATTAGCACGGCCAGTAATTTCACCATGGCAGGCGTTTGCCGCTCAGTGACATTTTGAATGATTTAATCATAATGTTTACTAGTAATGGAGCATTACATTATTTTATAACAACACAATTGGTATTAATGGACATGTTATTACTAAATAAGCAGTACATGAGAACAGCAGGGCTGTAATAAACAATACTGTAAAAGGCTAAGTAGCAAAACGTCGGGGCGGGGGAGGAAGGAAGGACTAGGTAGGCTGCGAGGCCTCACGCCGATCAGCTGAGTCACGTGTTCCATCCTACCCCTCCCTGACACGATGCCATGTAGCCTTTTACAGTATTGCTTATTACAGCCCTGCTGTTTTCATGTACTGCTTATTTAGTAATAACATGTCCATTAATACCAATTGTGTTGTTATAAAATAATGTAATGCTCCATTACTAGTAAACATTATGATTAAATCATTCAAAATGTCACTGAGCGGCAAACGCCTGCCATGGTGAAATTACTGGCCGCGCTAATTTTTCTAACTTCATCTCACGTCTAAAGGAAGCTTCAAAAAGCATATGGTTATAGAATATTTTGTGCTTAGAATTACATGTTCTTTCACCTGTATCAATATTTGCAGAAACTCGTGTTACACCCTGTATACAGTAACCAGGTCTCCCTCTCTTCTTTTTCCAAGCATTAGCAATTTAATTAACTCTAATTTATCCTCGTTGGTTAGATTTTTCAATTTAGGGAGTCTTAGTTGCTATCCTTTGCATTCTTTCCAATTTCTAAATATTCTTTATTATTTGAGGGGACCACATTATTTCAACATACTCTAGTTTTGGTTTTATCATTGTGGTGAATATTTTCTTCATATATTTATCCATTAAGTGAAAAGCTGCCCATATGTTTCTCATTCTATATTTATCATTGAATACTTTATTTACATGTTTTTCTGGTGATAGATCATCCTGGAACACTATTCCTAAATCTTGCTCTTCATTTTCCTGTTATACAGTAAATCTTCTTTATCTCGGCATAATTTGTGTGCAGTCCTTGCAGAGTTGTAGGAGGGGAACTTTCCACTCCAACAAAAAATTTAAATATTGTATAAAGTCCAAGTTTTACCAATAAACAGTTTAAGGTGTGTTCGAGTGTAGGGGGTTCACCGAAAAGGCAGGCACGGGGGGGAGATGTGTGGGTTGTCACCGGGAGGCGACCGTAGTGTAACGGTAGCACGTCCGCCCGGCAAGTGGAAGGCCTCGGGTTTGATCCCCGAGCGGTGCCTACCTTTTCGGTGAACACTCGAACAAGGTGGCTTACCATGTTTTTATGCAGTGTTTTCTAAGCGTGGAGGAGGGCTTCTGGTATGTTTTGGAGGTGTTATGGGGACTAAGATAGTAATATAAGGCTAAAGAATATGCAATATAATGTTTTAGTTACACATAAAAATAATTTCTCTGTGCCACACTCTTGGTACGTTTTCTTTTACAATAAATTTGTTTGAGTAGACTGCAGTATTTTCATCCTCGTGTTTCCTATTTTTTACACACACAACACACTGACGACCAGGGCCGTATTATCCATAAGGCTGACTAGGCTGAAGCCTAGGGGCCTGCCAATTATTTTTGCTGAGGCACTGAAAAAAATATTTGAATGGAATTCTTCATGAGACCCTCAAAATCGATGCAGAGCTATGTATGTACTACTGTCTATTATCTACCGTACCAGGGTCAGTCGCCTGCAGGAGGGGTGAAAGATTGAAGTGCCGGAAGGGGCCCGAAATACCTGAAAGCCTAGGGCCATGTTTTAATATGGCCCTGCTGATGACACAGTGTTGATAAGGTTGTAGGAAGACTCACTGCTGGTGGAGGGCTGAGGCTCCCTGGGCACAGGCTTTGGCATGAAAAAGTCGGCACTAGGCCAAAATTAGGAAGATTTTGCCGATAATTTGTTTTTCATTATGGAAAATGTTTATTTTTTTATTTTATTTTTTATTTTTTTATTTAGGGTTTCGATTTATAAAGAATATTTTAAAACCCTACCAAGTTGTAGAAGTTACCAAGATAAAGGAGGTTTACTGTACATTCATTTCCAGTTTATACGTCCAGCTAGGTCTCTCCTCTTTTCCCCGTTGCTACTACATGACATTACTTGCATTAAATTATATTTACCATCTTTTACTCCATTCATAAATTTTGTTTGAATCATTCTGTAATTCCTTGCAATCTTTGTGGTTTTTTTTTAGCTATCGCATCAACTTTACATTATCTGCAAAAGCACACCTGATTATTGACTCCATTCAGCAAGATATTTATGTATATCAAGAACACTATTGGTACTAAGATTGTTCTTTGTGGTATTCCACCTGTCACTTCCCTCCATTCAGATTTTTCGTCTCTAACCACTGTCCTCATTCTCTTCCTTTCAGGTAATTGTTTCCTTCCGTCCTCCAATCTCTTTTATCTATAATAATATAAGCGAAAGTGTGTCTGTCTGTCTGTGTGTGTGTGTGTGTGTGTGGTATAGGTTCCGCCCCCCGTGGCACAATCACCTCATATGGCACATTTTTGGAACCAGGTTGACCAGGGGAAGGTTTTAAGCCCACTTATGAGATGATCCAATAACTTTTTTTTTTCTTTTTTTTAGCAGCCTATTAGCGAGAATTTGAAAAAAAATGTGGGTTGCGAGAATTGAGGAAACCTTGATGTAGGGTGATGGGTAATGGGTGAGTGAATGGGTGGGGTGATGGGTAATGGGTGTGGGTTGATGGGTGAGTGAATGGGTGGGGGGTGATGGGTAATGGGTGTGGGGTGATGGGTGAGTGAATGGGTGGGGTGATGGGTAATGGGTGTGGGGTGATGGGTGAGTGAATGGGTGATGGGTGAGGGAATAGATGGGGGGTGATGGGTAATGGGTGAGTGAATGGGTGGGGTGATGTGTAATGGGTGTGGGGTGATGGGTGAGTGAATGGGTGGGGGGTGATGGGTGATGGGTGAGGGAATAGGTGGGGGGTGATGGATGATGGGTGAGTGAATGGGTGGGGGGTGATGGGTAATGGGTGAGTGAATGGGTGGGGGGAATACATACATTTCTACATCCATGATTTCAGGAAAGTTAGAAGGGGCTATCTGGAGAGTCTGTGTTTGGTGGGCCAAAGGCCCACCAATAGCCCTCCGCAGGAGCTAGCCAAAAAGTCCGCCCGGAGGGCGGCTTTGCGGCTAGTCTTCCATAATAGCCTTTTATGTGATACAATGGAACTCCCTATATCCGGTATCATTTGGACCAAAGGTGTAGCGGATTCGGGAAATTTCCGGATATAAAAAGGTGTACCGTATTTTACGGCTTAAAGACGCACTTTTTTTCCTAAAAAATACCCTGAAAAATACCCGTGCGTCCTCCAAGACTAATGTTGGAATGAGACTCCTGCCAGGACTGGCGGGAGCCGTTCGACGGCAACTTCCACCTCGGCAGATTGGCCCCAACAGCACCACCTATCGTCTGCTAGTGTTGATGTATCTCTGCTAGTTTACAGGAACTACCACGTGTAGGCCTCGCGGCCTCTTGTAGCTTCCTTATTTTCTTATGTTCTTATGTTCTAGTGTTGATGTATCATTTACCATCAGGCTGTCACACGTATTGCAATCTAAGATTCTATATGAGTCTGCCACCAAGACTGGCGGGAGCCGTTCCGCGACAACTTCTGCCTCGGCAGGTTGGCGTCAACAACGCCACCTATCGTCTGCTAGTGTTGACGTATCATTTACCGCCAGGCTATCACATGTATCACAAGCTTTTTACAGTCCTGAAAATTATCACCCATGGCGAATTAATCATTTGAAACAATTTACTTCTATTGCATACAAGCTAAAAGTTGTACGGTACGCCAAATAACATGGGAACAGGGCAGCAGAAAGACACTTCGGACCACCGCCAGCGCCTACTGAGAAAATTGGTAGATTTTACCACCACCTACCGGTAAATAATCTGCTTTTATTTTTTTATTTTTAGAAATTTGTTCTGCAATGTCTGCTAGTGTTGATTAATCGTCTGCTAGTGTTGATGCAGCATTTACCACCAGGCTGTCACACATATCACAAGCTCTTTTCAGTCCTGGAAGTTATCACCCATAGCGAATTCATCAAAACGATATGTAGGTCAAAAATCTGTAGATTTTACTAGAAAATCTGTTGTTGTTTTTTTCTTAGAAATTTCTTTAAAAAATCAGGGTGCGTCTTCCAAGATGCAGCGTCTTATAAGCCGTAAAATACGGTACACACAACCCTCGTTTTTCCGAACTAATAAGGGGGTCCGGGAACCGCAAACGTCCGGGGATCGCAACAGTCCGAGGCCATTACCCACCCCCGGACGTTTATCCTACTCTAGTATTTACTGTCCGGCAACCGCTTATATCAACTACCCCGCCGCGGACTTTTACGTCACTTTGTTATTGTTTTTAGGGCTGCGAGGATCCCTTGGGGAACACTTATGAGCCCTGGTGATGTTCTATGATGCTATCACAGGCGCTGTAGATGACCTGTCTTCCTCAGGAAGGCACAGGTGAGGCGGATGACAGCGTGTTGCCGGGAGGGGTGGATGCCAGCCGCCGTCAGCAGGGTGGGCAGGTCACAGGTGGCGACGTTCAGGGTGAGGAGTTAAGAGCTAGTGTGTTATCACTACACGGCGGGAGTGGAAGCGCGGACACTGCAGCAGAAAGTGTTCAATAGTCTCAGAGACGTTCCTGCACCAGGGGCAGTGGGGGTCAGGGGACTGACGGAGGCGGTGCAGGTGAACTGTGAGTGTCTTGTGCCTAAATGTAAACAATACGACCGCTGAGCATGCTGCCACCTGGCGGGAGGCGCGGACACTGACCAGGGGTGACAGGAGACGCTCGCACCGCTGGACAACTTTGTCGATTTACGGACTGGACCAGGCATTTGTCCGGGACTCTGACATATACCCGGACCTCGGATTTTGACCGGCAAATCCGATGTCCGGGAAATGGAAGTCCGGGAAAACGAGGGTTGGGTGTACTTTATAAATACTAAAAAAACTCAATGTTTTCTGCAGCCTTAAGAGTGTCGGTCATCTTCATAACTTCACAAAGTTGCTTAGCTTGGGCCTTGATGTCATAGATAGCCGGTCACGGGAGGCGGGTCACAAACCATTCACTGCTGGGTGGACGGGGGCTCGGGGTATTTTCAGGGTATTTTTTGGGGGGAAAGGTGTCTTATAAGCAGTAAAATACTGTAGGTACACCTCGCACCGGAGTAAATAAGTATTTTTTCAGTGTTTTCAATACCCGAGCTTCGCGATCCTCAAGTTTAGCGCTATGCCTCCGGAAGAAAGCAAGCGCTAAACTCGGGAGGGTACTGTAGTGGGAACCGGCCTTTATCAGGTGAAGCCACTCGCCCCGCCCCAATGCGGAGAGATTGACTCAAAACATTGCTATTTCACGCCGGTCACGGTCTCCCCAGATCGCTCTATATAAACTGTCATGTGAGGAGCCAGCTGAGTGAATGTGTTATTCACCCATGGTCTTCTCCACACACACATGTTTGTGTGTGTGTGTGTGCATTTATTTTAGAAGAGGAGGAAGAGTAACAGAAGAAGAGAAAAAAGGATGAGAATGAAAAATAATCAGAAGAATGAGGAGGAGGAAGGACAGTGTTGGTACGGAAGTAATTGTTCAGATTAATTTTCTTATGGAATTTTCAATTCCTTTGATATATTTTATCCTCCTCCTCCTCCTCCTCCTCCTCCTCCTCCTCCTCCTCCTCCTCCTCCTCCTCCTCCTCCTCCTCCTCCTCCTCCTCCTCCACTGACCAGGCATTCCTTCGGGATTATCACTCGCAAATGACTTATCTTCTGCCCCTCCGCTTCTCCTTTCATCCTTCACTTCCATCTCCTTTTGTTTCTCTTCCTCCTCATGCCTCCACCCCCCCCATCTCTCTCTCTCTCTCTCTCTCTTCTCTCTCTCTCTCTCTCTCTCTCTCTCTCTCTCTCTCTCTCTCTCTCTCTCTCTCTCTCTCTCTCTCTCTCTCTCTCTCTCTCTCTCCCCCCCCCCCCCTTACTTACTTACACATGCATACCGTAAATGGCAGCGTATCCAGATATATCCGGTATCCGGTTATCCGGCCAAATCAGTATCTGGTACAACCCTAATTATGTCGTAGAAAAAGTGTGTAAATGTGTCTTTTACTCATTGATCTTTTTATATATATTGTTATCTAGATTTGATAAATAGATAAACATTAAGAAATACTGTATAGTGATAAGGAGAATTTCCTCAATATTTTAAGGATTGCATCGTCTCAATTAATGAATTTCCTTTTCTTTTTCAGGAATGGGTGACACGTAGCAACAATAGAGCTTCTTGGTTGTATATACTGTATTGAAATTTTATCAAGTCATGTATATAGTCTGGAGTGATATGTATATTTTCTTGTTTCTGCATTAGTTTCAGAAAGATTCGTATTTTTAATCATATTTATATTTATAATTTGTCTCGCAGTTAATTTGAGGCAAATTATTATTAGAATGTAAATTGTAGATTCCTGATCAGTGTTGATTTTCCCTTTTTCTCACATATATAAATCCCTCCCAAATTATATATAGTTTGTATTTTATATGTAAATCTGGTTATGAAGAATGTGTAATTTCAGAAAGTGTTGTCTCATGCTCCTTAACCCTTACCCCTTCCCATGACGACTCTGTCCGTCATGGGATGTTTTGGCGCAAAAGTTCCAATGACTGCCCGTCATAAAAAAAAATATATTTATATATATATTTAAGAAAACATTATTTCAGGTGCGGCTTTTCGTGGGTAAACAAAAAGCGAGTCTCGTGGTTGCTTCCGTAGCGATAGGATACGATTGCGTGACTGCTTCCAGGAAGTGTTGATATTTCAACTAATGCTTCATCATGGTGAAAAATATAGTACAGGGAGGTCCCGAAGATACGAGCAGTTAGGTTCCACCTGGCATACTCGTATAGCGAAATCTCGTATAACGAAACACATAACTAATGGTAAAATATAGGTTTGGTTCCAGGACCCCATCAATTCTAAAAAAAAAAAACACAAAAAAACATGTTTTTCAAGCTAAAATGAACTATAGCAAACACAACAAACACACAGCGTCTATATTACCCACACTGTACTACCTATTCTGTAGAAAAAGCATTCTGAAAGAGAAAATAGCACAAAATAACATAACTGCACATTAATTAAACATAAAACATGCATAACAAGCAAAAAAGACGTTGTAATGTAGGGGACGCAGCGTGATACAAGAGAAGGTAGTGTAGCAGTCCCAAGGTTGGGGCCGCACGCTAATTACCCCTAAAGGTCAGGCCGCGCCATATGCTTAATTACCCTTCAGGTCACGCCTTGCTAGGGGTGACCTGACTGCGGTCCCAAGGTTGGGGCCGCACACCTGCTAATTACCCTTAAATGTCAGGCTGCGCCATATGCTTAATTACCCTTCAGGTCATGGCTTGCTAGGGGTGACCTCACTGGGGTCAACCAAATCTCCCTTTGTCCAGCCCAGGAGTGGTAGGGCGGGCATTTTGAGCTTGATAATTTTACTCACCCCAGTTTGAATGTCGTATCATTGGATTTTCGATCTCGTATATTGAAAATAGACCCTAATTTACACATCTCGTATCATCGGGTTCTCGTATACCGAATGCTCGTATAACGGGACCTCCCTGTATTGTATATAGAATAGGTTTTGGGTGGTAAACAAAGTAAGCAAGTAAGAAAACAAGTAGCAACTACATGGATGAAGTGGAGAGAGATAGCGGGACTGCTGATAAAAAGAGTATTCCATTGAAAAACAGAGGAAGAGTATTTGAAGTATGTATAAGATCAGTTTTGCTGTATGGTTCTGAGACATGGGCTTTGACGAAGAAGTTGGAGGATGTGTTGGTTGGGGGGTGATCGGAGAATGTTGAGATATATGACTGGGATCACATGGAGAGATGAAGTGTTCAATGAAGAGGTGCCAAGAAAATGTGGGTTGAAGGAGCTGAGTACAGTGCTGAGAGTAAGGCGATTGAGGTGGTTTGGGCACTTAAAAAGGAGAGAAGATGGTGAGGCATTGGGGAGAGCTGTTAGAGTGGAAGTTCCAGATCGCCGTCCACCGGGCTGGCCAAGGCAGACATGAAGGCAGTGTGTTGAAGAGGATCGGGCAGCATTGGGCATTGAAGAAGTTGAGGATACGGATAGAGATAGTTGGAAGCGTATCATCAGCCGTCTAACCTCATAAAAATCATGGGAAAACTGACGTTAAACAGAAAGAAAAAAAGAAAAAAAGCTAGACAATTTCATGGATGGGGATGAAAGGTGGATATAGGTAGTGTTAAGTAACAAGAACTACCACGTGTAGGTCTCACGGCCTTGATCTTGTAGCTTCCTCATTTTCTTATGTTATGTTCTTATGTAACCAAATTAGACTAAATTTGGTTATGAAAAATTTGCTTTGGAATTTAAACTGTCTCCTGGAACGAATTATATTAGAGTTCCAAGGTATCACTGTATATGAGGGTTAACGTTAATACTGATAGTCCCTGACTTACGAAATGAATATGTTCCGAGAGACTGTTTCTAAGTCCGTTTTTTTTTATTCGAATATTATATGGAATACACGTGTGTAATGGTAGATAGAATTATCCAATATCCAATGCAGACACTAGGAACACGTGACACGGTTAGGTAAAATATCCTTAATCAAATGTATAAACACAATGTATATTACACAAACGGATAAGTGGCGGGAAAAGTGGGGTGTCGGATGATGGTGAGTCATCGGCAAGAGGTGATGATAGCACCTCTACTATAGGTTCCTTGCACTGACGTCACGATCTAGCCAAATGCCGCCCGTCGGCATCTGATTTTCTTGGTGGAGGACCAACAGCTGGTCGGCGAAGCTGAAGATGTCAACAAATATGGTAATTTTCCCCTACCAAATAAGTTTATCAGTATAAATGGTATACTGTTATCTTCTGAAATGTTTGTTCTATAATATTATCACATAAAACACAGTAAAACACACTAAAGAAATGCCATTATGAGACTAAAGAAATATGCATGAACTTAATTTAATATTCACTTAAACTCGTCACCATTTAAAATTTTATGTGACAACTTATAACATGGAGCATATCAATAGAAGCGAAATTGTATTAGCTTTCCATTTGTGGAAATTTTATGTCACAAACATTTATTTAATTAGAGTTCTTACCTTCAAAAACCCTTTGTCTATCTCATCCCGACAAAATACCCCAGCCAGTACTTACTAAGATACTTATCGGGGGATAGGAGGGGTGAATTGGGATGAAGGCTTATCAATACTTCAATGCTCTTGGTATTTGGAGTGGCCAGGCCGTGATCAGACTGGAGTGGTAAGAGCAGAGCTGAGTGTTTCGTGGTGGCGTCGGGGCGGGTAATCAAACCAACCCGATGTGGCAAGTATAATCACTGAGGCGTCAGGGAAGCTATCAAGCTTAATACAGCTAAGTATTAATTATCCGACCTTGGGGGGACCGAAGGTAGGTCAGATAATTGGAATAGTCGGATGTTCGGATGTACATAATTTAATAAATACCACCTCCTCCTCCTCCTCCTCCTCCTCCTCCTCCTCCTCCTCCTCCTCCTCCTCCTCCTCCTCCTCCTCCTCCTCCTCCAACAACTATCACACACACACACAAAATGGAATTTATTATAAATTTTTTATAGTGAACCCGTTATGAAAAAATAAAAAAAGCACTCATGACGTCACGAGTACCCAACATAAACATTGACAGGCCCACACCCGCGTCTTACAGGTGTTTTGAACAGCTGCCCCGCCCACCACAGCACGCCCACAGCAGTATCAGCCCTCCTAATAGTCTGACCGAGGGTCGGTTGTCTGGAATTGTTTAATAATTTATCCGACTTGGGACATAGAAGAAAAAAGTCGGTTGTTTGGACAAGTCGGATGTTTGAAGGTCGGATGTTGGGAATTTGGCTGTAGATGCGGTGCTGATATAATCACTGTGTTGAATGTAACATGTCCTATGGTTTATCACTTATAGGCTATATACAAAAGTTTATATACAGTAAACGTTATCTTTGCCATGCCAAGTTATGAGTTATATCAAATTCCGAGCTATACAGTGCCGAGTTATAAGGGTTTTACTGTACAACTTCTCGATATAATCAGAGGTTTGGAGAGAGATGTTACTCCCGGGAGGGTCTGGAAGTGTACTTTGCTTCTCGATATGGTATTATTTTACGATGGCACCAAACTTCCCTACACAATAGGGAGCATGGATTTTGTTTACCTTAATGTATTCTAAGAGACATTTTCTCTTTGAGCTTTCCGTCGCAATCAATAGTTTCGGAGATATAGAACATTTTAGGTGGGGGGAGGAATATGTCTCATTGTTTACAAAATGCCTCCCTCTTCCTCTTCTTGTGACCTGCATGCTTTTGTTTGGTATTTTATTAAACCTTTTTAGTATTGGACCCAGTTAGGAGGTTAAAGGTTGGGTAAGGTAAGGTTAGGTTAGGTTAGGTTCAGGTTAGGTTAGGTTAGGTAAGGTAACGTTAGGTAAGGTAGCCACGGGTGCGCCTCCGAAACAAGCGATGCAGGTCACAAGAAGAGGAAGAGGGAGGCATTTTGTAAATAAGGAGACTTATTCCTCCTCCCACCTAAAATGTTCTATATCTCGGAAACTATTGATTTGCGACGGAAAGCTCAAAGAGAAAATGTCTCTTAGAATACAATAAGGTAAACAAAAACCATGCTCCCAATTGTGTAGGGAAGTTTGGTGCCATCGTAAATATTTACCCTCGATATAATCAGAGAAGCCCAGTGAGAGGTGTTATTAACGGGATGATCAGGAGTGTACTAACTCTGATCGCAGCCTAGCGGGCGACGGCCGCCACAAAATCTACTTGTCAACTTTTAGGTGGCGAGAATACTGACCGTTGGCCAATGACCAGCTGTTTCAAATTAAGGTGCTAATTATATAAAGTGCAAATGGTTAAAACCACTGGGAATGTTTATTTATCATATCCCAATACTTATCAATTACTTAAATTACCTTAATTAACCCTCTCACGCACGTGACGCGATTCACGTTAAAACGGGCCCGTCTACATCTGAGCCTTTGATGCGATTCGCGTCAAAAAACTAAAAAAATTCGCCAAAAATAAAGTATTTATCAGAATCGCGTCACAATTTTCTGCGTCAAAGATCCAAGCTAGACCTATAAAATAAACTAATTATCAACTCTCGTGAGAGTGGATTTGAAATGATAAGGGCTTGTGTCTCAGTTTCCTATCAGCAGGCAGCCTGTGAGCGCGGACTGTCGTCCCTTTAAAACGTGTCCCGAGCTGGCCATACTGGCCATATGAAAATTATAATGGTAGCGTTGGAATCCTCATAAAAATCCGCTTTTATTGGTATATAAACCATAAAAAGTTGACAAAGGAAGTTTCGAACTACGAAGTGGTGAACGTAAGTATTTCTTATTTCTCTTTACTCAATGTTTTTTCGGAGACGGTAAATTCCGCTATTTATTTGCATTTCTTGTTATTTTTTTCTTTCATAAGGCAGAATAATCTCTTGCAAAACCAATGATATATAATAATGCCAGGAAAAAAGAATACACGGTGAAATTGATAACATAAAAAAAAAATTCGCCGCACAGTCAGTCTATTTCGCGGGGCCCCTTAGGGAGCATAAGACGGATGTCGCAGTGGACGGAAAAACTTATTAAACTTTTCGTGCGTGAGAGGGTTAATACCCATTACCATTATAATTATATATATACACATTCCTACGCTCCCCCTACGCCGCCGGGCCTACGGTGAGTGAACAACATCTCCCTTATTACAAGGGGGGGGGGACAAAACCACCACTCTACCATTTGTTGAGAGGGTGGTTGGTGGATAATAACCACACCATTGATATATTTCGTTTTCTGATCAATGAATTAGCACTGCATAAATTTGCTGTAACTAAATAAATAACATCATCAATCGCGATATAAGCAGGCGCGCTGCCCTACTATCTATGGAAAGTCATCACCACAAAAGCTATAATTTTCTTTGATATGTGTCATGCCTGAGCTTTAAGGCAAAGCGTACACACGCAAACTTATACACAGGAGTGTGGCCGAGGGTAACTGAGGGAGAAAATTATAATGGACCAATGAAAATGACACAACAAAAAGACGTGGACAACAGAAAAAACAACCCTACAGGACGGACAGAGGGATGGGGGAGAGAGCAACAGCAGATAGGAATGTGTGATGCATGTATGTCTTTGAATTTTTATTTATTTTAGTTTTTTTTATTGAAATAATTCAAACTATATTACTTTGTTTCCTACCCTTTACTTAATTGCAACATATATGACAACATATTGCAACATATATATAGGGGATGCTTGCAGCCTATGTTGATCTCAAGAAGGCATTTGACTCAGTGCATTGTGAGTCACTCTGGGGTCTTCTGCGACTTCGCGAGATTCCTGCAAGAACTATTGGTTTGATGACTGGCCTCAGTGGTCTATACTCTGGGACTGAGAATGCTGTGAGGTGTGGGGGAGGTTTATCCAGCTTCTTTCCTGTGAATACAGGAGTGAGGCAAGGGTGCGTCCTTGCCCCTTCACTTTTCAACACTTGTATGGACTGGGTATTGGGCAAAGTTGTAGATCAAAGTGATTGTGGAGCATCTCTCGGCAACACCAAGATCACTGATCTTGTTTTTGCCGATGATGCAGTAATCTTTGCTGAGTCGCTGGAGGTCCTGGTGATGGATCTCGTGGCGCTGCACGAGGAGGCAAAGCCTTTGGGACTTGAGGTCTCCTGGCTCAAGACCAAGGTCCAGGTGCTTGGAGGCTTACTAGATGAAACAGTACATTCTGTTCATGCGTGCGGCGAGGACATTGAGATCTTGGAAAGTTTGACATACCTTGGTAGCTCTGTGCATAATGACGGTGGGTCACGTCAAGAAGTCTTACGGCGGATTGGCTTAGCCCATGGTGTTATGGACTCGCTCAGCAGGAGTATTTGGCGTTGTCGGTACCTGTGCAGGAGGACAAAGATCCGTATCTTCAAGTCGCTTGTGATCCCTGTCTTACTCTATGGTTGTGAGACATGGACACTATATGGCGACTTGAAGAGGCGAATCGATGCCTTTAGTAATAAGTGTCTTAGAAGAATCATGGGGTATCGCTGGGATGATTACGTGTCAAATCAGCGATTGCACCGTGAAACTGAATAGAGGCCTATTACCTGCATCAGCGCCAACTTCGGCTATATGAGCATGTGGCGCGCTACCCTAAAACCGATCCTTCCCACAGGGTTGTATCTGTAAGAGACAAACCGGCATGGAGGAGGCACAAGGCTCGTGGCTGGGGCAAGTTGATGTCTCCTGTCAATTTTTTTTTTTTTTTTTTTTTTTTTACATCTTGGCCTGTAGTGCCTGTAGGCAGTGACTTCTAAGACGGATGGTAGGCTCAAAAGGTTCACTTGAGGCTGTGATGGTTGGCCCTCGCCCGTGGTGGCGCAGGCAGGCTTTTTATAGTGACGCCTGTGATTAGAGGCTCATGCCGCCCCCCTGTGCCAAAGGTAGAGTTAATGGGCAGGGCATGTGGGTATTCTTAGGCCACTCGACGGTGCTTAAAGGTTTTGGTTTTCTTCGGGGAACGAACTCGGGTCACCGAGAATGCCACTCGGAGACGCTAACCACTCTGCTACCGCCTCCCCTAAAATGGTATGGGAAGGGAGCCTGCATGGGTACTTGCACGTGGTGACCCTCGGGAGTGGCGTCGTAGGGTGGGCGAGGCAACGTGCCCCCCGGCGTATGCTCCCAATGATTGATTGAACATATATGACTAATACTGATGTGATTGATAGTTGGTGCAAAGACTATTGTATACTGGACTTTCTACTCAGTTTGGGCTATTTCCAGTGGAGGCCAATGCCGCGATTCCTGACATTTTTGAACATCACTCCCATTTCCCTTCCTATGGTTTATCAGTATAAATGGTATACTGTTATCTTCGTAAATATTTGTTTTATAATATTATCAAGTAAAAAACAGTAAAACACACTAAAGAAATGCCATTATGAGAGAGTGAAGAAATAAATATACACACAAACCTCGATTTCCCGGACTAATAGGGGGGAGCACTGGTCCGGGAACCGTAAAAGTCCGGGAATCGCAAGTAAAAAAAAATATATATATATATATATATATATATACATAGTCCGATGCCATTACCCACCCCCGGACGTTTATCCTACTCTAGTATTTACTGTCCGGCAACCGACAATATCAAACTACCCCGCCGCGGACTTTTACGTCCGCTGAGCATGCAGCCACCTGGCGGGAGGCAGCAGAAAGTGTTCAATAGTCTCAAGAGACGTTCCTGCAGTGGGGGTCAGGGGACTAACGGAGGCTGTGCAGGTGAACCGTGAGTGTCGTGTGCCCAAATGTAAACAATACGACCGCTGAGCATGCTGCCACCTGGCGGGAGGCAGCAGAAAGTGTTCAATAGTCTCAGAAATGTTCTTGCACCAGGGGCAGTGGGAGTCAGGTGACTGACGGAGGCTGTGCAGGTGAACCGTGAATGTTGTGTGCCCAAATGTAAACAATACGACCGCTGAGCATGCTGCCACCTGGCGGGAGGCGCGGACACTGACCAGGGGTGACAGGAGACGCTCGGACCGCCGGACAACTTGGTCAATTTACAAACAGGACCAGGCATTTCAACGGAAAAAAAATATATAATAATAAATAAATAAATTAAAAAAAAAAAAAAAATTGCCCGAGACTGACATATCCCCGGACCTCGGATTTTGTCCGGCAAATCCGATATCCGGGAAATCGAGGTTTGTGTGTACATGAACTTAATATTTACTTAAACTTCGCCATTTAATATTTTGTGAAACAACTAAATATTTAAGATGAAGCATATCAATAGAAGCGGATTTTCATTAACTTTCCATTGATATATTTAGTTTTCTGATAAATGAATTACCACCATGCATAAATTAGCGTTAACTAAAGAAATAACATCAAGCGGGAAAATTACCCGATTGATGTTATTTATTTTGTTAACGCTAATTTATGCATAGTGTTAATTCATTTATCAGTAAACTAAATATATCAATGGAAAGCTAATAGAGTTCTGCTTCTATTGATATGTTTCATGTAAAAAGTTTTATCGCAAAATATTAAATGGCGAAAAGTTTAAGTGAATATTAAGTTCATGCATATTTCTTCAGTCTCTCATAATGGCATTTCTTTAGTGTATTTTACTGTTTTTTATTTGATAATATTATAGAACAAACATTTACGAAGATAACAGTGTATCATTTATAATGATAAACCATAGTCTACTGTATTCATGGAACACTTTTTTACTTGCCGATCCGATTGATGATGTTATTTCTTTAGTTAACGCTAATTTATGCATGGTGCTAATTCATTTATCAGAAAGTGAAATATATCAATGGAAAGCTAATGAAAATCCGCTTCTATTGATATTCTCCATCTTAAATGTTGTCTCACAAAATATTAAATGTTTAAGTGAATTTAAGTTCATGCATATTTCTTTAGTCTCATAATGGCATTTCTTTAGTTTGCTTTACTGTTTTTTATTTGATAATATTATAGAACAAACATTTACGAAGATAACAGTATATAATTTATACTGTTAAACCAAAGGAAGGGAAATGGGAGTGATGTTCGAAACATTTTTGTACCTTGCCGATCGACCTCCACTGGTCATGGGCGGGTTGGCGCGGGGTGCGAGTAGCAAGTCCAGTATACAATAGTCCTTAGTTGGTGGATCATCTCAACACATAAAACTTGTGCCACAATAACCTTGTCATAGCCCCTATTCCCCTTGATGAAAACATTTACTACTGGACAGAATATGATTGAGGGTATATCATGCCTCTTATTATATCGAGATATATCTCAAGAAATGCATCATAATCACTGCATCTGCATACACGGAAATACTTCATTTTGGTTTCTGATTGGTCAGCTCTTGCCAGGTTAGCCAGCCACTTCTTTTGGCATTATAGTGATAATTGTTCCCTTTTCCCTTTGTATCTCTTGTCAGCTGCGGGCAGTCTAAAGTGAGACTTCTCGGGGAACTGAACTGACTTGTTGGAACATCTTAAAACCCCCATAAAATGACGGCATCTTCACAAGTCACTGTGCTAAACACGGGCGGCTAGTGGAGTAACTGGAGTTTGTTGTTGTTGTTCTTCTTGTGACCTTTGTCGCTTTTAAGAGGCATGATATACCCTCGATCATATTCTGTCCAGTAGTAAATGTTTTTATCAAGGGGAATAGGGGCAACACTCAAATGGTTCCAATTTGTATCTACTGTCTTAAGATCATTGTAAGTTGTAACTCATTGATACCTTTAGAGACTTAAAGGTGTAGTAAACAAGACTGACCAAGACCTGCTGATTGAAAAATGAAAATTGCTTGTAAAGGCAAAAATATTTTATTTCATACAAAGGTGTTATATACGTAGATGTTGTATTAATAAAAATCTGGTAACATTTGTCAAATTAAGTATTTAAATAAATTTCTGATTGGCAAATTATAGTTATATGTATAGCTGTAATAGTCATCGTTAGTTATTCGCAAAGAAAATTTGTGTATTGTAAAAATATCACACACTTGTAATAATATACACTAAAACCCTTATAACTCGGTATTGTATAACTTGGAATTTGATATAACTCGGCAAGGCAAAGACAGTCGGCAAAATATGTATTTCGGCATGTTGCCGAGTTATAACTGCATCTCTTGGTTTACACTCGGCATATCATGCCCTCACAACCTCTTGTGTGAACATGTATACAGAAAGTTGGCAAAAAATAATGTATCTCGGCATATTGCCGAGTTATAACTGCATCATTTTGCTCACACTCGGCATATCCTCAGTCTTCTTCTTCTTCTTGTGACCTCTTCTGCTTAGTATCGCTTTGTAGGTCGTCTGTCAAGGTCGATCTCGAGCTAGACATAATTCGCATAAGTGTCAGCCTACGCGTTGGTACCCGACCTTTGCTTTACTTTGCCACCTATTTTACGTGTTTTGGGATTACATCATACAGTACTGTATTTCAAGATGTCAGCTCCATCACGCAAGGGTGTCTCCAGCAGGAAGGGAATGAAATTGAAGAGCCTGAGACTGCAGGAAAAGGTGAAAGTGCTGGCAAGGATGGATGCAGCTGCATCCATGCGTGCTATTTGTGCTGAGTTTGATATCAAATCCAGCACATTCTATGATATCAAGAAGAAAAAAAAAGAAGATTTGTGCCCATGCCCTTACTTTGGAGGATCCAAGCACCTCCAAGACTACCAAGAAGAGGATTAAGCCAGTTAAGAACGTCTCCCTGGATGTTGTGTTTACAAAATTTTGAATTTTTACCCATATCAGGAGGGCATTTGCATAACTCGGTACAGGAAAATACCTTTTAACCGGATACCCAACAACCGGAATAACCCAATAACCGGAATTTGTGGCAGGTAAGTAAATAGTATTAAAAAATAAAAAATTAACGAAATATTTAACTTTTAATTTTGCCGCCGTAGACGTGAGCGCCACCTATCGCCACCTGTTTATTCCCGCCATAATGCGCCATGCGCTATGATAATTCAGTGTTTATCAGTCCGTGGGCAAGGTCAGTGCTACCCGACGACCGGAGTGCTATTTTGAGTCATCCCACATACCACCCAACACACACACACACACCCACACATCCCACCCAACACACCCACCCACACATACCACCCGTGTATGTGGGTGTGTGTGTGTGTGTGTGTGTGTTGGGTGGTATGTGTGGGTGTGTGTGTTGGGTGGTATGTGTGTGTGTGTGTGTTGGGTGGTATGTGTGGGTGTGTGTGTTGGGTGGTATGTGTGTGTGTGTGTTAGGTGGTATGTGTGGGTGTGTGTGTTGGGTGGTATGTGTGTGTGTGTGTTAGGTGGTATGTGTGGGTGTGTGTGTTGGGTGGTATGTGTGTGTGTGTGTGTGTTGGGTGGTATGTGTGGGTGTGTGTGTTGGGTGGTATGTGTGTGTGTGTGTGTGTGTGTTGGGTGGTATGTGTGGGTGTGTGTGTTGGGTGGTATGTGTGTGTGTGTGTTGGGTGGTATGTGTGGGTGTGTGTGTTGGGTGGTATGTGTGTGTGTGTGTGTTGGGTGGTATGTGTGGGTGTGTGTCATACAATACAAACAATCATACAATATTATGCTTATTTTTAGTAAATGCATCTTTCGTAAGTATACTTACCCATTAACCGGCTACCCGGAAGTCCGGATATATCCGGATAAAAGGTATTTTCCTGTATATTGAATAACTCGGCAAGGCCAGAGCCCCTATCGTGCCGAGTTATAAGTGTTTTTGTGTATGCTTAAAATGAATAAAAAACAACTTACAGCATTCAGCATACAGCATACAGCATAACCGTTCTAATCCTTCAAACTACCGTCCTATAGCTTTGACTTCCTGCCTTTCTAAAGTTTTTGAATCTATACTTAATAAGAAGATTCTTAAGCATCTATCTGCTCACAGTCTTCTATCTGATCGTCAGTACGGTTTCTGTAAAGTGCGATCTACTGGCGATCTTCTAGCTTTCCTAACTGAATCTTGGTCATCCTCCTTTATAGTCCAGCGGATATGTGCAAAACCCTGCATTTTTTAGTAATAACATCCAAACTTGGTACAGTGTTAAAAGATGCATATCCAACAAATACTGGATATGGAGCCAACCAAATATAGCAATGGCGACCATTTTGAAAAATGGCCGCCACTAAAGGCATTTTCCATTATAAATCAGGAGTTATTTCACATGCAAGCATACGTTTTGTGCCTATATCCATGTTTTAATGGATAATAATTCCGATGGACATAAGATTGTTGAGGTAAATTTCCAATCATTAAGGTTTTAGTAGTTATTTCGAGAAAAGATGGCCGCCAATTATTTTATTTTTTGTGAGAGAACATATTTGTGTGTCAATTGTGTCAATACCATTGGGTTCATGGACAGATCATGCAATAAGAAATATAGTGTGTTCCTATGATAGTTAAAGCCATATTTGGTGGTATAGAGGCAGCCAGTGATGGTTTAAAGGGCAATTATTCTTACGTGACAAAGATATAATGCTTCTAAGATTCGTATATACAACTATGGGAAATGAGAGATATATAAAGATCATACATACATACATAATCATACTCTCTCTCTCTCTCTCTCTCTCTCTCTCTCTCTCTCTCTCTCTCTCTCTCTCTCTCTCTCTCTCTCTCTCTCTCTCTCTCTCTCTCTCTCTCTCTCTCTCTCTCTCTCTCTCTCTCACACACACATACACACACGAATTCTCTCTCAAACACACACACACACACAAATTCTCTCTCAAACACAAACACACATACACACACACACACACGCATTCTCTCTCAAACACACACACACACGCATTCTCTCTCAAACACACACACACACACACACACACACACACACACACACACACACACACACACACACACACACACACACACACACACACACACACACACGCACACACACACACACACCCACGCATTCTCTCTCAAACACACACACACGTATTCTCTCTCAAACACACACGCATTCTCTCTCAAACACACACACACACACGCATTCTCTCTCAAACACAAACACACATACACACACACACACACGCATTCTCTCTCAAACACACACACACACGCATTCTCTCTCAAAACACACACACACGCACCACACACACACACACACCACACACACACATACACACACACACACACACACACACGCATTCTCTCTCAAACACACACACGCATTCTCTCTCTCAAACACACACACACACACGCATTCTCTCTCAAACACACACACACACACACACACACACACGCATTCTCTCTCAAACACACGCATTCTCTCTCTCAAACACACACACACGCATTCTCTCTCTCAAACACACACACACACGCATTCTCTCTCTCAAACACACACACACACATTCTCTCTCAAACACACACACACACACGCATTCTCTCTCTCAAACACACACACACACACGCATTCTCTCTCTAACACACACACACACACGTGCGCATTCTCTCTCAAACACACACACGCATTCTCTCTCAAACACACACACACACACGCCCGCATTCTCTCTCAAACACACACACGCATTCTCTCTCAAACACACACACACACGCATCCTCGCGTGGCTCATGTCTCTCAGGACCGGCTTGACCAATCAGAACGCTGAGATGAGCTGTGACGTCATAGGTGGAGGAGACAAAGTCACCCGCGTAATTTGAGTAGCGTCCGTGAGGCGAACAATTTTAAAATAACTGCCATACCTACACTGAAGATTATTTTCAGTGGCTCCATATCCAAAATGGATTGCATATGCATGTTCTAACTTTGTTCCAAGTACGGTTGTTATTACTAAAAAATGCAGGGTTTGGTATATATTGTGCACATATCCGCTGGACTATTAGGGGTTTTGGTGAAACTTTTGCTGTTGCCCTTGACATATCAAAAGCTTTTGATAGAGTCTGCCACAAATCTATAATTTACAAACTACCCTCATTCGGTTTCTATCCTCTGTACCTTCATCTTAAGTTTCCTTTTAAACCGTTCTATTGCAGCTACTGTAGACAGACATTGTTCTTCTCCTAAATCTATTAATAGTGGTGTTCCCCAGGGTTCTGTCCTATCACCCACTCTCTTTCTATTATTCAGTAATGATTCTAAGTCTAACTCAAAGCCCTATCCACTCCTACGCTGATGATTCTACCCTGCATTTTTCAACGTCGTTTATTAGACGTCCAACTCATCAGGAACTAAGTGATTTCTTCACCTATCTACTCGACAAAACCTACCAGATAACTATCCCCTCTTCTTCAATGACACTCAACTATCTCCTTCTTCTACAATGAACATTCTAGGACTATCCTTTACTAAAAATCTGAACTGGAAATCTCACATCTCATCTCTTGCTAAAACAGCTTCTAAGAAGTTAGGTGTCCTGTGGCGTCTGCATCCTTTTTTTTCTCCTTCCCAGTTGCTTACTCTCTACAGGGGCCTTATCCGCCCATGTATGGAGTATTGTCTCACATGTTTGGGGAGGATCCACTCATACAGCTCTCCTAAACAGGGTTGAGTCAGAAGCTTTTCGTCTCATCAACTCCCCTCCTCTGACTGACTGTCTTCAATCTTTAAATCACCGCCGGAATGTTGCTTCTCTTGCTATCTTCTACCGTTATTTTCATGCTCACTGCTCTTCTGAACTTGCTAACTGCATGCCTCCCCCCCCCCTCCCGCGGCCTCGCTGCACAAGCCTTTCTACTCATTCTCATCCGTATTCTGTCCATCTTCCTAATGCAAGAGCTTTAATCAGTATCTACTCTTTCATCCCTTTCACTGGTAAACTCTGGAACTCTCTTCCTGTTTCTATTTTTCCACTTTCCTACGACTTAAATCTTTTCAAGAGAAGAGTAACAAGACACCTCCTGAACTAAATTGGCCCACCCCTCTTTTTTTTGTATTCTCTTACTGTCTTTTTTATAGGGACTGGTAACTAAGCAGGCTTTGTGTTACCTCTTTTTGTTGTGCCCTTGGCCAGTCCTTTGTGATGTAAAAAAAAAAAAAAAAAAAAAAGTATTTGCATGTCTAATTAGGATGGAATATGGGCCCCTGTATCGAAACATTTGCCAAGTTATAGCCCCTTTTTTGTTTCGGGGTACCCTACTTTGAGGGCCAAAAAATCCCAGAAAGCTGTAAGTAAGTTCCAACTTGCCAGCAAACAAAAATGAAAAGTAGACATATAGACCTAAATAAAAAAAAGTATGCTGGCAAATGCAATCTTGATTGGTACCGATAGGTCAAATTTGGGGGGCTCAGCTCAAGGCCTAATAATGCTGAGGCGGTGACCGCCTGCCAGCAGCCTGCCAAGCGAGAAGCGTTGACAGGTTTTTCGTGCGAGCTCACCGCCTCAGTACAAGTGAAAGCACAAACATGCTTCTATTATAATTTGCCATAGCTCTCCCCATACACTGCAAGGTCATTTTAGTTAACACTGTTAGACGCAGCAGTGATGATAGAATTCATTATAGGCCTCTTCCATTTGTGCCCAAGTTGCATGAACCAGTTCTTTCAGTTCAGGGTTGGGTTCTGGGTTCAGGGTTGGGTTCTGGGTTCAGGGTTGGGTTCTGGGTTCAGGGTTGGGTTCTGGGTTCAGGGTTGGGTTCGCGTGTCACAAATAGAACGCAAAAACCCCGTTTTTTGTTTACAAACATACTCAGCTGGCTAGGCAATTTAAGAGAGATAACGAGAGATACCGAGAGAGAGAGAGATAACGAGAGAGATAGAGATAATGAGAGAGAGAGATAACGAGAGAGAGAGAGAGAGAGAGATAACAAGAGAGAGAGAGATAGCGAGAGACAACGAGAGAGATAACGAAGAGATAACGAGAGAGAGAGAGAGAGAAAGAGATAACGAGAGAGAGAGATAACGAGAGATATAACTCAGCTAGCTGCTATGTGAAGGTATCATATCAAGTTTAAGATTGCGGGAACGCATGGCCTCCACCAGCCATGTATGCCTCTTTTATGCCGTCTGACATCCTCTCCGACTCGTGCATGCGGAAAACCCTTAACGATAAGAGAAATAGGGCCCAAGGCGACCATTGTTTGTTATGAACTGAAAACTCTACCCAAGCTATCCACCTCTTAATGTGAGTAGAGAAAGTTCACTGGTTTTGCTGAGTCACTACGCGCTTTGCCTCGGACCCAGGTTTTCGTGCGCAAATGGAACGCCTGAATTCTTGGGTTCCGTGAACTGGTTCTTGAAATGTCGCAAATGGAAGAGGTCTTATATATATATATATATATATATATATATATATATATATATATTATATATATATAATATATATATATATAATATATATATATATATATATATATATATATATATATATATATATATATATATATATATATATATATATATATATATATATATATATATATATATATATATATATATATATATATATATATATATATATATATATATATATATATATATATATTGTGTGTGTGTGTATTTACCTAGTTGTGTGTTTTACAGGGCCTGAGCTACACTCGTGTGGTCCCGTCTCCGTATCTACATTTACCCAGTCTTTCTTTCAATTGGTGCACATTATATGCCGATATCACCTCATTTAGTCCATTCCAAACTTATACATTTCTATGAGGGAAGTTGTACTTCTTTATGTTGTTCAGGCATCTCCCTTTTCCTAGTTGTTTTGTATGCCCTAGCTCTTGTGTATCGACCTTCTCTTTGTTTCCGAGTCAGTAGTCTCTCATTGTCTGTTTCTTCCATCATTGTTATCAGCTTAAAGATTTATATTAAGTCTCCTCTTTTTCTTCACTGCTCGAGTGTGTGTATTTACCTAGTTGTATTTACTTAGTTGTAACATACAGGAAAAGAGCTATGCTCGTACTGTCCCGTCTCCAAATCTACTATTATCCAGCTTGCCTTTGAAGTCCTGAATACTTCTTGCATTAATCACTTATGCATCAAGGTTGTTCCAGGCTTCTATGCTTCTATACGGGAAGCTGTATTTTTTTTTGTCCCTCTTGCATGTTGTCCTTTTCAATTTCTTCTCATGACCTCTTACACTTCTATCGTCCCACACAAACAGATCTTCTCTATCAATTTTTTCCAGACCCATTGATGCTCCATACACTGCTATAAAATCTCCCCTTTCTCTTCTTTTCTCAAGAGTTGGGAGTTTTAGTCTTGAAAGTCTTTTCTCATATGTTAAATCTCTCAGGCTTGGAGCCATTTTTGTGGCTGCTCTTTGTATTCTCTCAATCTTCCTTATATCCTTCTTTTTAGGTGGTGACCAAATCACTGCCGCATATTCCAACCTTGGTCGAATCAAAGATGTTATCAATTTCTAAATCATCTCTTCATCCAGATATTTGAATGCCATTCTTATATTCCTCAGCAACTGATATGTATCTCCTGTGATCTTGTTTATATGCTTCTCAGGTGACAAATTATCCGTAATCCACACTCCCAGATCTTTTTCGACCTTTGTTTTGATTCCATTCATTTCCCATCGAATACTTTCCTCTCTGTCTCTTTTTGCTACTGCCCATTTCCATCACTTTACACTTTTTAGCATTAAACTCCATTTTCCATAGTTGACTCCATCTGAAAATCTTATCTAGATCCTTTTGTAAATCCTCACAGTCCTCTTTACTTTCTACTTTTCTTAGTAATTTAGCATCATCAGCGAATAAACTCATATAACTGTTCACTCCCTCTGTCATATAATTTACATAGACCAAGAACATCACTGGGGCCAATACTGATCCTTGAGGAACTCCACTTATCACTGCACCATTCTGACTTCTGATCTTTTATTACTGTTCTCATCTCCCTGTTGCTCAAAAAGTCTTCCATCCACTTCAGCAAACCACCCTTCAATCCTCCTACATGTTCTAGCTTCCAGTAGGGATGTGCACCGGTATCCGGTATACCGAAATACCGGTATTTTAGCACCGGTATTACTGGTATTATTGGTATTTTTATTTTTCGGTATATTATTTGGTCGGTATTGGATTTCGGTATTATGTATTTTTCTCTTTTTTTTTCTCTCGAAACAGACTCCTGACTAGTACCAAAGACATTCAACAACAAGATACCTCACTCCGGGGTGCCCTGTGGTGCACGTGAAATCGACCTCCGCCGTGCGGCAGAAGTTAACCAGTCTGCTAGCCCATTCACTTAATTGCTGCATATGACTATCAATGAAAATCATATAGACTATGGTTTATCAGTATATATCTATAATAATATAAGCGAAAGTTTGTCTGTCTCTGTGTGTGTGTGTGTGTCCGCGATAGGTGCCGCCCCCAGTGGCGCAATCCCCTCATATGGCACAGTTTTGGAACCGGGTCGAGCAGGGGAACGTTTTAAGTCCACTTATAAGATGATCCGATCATTTTTGTTTCTATTTTTTTAGCAGCCTATTAGCGAGAATTGTGAAAAAAAAGTGGGTTGCGAGAATTGAGGAAACCTTGATGTAGGGTGATGGGTAATGGGTGAGTGAATGGGTGGGGTGATGGGTAATGGGTGTGGGGTGATGGGTGAGTGAATGAGTGGGGGGTGATGGGTTGGGGTTGATGGGTGATGGGTGAGGGAATAGGTGGGGGTGATGGGTTATGGGTGAGTGAATGGCTGTGTGGTGATGGGTAATGGGTGAGTGAATGGGTGGGGGGTGATGGGTAATGGGTGAGTGAATGGGTTGGGGGTGATGTGAATGGGTTGGCGTTAATACATACATTTCTACATCTATGATTTCAGGAAAGCTAGAAGGGGCTATCTGGAGAGTCTGTGTTTGGTGGGCCGCCCTCCGCAGGAGCTAGCCAAAAAGTCCGCCCGGAGGGCGGCTTTGCGGCTAGTGATATAATATATATGTTATCTTCGTAGATGTTTGTTCTATAATATTATCAAATAAAAAACAATAAAACACGCTAAAGAAATGCCATTACGAGACTCTGAAGAAATATGCATGAACTTCAACTCTTCGCCATTTAAAACTTTGCGAGTCAACATTTACCATGAAGCATATCAATAGAAGTGCAATTTTATTAGCTTTCCATTAATATATTTATTTTTCTGATAAATGAATTAGAACCATGCATAAATTAGCCTTAACTAAATAAATAAAATCATCAATCTGGTAATTTTCCCGATTGATGATGTTATTTATTTCGTTAACGCTAATTTATGCATGGTGCTAATTCATTTATCATAAAACGAAATATATAAGTGAATAAATAACATCATCAATCGGGAAAATTCCCCGATTGATGATGTTATTTACTTAGTTAACGGTAATGTATGCATGGTTGTAATTCATTTATCAGAAAACGAAATATATCAATGGAAAGCTAATAAAATTGCGCTTCTATTGATATGTTTCATGGTAAATGTTGACTCGCAAAGTTTTAAATGGCGAAGAGTTGAAGTGAATATTCTTTGGTCATATGCAGAAAGTGAATGGGGCCAGCAGGCTGGTACAACACCCGCCGCACGGCGGCGCCACCGTCGGCGGATAACAGAAATTGCATTGGAGGGACCGTGAGTGAGGTATCTTGTTGTTGAATGTCTTTGCTAGTACCAAGACCAAGAACTGACTAGTGACTACTCCGACTGCCGAGACACGTATGGTAGCGTAACGCTCATTGGCTCAAGAGCCTCAGAATCTGCGGCGCGTGTTATCATTGGCCGATTGCAGCTCAGCTGACAATGCCGCTCTGTGAAACCTCCCTCCCTCCCTCTACCCCTGAGGGCAGCCCATCACAGAAAAACGGATCATTACAATCCCCACAGGTATCACTATACAAATTAGCCTAGCTCACTTTTACATTATTGGTTATTATTTATTATTATTATTATTATTATATTATTTTTATTATTTCTTAGTCTACTATTATTATGGTTAAAAAATGGCATCATCTTTTTCATTATTGTTATTATTATTATCATCCAAATTATAATTATTATTTTTATTAATATAATTATTTCAAAGATATGTGTGTGTGTGGATGCGTGTGTGTGTGTGTGTGTATTCATCTATTTTGTATTTTACAGGGCCTGAGCAAGCTGTATGGCCCCATCTCCATATCAACATTTTATCATTCACCCTTTAGTGGTTAGTGTTGCCGAAGCCACCACCCCGGGAGGGGGGTCACAACCCCGGCTGCACACCCGGTACCCATTCACTGCTGGGTGGACAGGGGCTGGGGTTTAAGGAAACAGCCCATATGCTTACGCTCCGCCCGGGGATCGAACCGGAACTTCTCGGTGTTTTGTGAACGAGCGTGCTAACCACTACACTACAGAGTACCGGAGTGGTGTGTGGTGTGGGGTGACTGTGGGGTTTTGTGTGTAGGGTTTGTGCGGTATCAAGAAAATACCGGTATTGCCGTACCGGTTTGGGGAGTAATCCCGGTACGCCCTCACACCGTACAATTCGATACCGGTATACTGAAAACCGTACAGGAATACCCGGTATACCGGTATCGGTATTTGTTTTTTTCGTGGTTTTTTTTTAAATTTGTCCTTCTCAGACAAATTAACCCTCACAGCATTGCCCCCCCCCTTAAATAAAGTTTCCTATAGCATGGGCCCAAATTTATTTTTTTACAATTATAAACCCTACCGTACAACATGGGTAAAGCCGGTAGGTTAAAAAGGGAGCATACGCTTAGCTGCGCGTGGCATGCGGTGCTCCTCTCCGTGTTTTTAGCCTTAGAGCCTGTGGGGGGGTGAGATCCCTTTACCCCGGGACACAGGCTAGTGTGGACTCCGGGTTACCACAGACCACTTTACAGCATAGCCCCCCTAAAAAAAAAGTTTCCTGTGGCGTCGGCCATTGACAGATTTAAGGGGGGACCGAGTAAACTATGGCCTAGGCCCGCACCCCAGAAAAAAAAATATAGTTTTCAATGAAAATCTGAATGCTGGCCCATTTCTTATTTGCTCGAACATTGTTACATTGCATGTACCATAATATGCCACAAATTAGACCAATGAATGTAAAATATGGGTAGTAAAGTTTCAATTAAACTAATATAAAATCTGAACCACATTGGGTAAAAATTTTAGAGTCCTTTCCCGCCCTTATTAGTGGTTTGTATTTTATCCAGACCTTCACAAATCCCTTCAGATACCTCAAAAACGTAATAAAAAAGTGGGGAGAGATTAAAAAAAAAAAAAAAAAATACTAACCTAACCTAACCTAAACTTGGAAAAAATTGTAGTCCTTCCCACCCTTATATCTCGTTAGGAGGTATTGGTTAGGTTGTAGTGAGGTTAGGTTAGAAATTTTATTTTGGGGGCCAGGGCGGGGGTAATTTTAGGGGGGAGGGGGCGTTGAAGGGGGCATCTCTCCCCCACTTTATAATTCGTTTCAGGGGTATCTGAAGGGATCTGTGAAGGTCTGGAGAAAAAAAAAACTAATAAGGGCTGGAAAGCACTCTAGAATTTACCCCACATTTCATTCAGGGCCCCGCACTCCCACTAACCGGCGGCTATATAGGGCTCGCCACACCATAAATCCGCCCTGGCGTCGCCATCTTTTTTTTTACAATTCTTAACCCCTATTTACAGCATAGACCCCCCTAAATAAAATGTTATTTGGGCGTAGGCCATTTTTTTTTTGCAATAACACTGGGGAACAATTTGAAGAAAAAAAATTGTTGAGTTAGATTTTGAGCTTATTTAGACTAAAATTGGCATGCTGATTCCAAATCGGGTAGTCAGTTTTTTCTAGCACGTCAAGTTTTTTCTCCACAGCTTACCCTCCAGATAAGCAAAATTCCACTTGTGAGCTGTAGTAAAACTTGCCAGCTGATTACGATTTAAACTCATCAGAGCTATTGGCAACTTGTTTGTGCAGTACAATTGGGGACGGGGCGGTGAGAGGTGTGGGGCAGCTCCCAATAGGTCAGTACTATCAATATCTCCCAAACAGAAAGCTAGGATAGTAGGAATTAGGAGGATTTGTTATGGCTTTTCCTTAACCTTGTAACAACATACCATTGTAATTTCTATTTCTTTTTATGCTGTTTTTTTTTGTTTCAAAGCTTGTAACTATTCCAGCTTAGTGTTTTATTTACATAGGTATAATTTCTTTGTTTCAGATCATGTCTGCTCCTGCTACTTTCTCGTCGTAAATGCTAAACAACCCTGACTCCTTCTGCTATATATGGGGTAGTTTCACCATTCCAAGTCAGAGGGCAAGCATCAGCGTTATTTGTCAAACAAGCATATTTCACATATTTTAAAGTGAAACTCGGTGATCAAGACAAGCTATGGGCCCCTCACAAAGTGTGCAAGCAGTGTGTCGAGAGATTACGGATGTGGACCAAAGGAACAGTGAAAAGTTGGCATTTGGTATCCCCAGGGTTGGCGAGAGCAAAAAGATCATTCCACAGACTGTACTTTGTTTAGTAAAAAACATCAGGATTTAACAAGAAAAATAAAAGTAAAATAGAATATCCTAATCTACCGTCAGCTATAAGCCCAATGCCTCATTCAGCTGAAATTCCGGCCAGTTTTCGAAAAACTCCCTCCTCTAGAAGATCTGAGTGATGTTGAAGACGCAAATGACAGCAATGATGCAGATTTTGACATTCACGAGGATTCAGTTCGTAGGGGAATTGATCAGCACGAGTTTAATGATTTAGCAGTGATTTGGGGGCCCATCCAAAAAAGCTTCAGAAATACTAGCATCAAGACCCGAACGAGAAAAACATACTTTAACAAGGAGTGAAGGTATCATACTTTCGAACCAAAAGAAAGTACATTTCTGCAGTACTTCGGAAGTGCCAGCGGTTTTGTTTTGCCATAACATTCCTGGTTTACTGAAGGAATTAGGGCTTTCAATCTACAATCCAAATGAATGGCAATTGTTATTGATAGCTCAAGCGGAGCTTGAAGGGTCCTTCTACACAATGGCAATTTGTTTGGCCCCAGTCCCTATTGGGCATTCGGTCTGTCTTTGTGAAGAATATGGAGATGTAAAAAGAGTCATTGAGTATTGCAATATGAAAACACAATTGGATCATCTGTGTTGACCTTAAAATGGTGTCCTTCCTTCTTGGTCAAAACGTGTGATACACAAAGTATCCCTGCTTCTCTGTATGTGGGATAGCAGAGCTCGAGAGAAGAAATTGGGTTCAGACGAATTGGCCTCCGAGATCTGATCTAAACCTGGAGATCCTAACATTGTACATGGGGCCACTTGTTTACAGGAAGAAAATAATATTCCACCTCTGCACATAAAAACTAGGTCTCATGAAACAATTTGTAAAAGCATTGTTTAACTGATGGCGACTGTTTGAAGTACATCATCTTGGCATTTCCTGGACTGTCAATTGAAAAAATCAAGGCCGGTGTGGTTTGATGGTCCACAAATTTGACAGCTCATCAAAGATGAAAAATTTCAACGGACTATGTCAGACCCTTGAAAAGAATGCTTGGCTATCCCTTCAAAGACGTCGTCAAGAACTTTCTTGGAAATACACGTGCAAGTAATTACACAGAAATTGTTCAGAAAAATATTGGAGAGCTACAAAAACGCCCTTGGTTGCAACATGAGTATTAAAGTACATTTTTTGCATAGCCATCTTGCCAACTTTCCGGAAAATCTTGGTGCT
This sequence comes from Chionoecetes opilio, assembly GCA_016584305.1. Classification (NCBI taxonomy): domain Eukaryota; kingdom Metazoa; phylum Arthropoda; class Malacostraca; order Decapoda; family Majidae; genus Chionoecetes; species Chionoecetes opilio. Next base: position 299,042 of record JACEEZ010024891.1, on the reverse strand, counting down.
GCTAGGCGACGAGCAAGGTGAACGATTTCACCAAGATTTTAAGGTTATGGAAGAACGTTACCAGGGGTAGATGGGATGTGCATAGATGGTGACATTTTTGGAGCATCAAACGCGATAGTCCTCAAGGTGAACACTCCAGACAAAGCTACAAACGTAAATTTTTACCTTAACCTGCACACAATTATAGCCTATCCTTTCTAAAAACATGATAATGTTAAATAAACATTCTATTCATGCCATTTTTTTCATTTTCATTGTATGTTAACATTTGCAACTTTTTATAAAATAAGCACTGTTACTGTATGTACAGTATTTTTCATATTTTTTAAAAAAACGAAAAAACCTACAGGTTCAAAAACTTGACGTGATAGAGAAAAACTGAGATCAGTTTGGATTCAGCACCCAAAATTACTTAATAACAAGTGTCAGACCTACTCAAAAAAAATTGTTCCCCCGTGTAATCTAATATACTATAGGAGTAGCCGTGTGTGTTTGTGTGTGTGTGGTGTGTGTGTGTGTGTGTACTGTGTGTGCATCTAGGTAGTATGATGTAGTACAGTATCTTTATTATTATCATTATGATCATCATCAATATTTTTATTATTATTATATTATTAAAATTTTTCATTTTGATTATTATTATCATTATTGTTATCAATATATTGTTAGTATCACTATTATTGTTATGATTTTTTATCTGAATTATTATATTATATATAAAATTTTTATTATCATTAATACCATTGAATTATTTTTATTATTATTATTATTTATTATTATATTATTATTATTTTTGTTTTTTTTATTATCATTTAATACCATTGACATTATTGTTATTATTTATTATAATATTAAATTTTTATTATTATTATTATTGTTGTTTTATTATTATAATAATTTCACCATTTATTTTTAATTATTTATTGTTTTATTTTCAAAGGCGTAGAGCTGTAGACAGAAACACGTGAAACGCGAGTTCCTTCAAAATAGATGGTAAAGATACGAGGGGCAGTCTTTTCGAGGTGTGAACACACAACACACACACACACACACACACCCCACACACACACACAACACACACACAACATACACCAGTCACATACACACAACACACACACATATATACACCAACACGGGGTCCCCCGTGGTGTAAGGGAAGCCACGTCGGGTTTAAACCCGGGTTCGATCCCCGGAGGAGCGGAAACAGAGGGTTGTTTTCCTTAAAACCCGAGCCCTGTCCACCCCGCAGTGAATGGGTACCGGGTGTTAGCGGGGGTTTGTGACCTGCTCTCCGGGGTGGTGGCTTCCCCCAACACAAAGCATAAGGATGAATGATAAAAATGTTGATATGGAGACTGGGCCAACACGAGCGTTGCTCTGGCCCTGTAAAATACAACTAGATGAAGATGAATACACACAGTCAGTCACACAAAAAACATATCTTTGAAATAAATTTTAAATTTTAATAACATAATAATAATAATTTGGATCATAATAACAATAACAATAATGAAAATGATGATGCCATTATTAACCGTAATAGTAGTTTGACTAAGACTAATAATAATATAAAAATAATAATAATAATAATAATAATAAAAAATAATAATAAAACAAAAATGAAAATTATTCTAGGCTAAATTTGTATAGTGACGCCCCTTGTGTGTATGTAATGATCCGTTTTTGTGATGGTCCCTGCGGGTGGACTCTTCCCCCAGGGGTAGAGGGAGGGAGGGCGGTTTTTAAGGGCTTTGTCAGCTGAGCTGTAATCGGCCAATGATAACAGAGCCTCAGATTCTGAGGCTCTGAGCCAATGAGCTACTCACCGCGTGCTACCATACGTGTCTCGGCAGTCCGGTCTGTTGCGAGAAAAAAACACAATACCGAAATCCAATACCGACCAAATAATATACCGATACCGGTATACCGCAACTGCACCAACCATACCCACACACGGTATACCGAAAACAAAAAATACCGGTAATACCGGTGCTAAAATACCGGTATTTCGGTATACCGAAAACCGGTGCACATCCCTAGTGTGTGTGTGTGTGTGTGTGTGTGTCGGAGAGTTTACACCTCAGATATGACTGACCCCTCGTATCTTTCTTTAAGCTCCCTTCACACATTCCATAATCGAATCACGATAGTGCCACCAATTTGATTATTGACGCTATCGTGAAATTTGACCACGATAAACGCAGACCACGATAGCCTCACAACAATGTCACACTGCCTGTACGTATGTATCATGACGGTCGTAAGATGGTCACGATGGAGTTATGACAGCTGTAAGACTACGTCACGAATGGAAAATCAACGGTCATTTTGTCGTCACGATAGAGCTACGATAACCACGACAGTGCCATGACGGTGCCATGAACGTATCACGATAGCGTCAAGAGCTAGCAACATGCCTCACACGTGGGTGGGTGTTGCCATGGTGATCGAGAAAGAAGGGGGACTAGAGATGAAGATGGGAGAAACAGGGGTGGGGGTTGGTATGGAGAAGGGGGGGAAACGGGGGAGGGGGGTTGTAATAAAGAAGGGGGTGTTGGTGTGGGTGGGGAAATGGGGGAGAGCGGAGTTGGGGATGTAGAAGGCGTTGTTGTTGGCGATGTGAGTGGTTAAAAGGGGGTGTGGGGGTGTCACCCAGTGGTGAGGGAGTAGGTGGGTAGGGAGTCGAGGGGGGGTGTCACCATGTGGTGAGGGAGTAGGGGCCGGGGTAGGGAGTCGAGGGGGGGTGTCACCCCGGGGTGAGGGAGTAGGGGGGTAGGGAGTCGAGGGAGGGTGTCACCGCGGGGTGAGGGAGTAGGGGGGTAGGGAGTCGAGGGGGTGTCATGTATGTTGGTGTGAGAAAACTTATAATACCAAGAAGGAAATACTAAAATGGATCTAATGTGTGGTTTTAACAGCAGATAACTCGAGAGAGAGACGCAGATCGAGTAAGGGGCGATCTGATAGAAGTTTTTAAGAGGATAAAGGGATTTAATAAAGGACAGGTAGGAAAAGTTCTTACGGCTATTAACCAGGGTAGAACTATAAGTAATGGATTCAAGCTAGAAGGGCGTAGATTTAGAAAGGCAATAGGGAAAAACTGGTCACAAATAGGGTGGTGAATGATTGGAATGGACTTTGCTCCACCTCGATCCCTCCTGCCCATTCCGCAATATTCTTGCTGTGGTAAATGCTATAGATATGAATATGATAAGAAATTAGGACCGAGAATTTGTTCTTTGGTCATTTTGTCAAAGGCAAATAAAATGTGTTAATATTATCATCTCACCTGTCTATTTAATCTTAATCTACATATCTCTAGAAATGTCTGAATTTTTGTTTATTTCCTTAGGATTTCCTTAGATTTTGCGTTTCCTTAGAAGTTTCCTTCTCAGGCCTAAGGGCCAGATTGTTAAATGTCACCTTAAATTTCCCTTCCCATGACGGAACCACACGAAGAGTTCTCTGCGCTACACTGGGACCCAGGGTAACGTTGAATGCTTCCGTGCCTTTTCCCTTCATGTAGTCCCGTCACGGTAAGGTTGGTATGCTGGAAGGAGTACTATGCCACGTCTGTGCTAAGCAATAATGTATCTCCTTCAGAAAAATCAGTGAAACATGGTTGGGAAATAATAGTTATAGTGTCTCAAAAACCAGGAAAGTGAGTCGTGACTGAATTAATACGAAAGTACGAAAACACGTGTTCCCCGCCCCGCCCCGCTCCGTCCCGCATTTGCCAGCGCGCCTGCCAGACTCCATGTGCACCGCTCTACCCAGCCCGCCCGTGTCTCCCAGTGAGATTTCAAACCACTCTTTTTATTACGCACAAAGGTTAATTTCGCCAATAAACAAGTAAAAAGTAACACAAAGTCACTGAAATGTCTTTATCTTATCCAATAATGGGATGAAAAGTACAGAAGAGATCAGCGCCGGCGAAGGGAATGGTGAAGACCACTGATCTAAATAACATGGATCGCGGATCTGGGCTAGCTGTGGCCGAGATACTGAAGTCAGCCACCAGCCACCAGCCGCCATCTTCCCAATACCAAAACAAATACATGGGCCGGCCCAGGCAGTGGCTGGGTGTTGGCTGCTGGCATGTGATAGCCTATATTACCACCTACTACTACTATTACCCCCTACTACTACTATTACCACATACAACTACTATTAACACCTACTACTACTGCTAAACTTCCAACCTAGTGCATCGTCGAACCTTCCAAGTCATTTATTTACGGTGATACACAGACAACAGGTGTGTTGCGAGGCCGTACAGGTGTATAGTGACAGGTGTCTTGCGAGGTCGTACAGGTGTGTAGTGACAGGTGTGTTGCGAGGCCGTACAGGTGTGTAGTGACAGGTGTCTTGCGAGGCCGTACAGGTGTGTTACGAGGCCGTACAGGTGTGTAGTGACAGGTGTGTTGCGAGGCCGTAAGGTGTGTAGTGACAGGTGTCTTGCGAGGTCGTACAGGTATGTAGTGACAGGTGTGTTGCGAGGCCGTACAGGTGTGTAGTGACAGGTGTGTTGCGAGGCCGTACAGGTGTGTAGTGACAGGTATGGTGTATGTGGTTAAAGCGAGAGAGGCTAAGAGTGCGGTGTTAGCCCCCGAGTGTGTGTGTGTCTGACCTAAAGAGCGAACGCGCAGTTCTCGCCCACTATAACGGCGTCAGCCCCGTACCGCCGCGCCACGGGTACGGCGCGGGCCACAGTGGTCCATAGAAGCTACTCTCGGGGATTACAGGAAGTTTAAATGAATCAAAAACCTTTGGCCTAATCAAAAAACCTTCTTAATTAGGTATATTGAATTTGAAAGTAGTTAGTTTCGTACATGATTTTGAGTATTTCGTACATACCTGGTGTCGTTTCGTAACTCTAGTAGTCAAGTTCAACTCTGAGCTGAGTGTACGAAACGACTATGGTTTCATATAGACTACGAAACAACTTTTGGTAATAATGGACGAGAGTTTCGCGGTCGTTTTCAGAGACACCAACTATTTTTCTTGGCCTACAATAGGTGCTTGTTGCAATGGAGATAGTTTATTTTGCGCAACGCCCCCCACAAAAAAATTAAAAAATAATGAAACCTAACCTAACCTTATAGGTTTTAATGAAACCTAACCTAACCTTATAGGTTTTAATAAAACCTAACCTAAACTAACCCTTAAAGGTTTTAATGAAACCTAACCTAACCTTATAGGTTTTAATGAAACCTAACCTAACCTTAAAGGTTTTAATGAAACCTAACCTAACCTTATAGGTTGTAATGAAACTAACCTAACTTTAACCACAAAGTATACTTTTTTTTTCTTCTTTTTTTCGCAAAATAAAGCTATCTCCATTAGAACAAGCACCGCTTATTAGGGAAGCGCTATGATCATTTGTATCATAACCGCACTCTGGTCTGTATGCATTTTGACTCATCAAAACACAGATCACCGTGTAATAGTTTCGTTGAGCAGCTCAGTGAAATCTGCTCAGTGAGCAGAAAAGTGCCCGTGTAATACCGATTTTAGTGTCACCTCTCTTAGTGACCTCTGCTTCCGTTCCCTACTAATTGTTACAAGTATAAAAAAAAAATATACTTATATCTATATCTACCTATATAAAAAAAAGTATACCATATCCACCTATATTTTTTTTTAACTAGTAGGTGGATGACTGGAGTGGGTAGATGGATTAAGAGTGGATGGGCGGGTGGGGAGTGGGTGTGGGTGTGTGTGTGGTGTGTGGGTGTCTGGGGTGTGTGTAGGTGTGGGTGTGGGGTGGGTGTGTGGGTGTGTCGTGGGTGGTGGGGTGTTTTGTGTGGGTGGGTGTGTGTGTGGGGGGTGTTGTGTGTGGTGGGTGGTGTGTTGTTTGTGGTGTTACTCACAGGTGAAAGATTTGCCACTTCCAGGTCCTGGTCTGTTTGTACAGGACATAGCAGCACAGCTTGGCATGACGAGGCGATAAGCACAACCAGACAGCAACGCGAGCCGCAGAAACAAGGCTTTGTTTTGGTATTGGCAAGATGGCGGACAGTTGGAACCAGTGCTGAGCCAGGCTTCCGCGATCCATGTTATATATATAGATCAGTGGTGAAGACATGGTTGTGCGATGTCTTCGTTTCTTTACCTCACCGCGGTGCGACGATATCCGTCGCGGCTCAAAACAGTTTGACGGTAAACCAAATTACGTGACGAAGACATTCTTCACCGAAGAGAAACATTGACAATCTGGCCCTAAAATATTTCTTTAAAATAAGGACATTTCCTGAAAGTGAAAACACTGGTTCACTGTATCATCAGGATTGCCAGATAGTTGGGCGGGTTTATGGCCAAATTAACTGATAAAAATAAATAAATAGAATAAAAAAGTATTTACATTTTTATTTTTATATGTATATAAATACAATGTATTTAAATACTCATTAAAGTATTTAATTACTGTATTTAAATACATGAAAAAAACCCAAAGTATTTATAAATAGATTCTGAATAAACAAATGTATTTAAATACAAATGTATCAAAATACTGCCCAGCTCTGGCTATATATCTATCTAAACTGTCTTTCCCAGGAATCTCAGGAACTCTTTGTCCAAAAATAAATGTTAAAAGGAAATTTGAATCAAATTATTGTTATTTTTCTTATTTAGAGGTGTACATTAATTATACATACTAATTACTGATACACAAAAAAGAAATGGCCTACGCCACATAAAAACTTTATTTTAGGGGGGTCTATGCTGTACGGTAGGGGCTACGAATTGTAAAAAAAAAAGAGATGGCCGACGCCAGTGGCGGATTTATGGTGTGCGGGGCCCTAGGCCGGTAGGAGTGCGGGGCCTTAAGGCCGGTGGGAGTGCGGGGCCCTGAATGAAATGTGGGGTAAAATTCTAGAGCCCTTTCCGCCCTTATTAATGTTTCTTTTTTCTCCAGACCTTCACAGACCCCTTCAGATACCTCTAAAACGTAATTATAAAGTAGGAAGAGATGCCCCCTTCAACGCCCCCCCCCCTACATTACCCCCGCCCTGGACCCAACAAATAAAATTTCTAACCAACATCACTACAACTTAACCAATAACCTCCTAACGAGATCTAAGGGTGGGAAAGGGACTACAAATTTTACCAGGTTAGGTTAGGTTAGTAATTTATTTTTAATTTTTTAATCTCTCCCCCACTTATTATTACGTTTTAGAGGTATCTGAAGAGATTTGTAAAGGTCTGGATAAAATAAAACCACTAATAAGGGCGGGAAAGGACCCTAGAATTTACCAAATGTGATTCAGATTTCATATTAGTTTAATTGAAACTTTTTCCACCCATATTTTACATTATGTTGGTTCTAGTTTGTGGCATATTACTAGTTTGTGGCATATTATGGTACATGCAATGTAAACAGTGTTCGAGCAAATAAGAAATGTCCAGCATTCAGATTTTCATGTGAAAACATATTTTTCCTCTGGGGTGCGGGGCCTTGCCGGAGCGGGGCCTAGGCCATGGTCTATCTCGGTCCCCCCTTAAATCCGCCACTGGCCGACGCCCCAGGAAACTTTATTTTAGGGGGGTCTATGCTGTAGAGGTTAATAATTGTCTGAGAATGGACAAGTACAAAAAAACACGAAAAATTCAAATACCAATACCAGTAATACCGGTATTTGGGCACGGTATCGGTATACCGGTATCGTAACTGATACCGGTGTGAGGACGTACCGGTATTATTCCCGTAAACCGGTATCGGCAATACCGGTATTTTCTTGATACCGCAAAACCCCTAGCTTCCAGAGCAGTCTCTTATGAGGTAACCTTGTCAAATGCCTTCTTTAGGTCCAAGTATATGCAATCGACCCACCCCTCTCTTTCATGTGTCACATCGATCACTCTCGAGTAAAAGCTTAATAAATTCGTTGTACATGACATTCCTCCTCTAAATCCAAACTGGCCACCTGCGAGTGTGTTTGTCTCTTCCAAATATTTCAACCATCTGTCCACAATTTTTTCACAAATTTTTGCCACTACACTCGTTAATGATACTGGCCTGTAATTTAATGGTTCTTCTTGTTTGTCTCCTCCTTTGTGAATTGGCACAATATTTGCTCTTTTCCAATCAAGCGGGACTCTGCTCTCCTTGAGTGAACTCTCAATTACACTATGTAACTTTCCTGATAGTTGGTTACTGCACTTTCATTATCCAATTCGACACTCCATCTGGACCGGGGCTTTCTCACATCTTGACTTTCCATTAGCCTTTTTACTTCTATTACGTCTACTTTTATGTCTTCCATTATATTTTATTTTGCTATTATATTTTTCGTTTTAAATGAACTTTTTCTTGTAAATACAGTCTGTAAGCACTTATTCATTACCTCAGCCTGTTGTAATGCATCTTCATACACTATGCCTTCTACCTTCAGCTTATCTAATCCTTCCTTGTTTTTCATTTTTTCATTTATATATCTATAGAAAAGTTTTGGTTGCTTGAAACTCAAAACTGTGTGTGTGTGTTGTGTGTGGTGTGTGTGGAAAACTCTGTAAAACAAAAATAAAGATATTGTGACGAGTTAAAGTCAAAGAACCTCTCCAATGTGTATAACACATTTTGCATATGATTGCTATTTACAGCGACTATGGAATTAATACCAAAATAAACTATTCTATCTTATAAAGAAACGTTTCTGAACATGATGGAGTACACAGATGTTTAATGAAAAGCCATATAAGCGAAGCACGCAACTACTTTTTTAAGTGAAGGGGTAAGTTTTGAGAAGCCGAATTTCATCAAAAATACGAAAATTAGGTTTTGGCATCTTCAGCCAGCTGTAGACGTTTTTATCATCAGCTCTGCCAGACGTATGTTCATTTAAACTTTTGCGCGTATTTTAAATGCCCTACGCACGTTTAAAGGGCTCAGACGTCAGGGAGTTTTGCCATATCTAATACAAATAGTTAGTTTTCCTTTTTTCAGTTATCTTGTTATTTTTTTCTGAAAAATAAATGGTTGTGTCTCTCACAAGAGAGTAGGCCTACTGGAGAAAGTCCGGGGGAAAAAAAACGTATTTCTCAAACCACCCCTCGGGTTGTGTGAAAGAGCTTGAACAAAGGTAAGGCCTTCTAGGAGGGCCCTAATAAAGGTATGTAGTTCTTTTATTATTTATATTGGCCTATTAGATGAAAATGCCCATCGCCGCTAAAATCGCCGCCAAGAATTGCTCTGGATACTTGCATTCAAAATGCTGTTTTATTTTTATATTTATTAATCAATATCTGATTGAGTTTTTTTTATTAGAATTAAATTAAATTAAAAGAATTCAATTAAAAGAGTTATAGAACTTACTAAGTAGAAATTTCTGTTAAATTGATTGTTATAGGAGTAATTTGTAGCCAATCTTCGAGGACCGTTTTCTCATAAATACTTTTTGAATGGTTTCCAATACTTCTATAAGTAACTACTTGCTTGATTTTTACAGGGATGTCAATTTTCCGCGGATTCGCGGATTTCCGAGTATTTTATTGCCAGCTGGGTCATTTCTGTGAATCGTGTAGATTCGGGTTAAAAATTTAGGGAGGGGGGGAGGGGTGTACATAGTTGGCTAGCCCACAGCCGAACCTGCCCCTGGCCACTGATCCAACACAGAAAATAAAACATTTTTTGGCTGCCTAGCGGGAAGTTAATACTAAGCTGCCGATATCTCCTGACTCCACTGCTACAAGTTTGCTCAGGAGGCAGTATGTTGGGGGTGGAATACAGCAGTCCACAGCCAGTATGTTGGGGTGGATTACAGCAGCCACAGCCAGGTGAGATAGCTCTGGTCTGGTATCGATTGGCACACTGCCCTCACTGTGTCAAGTTTGCAGGCTCCAGGCCTGGAAAGTTCAATGCAGGGATGCCACGGCAGAAGGCAAGCCAGATTGGCCAGAGGGTGCCAATATCAATGTATCACATAGGGTATATATATCACTGTAGCACATGCGCGCACTGTTTTGGTAAATACATGATTGAAGCATTGCATCACCAGTGAGCATCTGTCCATGTGTTTGAAGTGAAAAATGGTGGCACCCATGCTGCCTTTCTGAAGGAGATCCATGTCTGGTAACTGTAAGAATATTTCCATATCTAACTTTTGTTTCTGCCATTCAAGAATAAAAATAAAGAAAACATAGTTATAATATTATTGCTTCATTGCTAGTATTACTATATTTCGTTACATGTCAGTGTGCTAAAACACCTGTACCAACACATGTCATCACTTTGTCAGTCCAAAACTTAGTGAGATAAAATTTCAGTAAATATACAATATGTGTTTGATTGTTTTGTGTTTAATTGATAATTGTGCTTAGTTAATATTTCATTTATCATGTCAAAATGGTTAATAATTCATATAGTACAGCGGGTAAGCTAACCTATTGTGCATTTTTTGATAAAAGCACCAATTTTGGCACAGAGGTAGACCAATATATTATGAACAAATTTGGATGTGGAGCCATCGCCCAACTGCCCCCTGGCGGCCGTGGCGGTCATTTTGGAAAATGGCCGCCAGCAGACACCCAAAAGACACACAGAAGTTAGATAAAGTTTGCTGCTGAAGGTTTTAGTGAATGTTTATTGAATGTTTTGAATCAAGAATGCAGATAGCTCTTAGTCACATTTTAGGAGATGCTGCTGATATTAATTAACATATTTAGGCTAATTGCAGATGAAATGGCGACAAGGAAACCCATGATCAGGCATCAAATGCTGACATTCCTTGTGAATAGGCTAGATTCATTAAGTTGTTGGAAATGTTATCTGACCTTCTTCCTCTGTCTGTCAATAGCTATCATGGACACTGCCCACGCCAAACTAAGATGCCAATTAACAAAATTATTAAACACAATTATGTTAATTACATCGATAATACACACACAATAACAGAACAGATAGTGATAATTATGGTGGCTTGCTCTCATTAGATCAATCCAGGGCAAGTCAAATGCTATACTTCTGTGGTCAATGGACACTACTACATTTAATTATCATGTTAATTAAACATAATCTGCTAAATGCAATATGCAGATAAGTTCACTGTTTTACAGTAACCTGTGTACTGTCTGGAACAGTTCAGAATCTTCATCTTAAGTTTGCGAGTTTAGTTCTGAGAGCACTCCCCGTCGCAAGCACACAGTGGTGTGCATTCCAGACTGGCCTTCTTGCACTTGCACTTCTTGATGCAGCCCTTCTGGCATTTGCAGGAGACAAGGCTCCCGGCAGACCTTGGATGCCTCGGGGAGCGTTGTCCAGAGAGGTTCGTACGTGTCGCTGGTCTTGATCCAACCCCAGTCGGTTGGTGATGGCAATGTTGGTGCAGGAACCAGGGCCTGACCCCAGACTGTCCGCCCTGGTATATTGCTCGTCGGACGTGCTGCTTCAGGGCTGCACTTGTCGGTGGGATCAGCTGGACATTGCTCTTCTTTGCAAACAGTTTGCGGCGTGCCTTGTCGATATCGGTTGCGGTGCTTGTTCTGTCGTAAAGCAGGATGACGAACCTCTCGATGGTTGTGCATGGCATCTTCATCAATATGATCGGTGCAGTGGCGAGGTCAGTGAGTATCTGGGTCAGCTGAGGTAGAGTTGGTCCACACTCCCCATGCTGTCCTCTTGCCATGTCCGGCGAAGCAGGAGACCGTGTCGCAGCCCGTCAAAGCATGAAACATCGGTAGTGCCTGTGCTTTCTCAGGGCCCAGAGCCCGCGCCATCTCATGGGCTGCCAAGAACCGGAAAGCCTTGCCCGTGCCGAAGGACACCCACACTTCGGCTTCCTCCTCCAGGGTGCGTGCCAGGACAACAAATCAGTGTCAACTGTGCGGATGAGGATCTTCTTGTGGCCATTGTGAGCAGCGTGGGCGGCATGCAACATCATGCGGCTGTCGGCTTCTCTGGTTGCAAGGAGCCAGGGCTGCAGTATCTAGGAGCGGTGGCTTGCTCAAGATATCATCCTCAGTGATGACCAGCTCCTTGTCTGCAAGCTGGAATGAGTCGTGGAGGACGCCAGAGAGGAAGCTGAACAGCTCTGTCTTGTTCTCGCGACTCGGGGGGAAGGGGGGGCCCCCCGGGCCCGGGGGGATCGTTGAAACCACCCACCCCCCGGGTTTTTCTCCCCCCCTTTTTCCGCGTTTGGGGCTTTTGGGCTTGTACCCTTCAACGATTTTGTTTTTGTAGCGGTCCCACCCCAAGTCCAGTGGGTGGTTTGGGATGGAGTTTTGAGAGTTTTGAGGACAAAAAAGCCCTGCTGGGGCATGCTGGGTTGAAGCTTTTTGCGTAGCTGGCTTGGGCATTGGGATGATGACCGCTCCATCAGCAAAATTTGCAGGGGGTTGGAGGAACCTCGGGATTTGGGGCCCTGACTGGGGTTCTTCTAGACAAGCGAGAAGATCACTTTTGAACCCAGCCGGATGCCACCCCCATCTGATATTTCCCGGGGGGCCCCCGGGCCCCCCTTGGGTTTTCATTTTTGGAAAAAATTTTCCTTAGTTCCCACCCCGGTTCTGGCACCCAAATATACAGACGGGGAAAAACGGGGCCCCACGTCTTTCTTCAGGGGTTTTCATCTGCTGTTCCCCTTTCCCGGAGGTTTTGAAGCAGAACCTGACCGAAGATTTTCAGTTTGTTTTGTGGGAGGGCTTTCTCCTAGGGGTTTTCGTTCTCTCCCCCCCCGGGCCCCTTTCTCTGACAAAATTTGTAAAAACTGCAGCGGCCCCATTCGTGGCATGCCCGGAGGGGTCTACAGCTAAGGGTGGCGCGATTCCTTGGTGTGGAAGTACCAGCAAAGATTTTGGGACTTCCTCTTCAAATGGTTTTCCCAAAGGGTCTTCCATCACGTTGCCAACGACGGTAAAATCTTTCTGCCCCACTTCCCTTAAAGGTCATGGTTTTGCCTTGGTTTGTGGTCTTTTCCCCGGGCCCCAGTTTCATCGGGGAAAACGTTCGATGAGCGTGGGGGCAACCTCGGCCTGCCCCCACCCCACCGCGCGAGCGCGGGGGTTGTCATTTTCGGGCCCCAAACTGCCCCCCTCCGTCCCCTTTTGAGGGCGCATTGTTCTTTTTGGGGGGCCTGATCAAAGGGGTATGGCGGAGAACGCCCTGTTTCTTCTTTGGCCCCGGTTTGGAATTCCCAGCCAGGAATTTCCTGGCTTTCAGGAGGTTGTCGTCGGCAATTCCCCCATGTCTTGAAGAGGCACAGGAATCCACGCGCGTATTTGGGTGGATCCAGGGCAGGGAACCCACACTGCTTTTTCTTTTCGGGGCATTAGTACCCCCGAAAACGCCCGTTTTGGCGCAGGGGAGCGCACTTAACCAGGCCCGGGTCACCTCTTTTTTGCGGGCCCATTGCCCAGTAGTCGAACGGGGGGGCAGGTCTCCGTTTTTTTGCTGGAAACCAATCTTTCGAACCCAGCTGCCTCTTTGGGCTTTTGCGCCCCCCCAGCTGGTAAAGTAGGGGTTAAGGCTTTGCTGCTGCAGGGGTGAAAAAGGGTGCTGCTGTAAACTTGATGAGCCCCCCTGGTTCGACTGAAATGGGATGCCCGCGGGAAAGGGGAGTCCGCTGCCCCCGGCATTTGGTTTGATTTTTGCTTGAACCAGGTTTTGGAACCCACCGCTCCCTTGAAAAGCCAGTCACCAAGGGTCTTCAGTGCGCCTTTCTCGATATAAAGGGACCCCCCCAAAGAGGACGAAAAAATTTCCCTTTTCCCCCATACTCCTTTGGCCACTTCCAGGTTTTCCTTTCCCAAAGCAAAAAAGCGGCGGGTGGGAATGGCCCCTGGAGTTTTGGCCAGGGTGAGGTTCCACGCAACCCTGCCACATCCATGGAGGCTTGATCATCCCCCCCGGTAGGGGCGTTCCCAAGGAAGAGGGGGAAAGCAGTCGAGGGGACAGGACTGGCTGGCATGTCCTCCCGGCTTGGCTTGGTAGGCAGCCCATGAAGTTTTCCCCCAAAGGGAAAAAGGGGTTTTCTTTTTAGGGCGATTTGGGGTTTTTTTGTTTTAGCCAGAGATGCTCTTTTCAGTTTGGCTGCTTGAGGCCGCTTTTGCTGCTCAGGGATTTTCAGGGTTTGGAAAGCCGGCAGGGGGGTGTTCTTGAGTTGCCGAGAAAGGACTTTCTGAAAATAGTGGGCCCGGAAAACGGTCAACTTTTTTTAAAGGCCTCCTTTGGGCCCCTTCCGAGGATGATAATCCCTGCGGTCAATCCCCGGCCCCCGGGGCCCCCCCCGGGTGTTTCCCATGGGGGAAATAGCATTTCCCCATGGAATGCCCTGTTTGCTAGGGGGGAAACTTGGTTGTGGTCGAAAATTGTCTACCGGGGCCCCCGTCGTGAAGCCTTGCCTTAATTTTGGGGGAGGGCGATACTTGCTCCCTGGTGGTAGGGGCGGCGGGCCCAATTTTTCCCCCAGCTTTTTGGGGGAAAGGGGGGACAGGACCCGATCATAGGAGATAGAAAACCCCCTTTGGGTGCCAGCCTGCGACGAGCTCCCTCTTGCGGTGTGGGGCATTTTAGCATTAGGCCGATTGGGTTTGAAATGGCTTTCCCCTGCGTGGTGGCTTTCCCTGACTGGGCGGGGCGAAACCCCCTGTGGGGGCCCCCGCCCGGTGCTTTAACGCTGTTGAACTTAAAAGAGCTGGGCGATGCCCCGTGCCGGGGGGTTTTGGGTTTTCACCTGGTGTTTTGAACGGGGGCCCTTTTAAAAACATATAGGGGGCCCCCCCAAGGAAAAGCACCCATGGGGGGGCCCCGGATCCTGTTGGCATTTTGCGGGAAAAACCCCTTTTGAAAACCTTGGCATCTCCGATGAGTGGGTCTCCCCAAATTTGGGGCAGCACGCGCCAGGTGGACAGCATCAAAGGGCTTCCCATCCAGGTTTACAAAACCTTTGCCCGGGCATCGCCGAGGTTTTCATTTAATGCAAGCAGGACATGGGGGCCCCTGGGGCTGTGCACACATGTTAGGAAAGTGAGCAAGCAGTCTTGTTAAGACGGGTCGTGTGCACCCTGCCCTCATGCTTTTTACCCCCAGCGGGTTTCCCTCCTTGACGTGTATAACTGCGCCAAAGGGCAGCCCAAATTTGAAGACCGGAAGACGGGCTCCGGCATCCAATTTTGAATTTTTTCAATAAACACCCCCAGCTCCCGCGAAAGCAAATCCTGTATTTCGTATTCATCGTCTGTAAACCTTTTCCCGCCATTTCCCAATCTTCCGGCAGCGATTTTTTACAAGTTTTAGGAGGGGCAATTCGGTGGTTTGGTTTGGCCTCCCGTGCAAAACCCTGTCCCAGGGGTTCAAATTGCCCTAGGAGGGACATTTCGTTTTCCCGAAATTTTAGTGCGCACGACCTTTACCCCCGCGAGTCCCAAATTGGAATGTCGCCCGCTTCATTTTTAAAACCAGCACTACCAGGAGTTTTTTCCGCAAAAAAGAAGCATTTTTATTTGGGGTTTGTCTCAGTACTTGAGGGCTGACAGATATTTGAGTTCCGCTTTTCGGGCCCAAAAACTTCCTCCTTTTTTCGTCGGCCTATTTTCAGGTACCTTTTTCACTCTGTCTAACTTGGTTTGGGATACCTCAGCCTGAAAGGGCTTTTTTGGTATCGTGGGGTTGGCGCTCAATTTCTGCTTTTTAAAAGCCCCCTGCCTTCACCCAAACGGTCAAAAAGAAAAGAGTTGGGGAGCAATCCAAGCTCATTTTTAAACCCCTTTCCCGATGCCCCCGGGGGGAATGCGGTTTGCTTTTCTCCCCCTTTTTCTTTGGGGTTTTATTCGGGGGGGACCCCTTGTCAGCGACTCCCGGGGGTTTGTTTCTTGGGATATGAAGCCCTAATGAAACCCGTCTGTCTTGGTTAAAAAGGGGTGGGCGGAGGGTAGACGGGGCTGCCTTTTTGCACCCCCCGAGGCCCCAAAAGAGTTTAAGCCCCCTTCGACATTTTTTCCGGAAATGGAAAAAGACAAAGTTTTTATGAAAAGGGGCAATCAGAAAACCAAAATGAAAAAAGGACCGGTTTAATTGAGAGATTTTGTTTTGTGGGGGTGTTATTCTAATTTTTGAATAAAATTTAATAAACCCCATAATTTAAAATAAGATTTTAAAAAACCCCATGGGAAACCTTTTTTTGTTTTTTAAATGCTACCCACCCTTAGCAAACAAAAATGCAACATAATGTTTGCACAAAATTTTCAGATTCAAAAACAAAAATTTTTTTCCCGACCCATTTAACCCGTTTCATCTCCCTTTTACCTAGGGAAAAGGGCTTCCTTTTTTTTGGCAGGGCCCCATTTGGGGGCCCCTTTTGGAAAATGGGGCCCCCCACCCGGGCCCCCAGGGGGGGTTTGGGGCGAGGCTCCAAAATCCCCAAATTGTTCATTTTAAAAATTGGGGTTTTTTTCTGTGCCAAAAATTGGGCTTTTTTCAAAAAATGCACAATAGGTTTTAAATTTCCCAGGTAAAACCGCCCCCCCCTAAAATAAAATTTCACAATTCAAGTTGAAAGAATACCTTTTTTAATAAATACCCCAAATTTTTGGACACAAAAACCAAAAAAAAATTGAGACCGAAATTATTATAGAAAACCAAGGAACCCCTCAGAAGCTCTTCAAGAGAATTTAAAATTTTCAAAAAAAACCCGGGAAACCCCCCGCTGGGAGGTTTTCCCCCGCTACGCTCGGTCAGCCGCCTTTTGCTCGGAAAGAGTGGTTTTTTTGCCCCCCCAAATTTTTTTATTTCAGAGTTTTTTCCTTTTTTTTTGTTGAATCCCTGTTTTAACCAATTTTGAATCTTTTAAGTTTGTTTTGGCAGATTAGATTTTAAAAAAAAAATTTTATTTTCCCAAAATATTTATATAAAAAAAAAGTGTTTTTTCCAGATTAAATTTCAGTTGTTTTTCTTGTTTTCGAAAAAATTTTATAATCTTGGAAAAAATTTTAAAAAAAATTCAAATTCCAGCAACCATTTAAAAGAAATTGAACCTTCCCCTTTAAAAAGGGAAATAAAAAAAATATGCATTTTTGGGAAACAAAACTGAAGGAGGAGTTAAAGCTTGGGAAAAATTTACCCTTTTTTAAAAAAAAAAAATATCAAAAAATAACAAAATTCTTTATTTTTTGGTTTTTGAAGCCCTTTTGTAATAGTCCCAACATTGTGTTAAATTTTCATAAAACCCCACTCTTCCCTTATATGATACCTGAATATTTGCCACTTTTTCCTTAAAAAAAATACATCCCCTCACCCTCACGCACCCAAATTTTTATCCCAGGTGGCGGGTTAAAGAATAGGGTGGGAGCTCTTTAGGCAACACGGGATAAACCAAAACCTAAGTTCGCACACAAGTTTTTTACGGCGGAAAAAAAACACGAGTTACAAAGGGGGCGGAAGGCCCGAAATCACACAGGGAGGCGTGTTTGTTCCTCTGTGAGGGGCCGAGGGAGTTACTGGCTGGCAGGATCCCGGGTTCGCCCAGGGAAGGAGCTGCGAGGTTTTTTGGGGTCACCACAGTCAGGTCAGCCACACCTGGCGGGGCGTGCCTTTTAGGGTAATTAAGCAGCTGGCTTTTTATGCCCAAATTTTAGTCACTACAGTTCTCCCCTTTTCCCACACACAAAAAAAAAGACCCCTTTGCCCAAAGAAAGTGGAAAAGTGTCTCACGGCCCATAACTGCCCCCAACGTTGACACCTTCGCAAGGGGGGGAAAGCCCGTGACGTGACTCTGCGGCCCCAAAAGTCCCCAAAGCCCGGGGAACCCCAAAACAACTCGCTGGGTGGACCCTTTAAACCCAAAATCCTAAGGCGAGTGAGAGCGGCGTGGGGACTCGTGTTGTGGTGGGGATGGGTGACAAGGATTCGTCATGCATGTACACCACGACAAAATCCCAGCCCCGCCACTTTACCATAAAGCGCTGGAAGGTCTGAGCCGCTTGGTAGTCCGAAATGTTAGGGTTTTCTCAAACAGACCGAAAAAGGGGTCTCCTGCAGTCTTGGCCCGTCCCGGCAAAACCAAGGGATCTGGTGGAAGCCCCCCTAGAAGATCAATCTTCGAAAAGACTGACCGCCTGTGTAGCATGCGTGAAAATCCAACCGGTGGAATAGGGAAACGATCCGGCCCCAGTCATGGGGTGAGAGCCCTGTATCGCCGCACCCCCGGGGCCCTTCGCCTTCTTTGGGGCCCTTTTGGGACCATATGAAGGGTGAAGCCCAAACAGTGTCGGAATCGAATGGTCCCCTCCTCAGTAAGGCTCAAACTCCTTTTTTTCCCCGCCTGGAGGGGGTTCAAGAGTCAGACGTCGCGGCCGAGCAAAACAAGGTGGGCCCGTCGTGGCGATGGTGTATGTCACCTTGTGATCCATTTTGGCGGGGCCAGAGCGCTGAGAAGTGAGGAGAGGGAAGTCCTCGAGAAGAGCGTCGTACAGGACCGCCTGGCGTAGGTGTGTCAGGAGGGGCGCTCGCCGCCCGCAGGGCACGGTAAGGATGACAGTTTTGGTTGGGCGATGCAGCAAACGTCCGCGCCGGGGATCAACAAGAAAGTCATGGGAAGAGAGGAAATCCACACCCAAGCTGATCCACCTCAGTCACCACGAAGGACCAGACGAAGGGCGAGGTAGGCGTCAAGGAGAGGCGGAGAGTCCGCGTACCATAGGTGGCGATAGGGGTGTTATTGGCGGCCAGGAGGTCGTAAGCGGTGCTGGGCTGGGCAAGGCGTTCATCTGACGACGGCGGCACAACACTGACCTCCGCCCCCGAATCCACCAGGTAACGCATCCCCGACAGCGTGTCGGCCACCCAAAGCAGCGTCCGGCGGCCAGGAAATGGTGGCGACGGAGGCGGATGCGCTGCAGGAGACTGGGCGGGCGAGCGGGCGGGTGATACGAGACTCTGTGGTGGGTTGACCCGGGGCGGAGGTGCGCGGCTGAACCTGTGCAGGGAGTCGGGCGGGGATATGCAGGGATCGGGCGGGTTGGGCATCAGGATGACATGGCCAGGAGAGTGGCGGTGGAGGCACTAGAGATGGGGGCGGGAGACTGTTGTGCATTCACCGACCCCCACGTTGCTCGTTTCCCGACCAGGAACATGGAGGGTGACAATTTCTGGCTGCCGCACCGAAGCGACCATGGTAATAACAATACTTGTGGCTAGTAGGGGAATGGAGGGCTGAGAAGGTGGCCTCTAATCGCTGAATGGCGGAAGCCATGTCGGAGAGGCGAGCGTCCGTTGAAAAGCTGTGCGCCAGGGCATTGTCATGGCCCTCTCACGCCTTGGGTCTCTCAAGCGCACTGAGGAATTTCGTGGAGCCGGTAGCGGTGTCACCTGGCATAAACACCGCGGGCGCCCGGACCCCGTCGGAGGCGCTGCAGGTACAGGAATGGTGGGATGGCAGAGGAGGGGGGAACGTGGTGTAGGCTGCGTGAATGTTGTCCACAAGCTCCGCGTATTAATTTTCACTAAAACCCTTATAACTCAGAATTTGATATAACTCGGCAAGGCAAAGACAGTTGGCAAAAAATTCTGTATCTCGGCATGTTGCCGAGTTATAACTGCATCTCTTGGTTTACACTTGGCACATCATGCCCTCACAACCTCTTGTGTGAACATGTATACAGAAAGTCGGCAAAAGATAATGTATCTTGGCATATTGTCGAGTTATAACAGCATCTCTTTGCAACACGGCATATCCTCAGTCTTCTTCTTCTTCTTCTTGTGACCTCTTCTGCTTAGTATCGCTTTGTAGGTCATCTGTCAAGCTCGAGCTCGAGCTTGACATAAGGTGATATATGGTGATATATGGTATGTGACACGGTATCTAAGATTTTCTGTGGTGTACTGAATGAAAGACTAGGTGAAGTTGTGGAAAGAAATAAGGTGATGGGTGAAGAGCAAAATGGATTCAGAAAAGACAGAAGAGGTGAGGACAATATGTTTGTTATGAATGAAGTGATTGAGAGAACAAGGAAGGAGGGAAGAAAGAAATATCTAGCCTTTCTAGATATTGAGAAAGCGTATGACAGAGTGGATAGGAGAATGTTATGTAAGGTATTGAGACGATTGGCATGAGTGAGAAGGTTGTTAAAATAATAAACAGTATGTATGAGAACACACAGGCCAAGTTCAGTATGGGTGACCTCGAGACTGGATGGGTGAATAGTAAGAGAGGAGTAAGACAGGGCTGTGTCCTTTCTCCTCTACTTTTTGGATTATATGTTGAGGAAATGGCAGTGAGAGTGAAGCGTACATGTCTGGGTGTGAAAATTGGAGATGAAGTGTTAAGTGTACTGATGTATGCAGATGATGTGGTGATTCTTAGTGAAAACCACAATGAGCTACAAGAGATGCTGAATGCTGTGACTGAGTATGGAAGGGACTTCAACGTTAGGCTCAGTAAGGAGAAGAGTCAAGTGTTGGTGGTGAATGGGGATGACTCTGATGATGACAGGATTTGGATGGTGGGTGGGAATGAAATAAAGAGAACGAAAAAGTACAAGTATCTGGGTATTTGGTTGGATGATAAAGGCTGTGAGAAAACTAAACATGAGAGGATAGCTAGAGCCAACCAGTGGGTTGGAAGGCTAGGCAGTGTGGCAAGATGTCGGGCCAACAAGTATGAAGTGGTGAAAGGACTATGGAAGGGTGTGGCAGTCCCTAGCATTATGTATGGCCTGGAAACAATGGTGTGGTCTAGGAAGGAGTTGGACAGATTGGAAGTAACACAGAACAAAGCAGGCAGAATAGCATTAGGAGCCAATAGGTATGTGGCAGTGGAAGCGATTAGAGGAGACATGGGATGGAGCACGTTCAGAGAGAGGATAGCAAAGGCAGGACTGAGGTACAGAGCTAGACTGCAACGAATGGATGACAGCAAATGGGCAAGCAAGGTTTGGGACTGGAATATGTATGGGAAGGGGATGAAAGACTCAGTAAAAGTGGAAAGATGGACAGGTGAACTGGGAATGTTTGTGACAGGAGTGATGAGACATGGGAGTATGGCTGTATGCAAAAAGGAAATAAATAGGAGAGTGGAAGAGAAAGTAAAAGAAGAATGGCTGAGGGGAATGAGTGAGAAATCAACACTGGAATGGTACAGGAGAAAGGACCAGCCACGGTATGAAAGGGTCTATGATGGTGGCTATGGAGGGGACCTACTCTTCAGAGCCAGGACAAAGTCGCTGGAGGTAAATAGTCGTATGTACAGATGGAAGAATGATGGCAGCAAGGTGTGTGTGATGTGTGTGACAGGAGTGGATGAAACCGTGGAGCACTTGATGCTGGAATGTGAACGGTATGAGTATGCTAGAACAAAGATGTTGGAGGTAGTGGTAGGAGAGGTCGGAGTGGAAGAATGGCGAGAGATGAGAGGCAGGAGAGTGGAGATGGAGTACCTGCTGGGGTTGTGTGCTGAGTGGAGGAGTGACAGTCGTGTGATTGAGAGTGTAAAAGAATTCTTGGAGAACTCTTGGAGAGCACGTAGGAGAGAGCATGAGAGGCAGGGGGCCCCTCAGTGATGGGGACCCCGTATGAATGTGATGCAGAGAGAGGAAGGAGGGGAAAAAGAAATCCCTAGTTTTGCTTCCCCCTTTTGCTTCTCTCCCAACAGATTACGTGTGGGGGAGAACGCCGGATCAAAGGCTTCACTGACAGCATCCGCTGGGTGACTCCCAAATCAAGATCAAGATCAAGATCTAAGTCGCATAAGTGTCAGCCTACGCGCTGGTACCCGACCTTTGCTATACTTTGCCACCTATTTTACGTGTTTTGGGATTACATCATACAGTACTGTATTTCAAGATGTCAGCTCCATCACGTAAGGGTGTCTCCAGCAGGAAGGGAATTAAATTGAAGAGCCTGAGCCTGCAGGAAAAGTTGAAAGTGCTGGCAAGGATAGATGCAGGTGCGTCCATGCGTGCTATTTGTGCTGAGTTTGATATCAAATCCAGCACATTCTATGATATCTAGAAAAAAAAGAGAAGATTCGTGCCCATGCCCTTACTTTGGAGGATCCAAGCTCCTCCAAGACTACCAAGAACAGGATTAAGCCAGTTAAGAACGTCTTCCTGGATGCTGTATTTACAATTTTTTAAAATTTTTACCAATATCAGAAGAGCATTTGCATAACTCGGTATATTGAACAACTCGGCAAGGCCAGAGCCCCTATCGGGCCGAGTTATAAGAGTTTTAGTGTATGGTGACCGGGCCTCGTAAGCCGCCAGCTGCATGCGGACGGGTTGGGCACGAGGCTGGTGTGGTGGTAGTGAAGCATAGCCTCGGACAATGGGATCCCCGCAGCCCTGTTAAGGTCCGGCATATGGAAGAGGAATGCTGAAGGGCGACGTCCGTCATATTGTAGCGTGTCGAGCTCAGCCACGTAAGTCTCGCACGGCCTTTCAAAGGCGCGGACGAGGGCAGTTTTCATTACAGGGCTTTGAACCGGTTTAAAGGAACGAAAACGAAAACCGAAACAAACTAAATTATGCTCGGAACAAAAACGGAAACGAAAACGTTATCATATTTACTGTTCCGGAGCAAAAACGCTATTTTAAAATCCTGTAACCGGTTAATAACGTTATTTTTTCGATCCATGCCATATTTGGTCAATAATCCATTTTCACTTCCAGTGGTTCAAATTATTTAAGTAAATACTCTGTATTACATACATACATCAATTAGGTCTACTGTATTTGTTCACATGGGAATTGACGATGTGGTTTTGTTTTAAATAGTATCATATGCACCACTTTTCAATAAATTTGTGAAGATTAACTATTGTTTACCTTTTGTAATTATGAATTTTTATCTTCGTGATATGCATCACGTTCCCTTATTTTATTACACCTTCCATTTGTGCAATCGTTGAGCTATGATACTGCAGTTGGGTTAAGAACATGCTTAGATTAATATCCAGTTTCGAAAATGGATAATATATCGTGAGTATGTGCTTAAACTTTTAACTGTGCCTAGCTAGATAGCCTAATCATAGCCTAATGCTTAGTGCGCCGAATTTCGGTGTGAGTGTCCTAGGTTCGAGTCCTTGGAGAACCGCATGTAGTCATTGATTTCATTGATTAGGTTTATTTCATTAGTGGGTTGGTGATATTACGAATTAATATATTTTTTGCCATATATAATATTAATAAATAATTAGTGATTCATGTCTTTACGGCAACTGAGATTGCATACTCCTACACTACGCTTCCTGTATTGTATATGTAAATGTGTTGCCTTATTTAAGTCGTATAATAATATAGTTCTTACGACATCTAAGGGTTTGATTTTGTTGGATACTGTGCACCATGAAATGTATGGCTTTATTACCATCTATAAGAATGTAGTCATGTATAGGCATTATTATTTATTAGGGCTAATAGCATATTCAATACATGGTTTGAGAATAACGTTCTAACCGGTTTTCATTTCTTTCTAACCGGTTCAGGAACGTTATGTTTGGAGGAGGAACGAAAAACGAAACGTTAATAATACTGTTTCTGATCGGAACGAACCGTTTGAAAAATAATTTCGTTTTCAAGCCCTGGTTTTCAACGCCTCATATTTCCCGTCAGCCGGGGGAGCCGTAAGCACTGAGGAGATGCGGGGCAGTGGCGTCAGACGGAATCGCCCTGACAAGCGCCTGAAACTTGTGGAGATCCGTGATTTCCGGGGAGCCCGCCCACGAAGCTTCAAGGTGTATAAGCCACGTGGCTATGTCGTAGGTGAAGGCCGGGAGGCGGAGGTGTGCACAGTAAATATCCATCGTGTCGTAGCTACACTCGAGGTCACCAATTGTAGTAGCTCTTTAGCCAGACACGGGTTAAACCAAACACTTAAGTTCGGACAGAAGTTTATTACGGCGAAAATAAACTGAATCACAGAGGAGGCGTGTGTGTGCTCTCTGTGATGGCCGAGGAGTTACTGGTAGGATACCGGACGCCAGGGGAGGAGCTGCGAGGAATTTGGGTCACCACAGTCAGGTCAGCCACACCTGGCGTGGCGTGACCTTTAGGGTAATTAAGCAGCTGGCGTTAAACCCAACATTGGAGTTACTACAATACCGTGTAGTGGATGGCCTCAGATCACATGCTTTTGCCAAGGTGTTGCTCCTTCAAAACAAAAGTAATATGCTACGATAGTATTACATATTTGACAATACTTGAGTGGTTTTTTCCCCTATGTTATAAGTTAGATAACTTTCGAGGTGTTTTTGATCAATTTAACACTCAATTTTGGTGGAAATTAGTATTTTTTTTCGTTCTGCGTCACCTCCCCCTCCTGTTTCAAAAGCTAATCATTTCAACCATTAGGTTAAATCAGATTAGGCTAGGTTAGATTAAATGTGTAGTTTGATTTAGTAACACAATATCAAGAAAAAAAAATCTTATCAATACTACAAGGCAGTGTGAAGCGGAGAGGAATGTTTGTGAGGCGAGCCGCACATAATTGAAAACAAACATTGACATCTGCAAAAAATGAGTGCCAGATTAATTCAAAACTATTCAGAAAAATTTATTTTTGTCCTCGAAATCATGTGGTGTCCAACAATTAAAATTCAGCCTGCGCTTCCACGGGTGAGGGCCAACCATCATAGCGCTCCAATTAGTACTGCAGATATGTGAATACATTGTGATTTTAATGATAGAAGCATGGAACTTGGTACACAGTTAGGGCATGCCTATGGGAAGATATTTGGCTATAGGGCCATCGGCGATTTGCCCTGTGACGCAATTGGCGGCCATTTTCCAAGATGGCCGCCATCAGCTGTTATAGCCTCTCTGAAATGTTTTCTAAACTCTATTGTAGTGATAGTAGAACTGATTTATTGGTATTATGTACATCTTATCAATAGTTTATATAAGTCTAGTATGGTAGATAATTCCAAATATAGTCTTTCTAGGAAATCAGTCATTGCAAATTCCACCGCAGACACAAAGTGCAGTGCACTGCAGAGCAGCGTTCCGACAATTGCAATGTCCTCTGCAGCCCTTCTTGCAACCACAACGTATGAGTTCCCTACAAGCTTTCGTGGCTTCTGGTAGGGTTGTCCAGCATATTTGGTAGCCATCCTGGACCTTGTTCCACCCCATTCACTTGGAGATGGAAGCTCTGGAGCTGCGATCATCATTTGTGCCCAGCAGTGACCAGCCTGGTTGGCAGCCCTCTTGATGTGCTGGATGAGTGCAGTCTGTGTAGGAGGGAGACCATCTATTGCTCTGCCTTTCTGGGTGAATAGTTCCTTCCTTGCCTTGTTGACACACTCCTGACTACTGGTACGATCATATAACAGGACCACAAATCGTTCCAGTGGCCCAGCCATTCTTCTATTGACTGTGAGCTTGGTCTAGCAGCCAAGGCACAGAATGCTGGGGTGACATTTCCATGTGTTCCATGTGGCCCATGCGGTCCTCTCGCCCCTGCCTCCAAAACAGGACACCGTGTCGCACCCAGTGAAGGCATGGAACATTGGCAATGCAACACACCGATCAGGACCAAGTGCTCTGGCTATCTCATGAGCGGCGATGAACTTGAAGCTCTTTCCAGCACCAAAGGCAATCCACAGTTCAGAGATGTCGAGGCGCTGGGCTGAATTTATGGCCAGAACTACAACGTCTGTGTCAACTGTGCGTATTGACACTTTGTTATGCTCTTGCCGAACAGCACCTTCTAGGTGGAGCATAATGCGAGTGTCGGCCTCTTCATGGGTGCATGGAGCTAGACCCAAAACATCTTGGCGATTTATGCAAAGTACATCAGTATGGTGTGTGGTGATGACCTGTTTGTCAGTGTCCATACCTGCAACATTCTTTGCCAAGAAGGAGAACAACTCAGTCTTATTGTCACTGATGCGCAGGAACTCCTGCCAGTTTCTAGGAACTGCACTTGATGGCTCGACGCGTCTCCTAAATCCCTTTCCTCTCTTGCTACGGGTGCCAGCCTTCAAACTTTGAGGGATGTATAAATCCCAGATAATGTCTAATCTGGTTACATGCTGAAGCTGTGAAGTGATGCACGGCATGAAAATATCATTGGCATAATCCTGGAACGTCTTTGCAGTCCCAGGTCGCAGCATGTTGACGATGGCAGCTTCATCAAGGATGGTGACCTCCCCTGTAGGATTGGAGACATTCTCTTTCACAGTAGTAAACTCTTCCAAGCAGGGTAACAAGTCACTCTTCGTTCCGATTCTCATGACACCCATCTGTGACAATGCTGGTGGCCAGGCCTGATTTTCGTGCTGGAAGAACTCGTACAGATCACTATTGCGTATTTGGGAGGCAATGTACAATCTAGAAAAGAGTGAGCAGTCATTCTTCAGAGATGATAACTTTAGCTGTTTGTCTGACTTCTCTCTGATTGGAGGCCGACTGAAGAGATGGAGTTTGTTCCACTGGATAGGATCTGAGATGGGCATTGTTTGGTTGACAAGTCTCTCTTTAACATAATATTCATACTTGTTGACTCCAAGGCTCTTGATCTGGCGAACCGTGTCTGCCACAGCTGCATCTACAATGTTTCTACTGTCCAGTACAAGAAGATCGCAACCATTGTCGCAGAAAGGGTTTCCCATCTCTTGTATTGTACCACTCAAGGACTTATATCTTTTGCAAATGCCATCTGTACGTGCTTCTTTTGTTCATGGTGACGTCCATCTGTGTACTGCCTATTCTCAGTTAAACCCTGGAATTCTCCAATCAAACGAGCCATCTTGAGACCAGAGCCCGGGGATTGGGGCCTGACGCCCGGGGGACGACCTCCTGGTTACTCCCTTGGCTTTGGGCCCCTGTCCTCGGTCTGACTAATTTTGCCTGGCCTTTCCTGTCTCTCCTTTTTCCCCTCCTTCCCTCTATCTCTCCTCTTGTACCTCCTCCTATCCCCCTTTCCTCCTAAGGTGTGAGTGCCGTGCTGATGGGATATGAGGCTGGCTTCGGGTCAGTCATGAACGGCCTCAGGGTGCTACGGGCACGGTATACCCTTGTAACTTTGCCCTTACCCCTCTTGGGGTTATGAGGGGCTGACCGGTTATTTCCCCCTCTTTACTTCAGGCTCACCATGGCCAATGATGATAATTTAACCTTTATAGGGGCTTCAGGGGCAGTCCCTCTACCAAATGGCCCTACTGGTTTACCGACCCCTGCTCCTCTTTTGACTACGGCCCGGAATACTGATATGCCCGTACCCCAAACTCGACCTCAGGGTCACTTAGTGCTCCTGAGCCCCCTAGCCAGATCAATAATCCAACCTCGGCACCAGACACTCCATCCACAATCCTACTACCTCTTCCATACCTTCTCCATCCCTGCTCCTGCTCTACCCTCCAGATCCTTCCCTACCTTCTCCTACCACTTCGCATACCTTCTTCCTGTTCCTCANTTTTATTTTTTTTATGTTTTGTTTTGTATTTTTGTTTGGTACCGCATCCTCATACAACACGGTTTTATGGGGCTCAGCCGCCGGGTTGTACGAAATAGTTTTGTACAAATATAGCCCCCCCTGTTATAATGTACTTATGGGGACACCCCCAAAAATTTTGTATTTTTTCCCCATATTAAACCTTGCATAAACCATTGCCTTTAAATAACAATTATAGAAAAACAGACATCATCTTAGTCCCTTCCCTTAATTCTAAGGTGGGAAAATTTTGGAAAGAAATTTTAAGAAAAAATATAAAAATAAACATTTTCTACGGTAAAATTGGTAGAAAAAATCTACCGATTTTCGGTGGGGTGGTCTTTCTGTTGCTTGTCCCATGTTCTTTGGGTATGTACAATTTTTAGCTTGTTTGCAATAGTACGTATCAGAAAAACTTTTTGATGAATTCCCAAATGGGTGAAAATTTTCCGGAGTGAAAAGAACTTGTTTTACATGTTACAGCCTGGAGGCAAATGATAATAAACACTAGCAACATAGAGGGCTTTTGGTTTCAATCTCCCGAGCCTCCGGGGCAAACGTAAACATTACACTGTAGGACAATTAGTTGTTTTGAATGTTTATGGTATTTGAAATATTTGTAAAGGAAAGTACAAATGTACGAGTACAGGAAGTACTCAAGTTTTGCGTTGTGCACGCACACCGGTGCAGGCGGGTAAGGGGTGGAATTGGGTCCCCGCAAAGGGGAAAATTTTAGTCGATGCAGGTCACAAGAGGAAAAAAAGAGTGAGGGCCATAAACACTTGTCTTTCCCCCCCTTCATTTTTTTCTTTATTTTAAGTAAATTTTTTTCCCTAATATTTTTTGAGGTTAGACGGCGAGTACGCTTGCAACTCGAGAACCCCCGTTTATCCGGCACCCCGGGGGGAGCGCATGCCGGATAACTATTTTGCCATTGTTTTGAGGTTACTTTATGGGAAACGCCAAAATCCTTTTTTTTTTTTTTTTTTTTTTTTTTTTTTTTTTTTTTTTTTTTTTTTTTTTTTTTTCCCTCACAAGGGAAAACCGGCCCAAAGGGGCACAACAAAAATGGGTAACACAAAGCCCGCTTAGTTGCCAGTCCTATAAAGAAGACAGTAAGAGAATAAAATAAAAAGAGGGGTGAGCCAATTTAGTTCGGGAGGGTCTTGTTACTCTTATTTTGAAAAGATGTAAGTCATAGGAAATTTGGAAAAAAAAAAAAAACAGGAAGAGAGTTCCAGAGTTTAATCAGTGGAAAAAAAAAAAAAAAAAAAAAAAAAAAAAAAAAAAGCCTGGGTCGATTATGCCGTTGTTTTGAGGCTGCCGTTGTTTTGAATGCCGGTTAAACGAGGTCTCCTGTATTCTATCCATTGCCTCAACTTCTTCAATGCCCAATGCTCCCAGATCCTCTTCGACACACTGCCTCCATGTCTTACTTGGCCCTGCCCGGTGGACAGCGACCTGGAATTTCCACCTAACGCTCTCCCAATGCCTCACCACCCTCTCTCCGCTTCACGTGTGCAAACCACCTAAATCGCCTTACTCTTAGCACTTTACTCATCTCCTTCAATCCACATTTTCTTGCCACCTCTTCACTGGACATTTCATCTCTCCATGGGATCCCTGTCATATATCTCAACATTCTCCGATCACCACCAACCAACACATCCTCCAACTTCTTCGTCAAGCCCATGTCTCAGAACCATACAGCAAAACAGATCTTATACATGCTTAAAATACTCTTCCTCTGTTTTTCAGGGGAAAATACTCTTGTTTATCAGCAGTCCCGCGGGTCTTTTTCCCACTTCATCCATGTAGTTGCTTTTCGTGTTCTTACTGCTCTCTCCCCTCCAGCCTCGCATCTAACATGTCACCAAGATAACAAAACTGTTTCACTTTTTTAAAATCCCCATTCACTTCTATAGTTTCTACCTCTTCCTCTTCTGGCGAGCTTCCTCTGTTGATTCTTTTTATACACACGGACAGCAGAAATCTACCACCCTATTCGGTTTCCTAGTCCCAAACTTTTTATGCACCACTTTCACATTCCCTTTCAACGAATAGAGGTTTAAACCTACTCCACTACCACACACTCCCCGGAAATCTTCCCACTTGTATTTTGCTCTATTTCTTGCCTGTTAACCCTCATCTTCGTCTTGGCCATATTCACCTTCAGACCTCTTCTCTCCCATTTCTTTCTTTCAATCTATAAATTTGAGTTTGCAATTTGAGTTTCTCAACTTCCTCCTTTGTCTCAGCTGTCAAGACAAAAACCACCTGCATATAGCAGCTCTATGGATCTCCTGTTCTGCATTCCTTTGTGGCCTCTTCCATCACTACCACAAACAAAAGAGGACTGAGATCTGAGCCTTGATGCACCCCCACACCTATCTCAAAGGCATCTGATGTTCCTCCAGCTACTTTCACCTTTGATCTTGACCCTTCATACAGTGCCATTACCAACCTTACAAGCCTCTCCGGTATCTTTTGTCTTCGTAATGCCCATCTAATTGTTCTTCTTGGAATCCTGTCAAATGCATTCTTCAGATCCACAAACACATGATACAGCCTTTTCTTCTTATATTTCTCATGGCAGATGTCTTGTGATGAAGATTGCATCGGTAGTTGACTTTCCAGCCAGAAAGCCAAATTGGCAGTCATCGATCTTGATGATTTCTTAAGCCTTTCACACAACACCCTCTCCAAATCTTCATCCCATGTTCTAACAGCCTCAAGCCTCTGTACCCACCACATGACAGTGCATCTCCTTTTACTTTAAACACTGGTAAGTAAAAATTTATACTTCCATTCTTCTGGACCTTTCTCTTCCCTCAGAATCTTTTCAAAAACTCCAGTTAGTTTTCTGATACCTGTCCTTCCTGCTAGTTTCAGCATATCACTGCTTACACCCGGTGGACCTGGTGCCTTTCCATCTTTCATCCCTTTCAATGCTCTTACTACCTTTTTTTCTATTATATTTTCCACTGGACCTTCCACCATTTCAACTTCCTCCAGCTCATTGTTATTTTTTCTGCATTCAGCAGTCTCTCAAAATATTCTCTCACCTCCCTCTCCACCACTTTGATTTCTCTGTTTTTTCGTCCTTTACATACTTTGCTCCTTGTACATCCTTCTTGTCTTTCTCATCTTTCTTAGCTGCTCTGAACATCTTCTGCCTTCCTTCTGCCGTGTTCAAGTTCTGACTCCATTCCTCTGATGCTTGTTTCTTTGCTATTGCCACTTGCCTCTTAGCATCATTTGCCTTTCTCTGTAAATTTTTTATCCACCTCACATCTTGATCGTTGCCACTGTGTGAATGTGATTCATTTCTCCTTAATTTTCTGTTGCACCTCTTCATTCCACCACCAAGTTTCCCTTTCTCTACCTCTTCTTCCAGATGTTAGTCCACACACCTCTTCTCCAGCTCTCAGTATGCTTTCCTGTAAGTGGTGCCAGTCTCCCTCTCCTCCTTCCATCTTTGTTGCAAAGTTTTCTTCAAACTCATGTCTCTTGTTGGCGGCCTCTTTCAGCTTCCACAGTTTTATTCTTTTTACACCTTTTCTTTTTATCCTCTTCATCTTTATTTTTCTAAGGTCTACCCGCACCAACCTGTGTTGCATCAAACAAGCCTCTCCAGATATTTGCCTTACAGTTTATGACAGTTTATGTTATGATATGTACCTTGTTTATAAATATCAGACGGACCAATTTTTTTTAATTTTTTTTATTAGATTTAATCACGGCAGATAGGTTCCTTTGCTCTCTCTCTCTCATATGACAAATACGGGATAAATTAGGCACACAGCGGCCCGCGGATGAAATTAGGACGATTCCTTTATTTGTTTGCAATTTTTACTTTTTACTCTGTAAATAAGGATTGAAACAACCTTTTTTATACATTTCAATACTTTTATTTAAAATTTAGACATATTACCATGGTTTTTATGTAACAAACTGAAGTCTTATTGGCATAGAATGCGCAAGAGTACGTAAAAACGTTTAAAAGTAAATACTCGTTTTACCCAGATGGATGCAGTGTTTTTGGATATGTTTAGGCATCTCCCTATCTCTGCTAGAGACACGCTCTCTTCATGGGAGTTTCACAATTATTGTGTTCTCCACCATGGACAAGTGTATTTTCTCCATGGTTAGTAGGTTGTGGCATACGCGTGCGCATAAAATAGCACGTAAAACAGTGCAAAGGAGGGGAGAGAAAGAGCTAACAAAAACACGGCCTAGTGAGAAGTGTACGGGATATTTGACGACGCGATTTGACAGTTAACAACAATTTGTAGTGTTGCCGTAAGTTGCTAGAACTCAACCGTATGTTCAATCATAGTAACATTCTCTGATGAAGTTATTGCAATAAAGACGTGCTATTTGCACCCTCGCCAAATTTCATCCGCACTGTATTTTCCATTACATTGACCTTGAACTAAATATATGAGGAGTAAGTGTTAAATTTGAGCATGATCACTGAAAAAATTGCAAGAAATATGAAAGCATAAACATTGTCAGCCAGGCAGATCTCAGCTCACATGGACAAAACAAATGGTCTCACATACACCTAACCGTGGCGACTCAAAACAAAAACAAAACAACATAACCTGAAATAAACTGTGCAGGGAGTACCGTATTTTACGGCTTATAAGACGCACTTTTTTTCCTAAAAATACCCTTAAAAATACTCGTGCGTCTTCCAAGACTAATGTTGGAATGAGACTGCCGCCAAGACTGGCGGGAGCCGTTCCACGGCAACTTCTACCTCAGCAGATTGGCACCAACACCACCACCTATCGTCTGCTAGTGTTGATGTATCATTTATCACCAGGTTGTCCCACGTATCACAAGGTAAAACTATATGAGTCTGCCACCAGGACTGCGGGAAACCGTTCCGTGACAATTTCCACCTCGGCAGATTGGCGTCAACAACGCCACCTATCGTCTGCTAGTGTTGACATATCATTTACCACCAGGCTATCACATGTATCAAAAAGTTTTTTTCAGTCCAGAAAATTATCACCCATGGCGAATTCATCAAAAAGATTTACTTATACTATCGCATACAAGCTAAAAGTTGTACGGTACACCAAATAACATGGGGAACAGGGCAGCAGAAAGACACTTCGGACCACCGCTAGCACCTACTGAAATATCGGTAGATTTTACCACCACTACCGGTGAAAAATCTGTTTTTATATTTTTTTTCTTTGAAATTTTTTCTGCAATGTCTTCTAGTGTTGATTAATCGTCTGCTAGTGTTGATGCAGCATTTACCACCAGGCTGTCACACATATCACAAGCTCTTTTCAATCCTGGAAGTTATCACCATAGCGAATTCATCAAAACGATATGTAGGTCAAAAATCTGTAGATTTTACTAGAATATTTGTTTATTGGTTTTTTTTCATAGAAATTTTCTTTCAAAAATCAGGGTGCGTCTTCCAAGATGCAGCGTCTTATTAGCCGTAAATACGGTAAGTGTTGAATATCAGCATGATCACTGAAAAAAATTGTCAGACAAAAGTCTAAACATTGTCAACCAGGCAGATCTGAGCTCCTACGGACGACTACTAGAAACGCCCGGCCGTGGCAACAATATGAGAACAGTTCTTCACCATCCCCATACCAAACAGAATGTATCTAGAGAATTTCGAAGTGACTATAACTGTGGAAATTATCCACCAACCACCCCTCAATTGGTAGAGTGGTGGTTTTGTCCCCCCCCCCTCCTTGTAATAAGGGAGGTCTTGTTTGCTTACCATAGGTGAGAGTAGGAATGTATATATATATCTATACAGTCAAACCTCGATATAACGGACTAAAGGGGGGGAGAGTGGTCCGGTCCCGTTAAAGCCGATTGTCCGTTATAGCGAGGGTATTTTCCCAAGGGTGGAAAAATATAGGTAAAACACAGGAAATTTGTGAAATAAATTAGAAATAATCACAAACACAAGCAGACTGTGTAGCTATGTTGGAGGTAACAGTGACTGGCGCTAATGCTGGATTGGTATGCTCCTGCACGCTGTGTAATAAATGAGAATTAATCACAAACACAACAGACCGTGTAGCTATGTTGGAAGGTAAACAGTGACTGGTGCTAATATAGCAGCTCCCCCACGACTGCACGGGAGTGGTATTAGGAGAGGTAGTAAGTCTGCAGGCTCGCTCATTACTGCTTGGTATGCTATGAAATACCATTATTCTAGGTGAATGTAGACATATAATCGCATTTTAATGGCTATTATTCATACATATGAGTAAATAGAAAAAAATACAAACAAGGCGCTCATCCACGCCTGGCAGCGCAGCACAGCCATGGCAGCAGCAGTGTTGTCGTTAAAACATAATTATAAGACACAAGTTACCCATGTACACATGATGACATGATCCTTTCCTATCCTTACTTGCATCAACATTGAATTTCACAGCATATTCTCTGAGTTTGTCCTTAGCCTTGCGAATATCACTCACTGTTTGTTTCTTTACACCATACTCGACACACACCCGGGCGACAGAAACACCAGACTCCACCTTCTTAATGAGTTCTAATTTCTCTGCAATACTAAGATTCACACGCTTCCTTTTGTCACTTCCCTTCTGTTTCGATGCCATAATGACTTCCTGCACTGAACAAGTCTAAATAAGCATATAAAACAACGGAAAACAGGCGAAAACAGCTTAAACTGAGCTTGTAAACAAGTGCTCTGACTGTCATATATGTACCACGCGCTCCGACTGGCAGACACTTGTGTAAAGGCGCCGTCACATTAGCTCCTTTTCCGTCTATCTCAGACGACGAGTCTGACGAGTTCCGACGAGCCAACCATGAACGCATCCATGCACATTTTTAGCTAGTTATGCTTGTCAACGATTGACAATATACATAAGTAAATGTATAGCAGCGATAGCCTGCCTGGGTGTCGGAGCCATGTTTGTTTACATTCGACGTGCAAATAGTGCAGACGAACAGCTGTGTGTGTGTGACGCTGTGCAGTCTCCCGGGGTAGAAGCTTCAGCTAACACTAGAGGAGAGGAGGAGCAGGAGAGGAGAGGAGAGGACCTACGAAGCGAAACTTAAGAGAAAGAGGTTACAAGAAGAAGTCAAGAAATTGTAATACGTACTAATATTCAATATTTTAACTCGCATACACACCTTCTACATCTAAATCACTAGCAACACAGGCTCCTACCTTATATATCTTAATATCTGATACATTAAAACTCCTTAAAACCCAAGCTTTGGTTTCTCTTTATCTTTAACTAAACCCCTCCTCTCTCTCTTCTTATAAATCACTTTAGTTCCCTGCCTTCTGAAACTCCTCCTAGTGTCGCAAGTTTCCCTTACCCCGACCCCAGTGTCTACTCCCCGGTTCTCTATCTTAAAAAAGCCTGCAGTGCACCTACCTCCCTTTCAAAGGATTCAGACAAGATCTGAACTCCTTTCCTCGAAAAGTGCACTTGTCTCGTGAATGGATATCGTTAAATCCGAAGTCCGTTAAATCGAGGTCCATTATATCGAGGTTTGACTGCATATATATATATATATATATATATATAATATATATATTATATATATATATATATATATATATATATATATATATATATATATATATAATTATAATGGTAATGGGTATTAATTAAGGTAATTTAAGTAAACTATAAGTATTGGGATACGATAAATATACAATCCCAGTAGTATTAATCATTATCACCTTAATTAGAACGACCGGTCATTATACCCGTCGTCATAATATTTGCTCCTATACTACGTTGACGCGTAGAGATTGTGGAGGCCGCCGCTACCCGCGCGGCTTGGAGAGTCAAGTTGGTACACTTCATTTTCCCGTGCGAGTAACATCTCTTTCCAAACTTCTCAGATTATATCGAGAAGTTGTATATAGACTTTTGTAGACATAAGTGTTAAGCAATAGGACGTGTTAAAATCAAAGTCGGTGAGCTACCCAGGGAAGGGGATAGGCTATGTTAGTGACAAGATAGTTGAGTGCATGGCGGATCAAGGGAAAAAGCCCATCGTCTGCCTGAGCGCTGGGGGAAATGATGTTGAGTGTGTAAGAAGTGAAGAATTGCTACGGCGGTTCAAGGAAGCTGTAGGTAAAGTTAGGGACGGGTGGGTTCCCTGTGGTGTGTGGTGTCCTTCCAAGATGCTTTGTTGACGACTTGTGGTACTCCAGGGCTATTGCCTTGAATTGCCGGCTGGCACTTCATTGCAAAGACAATGGTTGGGCCTTTGTAGACAGCTGGGACCTCTTTTTCGGGCATAACCACCTCTACCGCAGGGACGGGGTGCACTTTTCGAGGAAAGGAGTTCAGATCTTGTCTGAATCCTTTGAAAGGGAGGTAGGTGCACTGCAGGATTTTTTAAGATAGAGAAGCGGGGAGTAGACACTGGGGTCGGGGTAAGGGAAACTTGCGACACTAGGAGGAGTTTCAGAAGGCAGGGAACTAAAGTGATTCGTAAGAAGAGAGAGAGGAGGGGTTTAGTTAAAGATAAAGGGAAAATGGACAAAAATAAGAGGAGTTGCTTGAAGGTCTACTATACAAACTGTAGGAGTATTTTAAACAAGATAGATTTCCTGAGAGGAATAAATAGTGTAGAGGATTTTGATATAATAGCATTAACAGAAACATGGTTGGATATGTCAGGAAAGGTATTTGATCCGGAAGTCGAGATAGCTGGGTATAAGTTATTTCACAAGGACAGAGTAGGCAGGAGAGGTGGAGGAGTTGCGCTTTATGCAAGAGATGCATTGCAGTGTTGTGTCAATAGTGTTATAAAAACAGATGACAGCATAGAGTCTATATGGGTAGAGGCTACGGAGGGAACTGAGAAAATGGTTTTGGGTGTAGTGTATAGGCCTCCAAACTTATGTAAAGAGGATTCAGCTCCTATATGGGAAGAAATAAACAAGGCCTGCAGATATAATCGACTATGCGTGGTGGGAGATTTTAATCTTAGGAATATAGACTGGGATTTAATCATAGGTGACAGCGACGCAGATTAATTGTTAAATATAATCCAGGATAACTTCCTAAGTCAAGCAATCAAGGAGCCTACTAGAGGAGATAATATTCTAGACCTATTGCTGACAAATAGAGACGATTTAGTTATAGATGTGGAGATCGGTGGGAATTTAGATAATAGCGACCATTATGAGATCAGATTTAGCTTAAAATGGGAAGTTGGAAAATTAAGTGGCAATAAGCATCGAATACCTAATTTCAGAAAGGCCAATTATGCAGGATAAAGAAGACACCTGGAGGTTATTAATAAGAGGTGTGGGATGGAGGGGAAGAAATTTTCCCAAGATAAGGATAGGGCGATGACAGCTGGAAAGGCCAATTATGAAGGATTAGGAAGGCACCTGGAGGTAATTGGCGCGGTTAAATATGGTAGTGAGGTCGGGGCTGAGGAGGTAATTAGAGCGGTTAGACAGGGAAGTGAGGTCGGGGATGGGGAGGTAATTAGAGAGGTTAGAAATGGAAGTGAGGTAGGGGCTGAGGAGGATTATACCTCATTTGTAAGGAATATAATTGACGGACAAAAAAGAAATATTCCTTATAGGGAAATAAGGTCCAGAAAGAGTGATCCAAAATGGATGACCACTAATTTAAAACACAACATTGGAGTAAAAAGAAACATTTATTTAAGGTTCAAGGCAGGATTGGTAAGCAAAGAACAGTATAACGTG
Source organism: Chionoecetes opilio (assembly GCA_016584305.1). Taxonomy (NCBI): domain Eukaryota; kingdom Metazoa; phylum Arthropoda; class Malacostraca; order Decapoda; family Majidae; genus Chionoecetes; species Chionoecetes opilio. Next base: position 261,969 of record JACEEZ010024891.1, on the reverse strand, counting down.
ATGGCAAGGACAGTGAAGAAATTAACTCGAGTTGCCAAGAACAATTATGAGATTAAAGTAGCAGGACAGGCGAAAAGTGATCCAAAGGGGTTCTATCAGGTATATAAAACCAAGACAAGGGAATTAGTTGGGCCGTTAAGGTCAGGACAGGGTGAGGTCTTAAATACGGATGAGGATATGTGTAAAAGTCTAAATTATTATTTCCTAAGTGTTTATATGGAGGAGGATACACAGACGATACCTGATAGTGAACAGATATTCAAAGGAAACGATGAGGAGAAACTCAAGGATATTGTGATAACTAGGGAAATGGTGGAAGAGGGTATAGTTAAAATGAAAATTTTTTAATCGCAAGGACCAGATTAAGTGTATCCCAGGGTATTAAAGGAATGCAAGGAGGTTGTTAGTGAGTCGTTAGTGCACATTATTAGGAAATCGGTTGAGATAGGCGATGTGCCATTATTGTGGAGGAAAGGAAATGTTGTTCCCATATTTAAGAAGGGAGACAGAGGACTAAAGTCAAATTATCGATCCCTAAGTTTAACGTCAGTGGTGGGTAAATTATTGGAATCTATTATTGCAAAAAACATTAGAGAGCACTTAGATTAACATAGTTTGATCAATGATTCACAACATAGATTCACCAAGGGTAGGTCATGTCTCACCAATTTATTGAGTTTTTATAGGAAAGTTTATGAGACGGCAGATAATGATAAGGATTATGATATAATATATCTGGACTTTAGTAAGGCATTTGACAAAGTACCACACGAGCGAATCTTAAATAAGGTTAAGGCTCATGGAATAGATGGGAAGGTTCTTCATTGGATCAGAACTTGGCTAAGTAATAGGCAACAAAGGGTTACAATTAATGGTTCTAAATCTGAATGGGGACTGGTGACAAGTGGAGTTCCACAAGGGTCTGTTTTAGGTCCATTACTATTTTTGATTTACATCAACGACTTGGATAGTGGGATTAGCAGTGATATCAGCAAGTTTGCTGATGATACTAAGGTAGGTAGGATTATTGGATCACAGTCTGATGTAAACATATTGCAGGGAGACTTAGATAAACTTAACGAGTGGGCAGTCAGATGGCAGATGGAATTTAATATTGATAAGTGCAGCGTTATGAATGTTGGTAGAAAAAACAATGGTAATAGATACACCATAAGCAATGTATCGCTGAAAAGATCAGAAGGTGAAAAAGATCTTGGGGAGTGAGGGTGAGCCCAGACCTCCGACCTAGGAAACAATGTATTGAGGCCAGAAATAGAGCTAATAGAGTATTAGGATTCATTACCAGAAGTGTTAAAAGTAGAAGTGCAGAAGTTATTCTAAAGCTTTATCTGGCTCTAGTCAGGCCTCACTTAGACTATGCAGTTCAGTTTTGGTCTCCATATTACAGGATGGATATAGCCTTGTTAGAAACAGTGCAGAGAAGGATGACCAGCATGATACAAGGGATGCGTAACTTTAGTTATGAGTAGAGATTGAAGTTATTAAAATTTCACTCACTCGAGAGACGCAGAGTAAGGGGCGATCTGATAGAAGTTTTTAAGCGGATAAAGGGATTTAATAAAGGAGAGGTAGGAAAAGTTCTTACAGCTTTTAACCAGGGTAGAACAAGAAGTAACGGATTCAAGCTGGAAAAGCGTAGATTTAGAAAGGAAATAGGGAAAAACTGGTTCACAAATAGGGTGGTGAATGAATGGAATGGTCTCAGTAGACAGGTAGTTAGTGCGGAGTCATTAGGGAGCTTTAAAGAGGGGCTGGATAGGTTCATGGATGGGGATGAAAGGTGGATGTAGGTAGTGTTAGGTGACAGAAACTACCACGTGTAGGCCTCGCGGCCTCTTGTAGCTTCCTTATTTTCTTATGTTCTTTTATGTTAACACAGTGATTATATCAGCGCCACGTCTATTAAGCCTGATAGCTTCCCTGACGCTTCAGTGATTATACTCGCCGCGTCGGGTTGTGTGATAACCCGCCCTGATGCCCAAATAAAAACATCAGCTCCGCCCTTCACCTCCGGCCTGATCACGGCCTAGCCACTCCGACCGCCTGAACATTGCAGTATTGATAAGCCTTCAACCCAATTCAACCCTCCTATCCCCCGATAAGTATCTTAGTTTGTACTGGCTGGGGTATTTTGTCCGGATGAGATTGACAATGGGTTTTTGAAGGTAAGAATTCTAATTAAATAAATGTTTGTGACATAAAATTTCCACATTGGTGCCCCGATAAGAGGAATATTGATATTCATGTGATTCGTTGTGGTCGTTGTAGGACATAGTCATGAGCCTACAACAATTGGTGGTAAAGAGAGCGGAGGTGAAGTGTTCTGGAGCGTCGGGAACGACTCAACACACGTGTAACTACCATACGCCTGTCAGAATATATTGAATGTTGGTACGTAGTTAGTTGTGGTGCTTGAAATTATATACGCCTGGTCCTGGCAGACCGAACTGACGGCCCCTCCACCACTTTTAAGATAATAATTATCAACTAACAATTATTTTAAGTTACATAATCTTGCATTTAATATTTTATTTGACTTAGTTATCAACTAAATCATGGGGGAATTAGCTAAGCATTCATTATCGGCTAAATTAGAAATGCTCACACGAATATATAATAATTGTGAAGATGCAGTTAAGACTATTCCTATTGATTATATTAATTTAAAGACTGGTCTGCCATTGTTAAATCAGCAATGGGATAGATATGAAGAGGCTTACTTCCTATGTGAAGTTCAATTAAGAGAAGCTGGGGATAAAGAATTAATTCACCAATGTGTGACCAATTATGAACACGAGTGTGAAAGATATCTTGATAAGATAATTGAATATGAGGGATTACTGGAGTGTGCTCATATGCCAACAACAGCTAAAACCTCTTTACCCCAAATTAAATTACCAGACTTGTGATTACCCCAGTTCTCAGGAGAAAATTGGTTCTCCTTCTGGGATAAATAAAAATTTTTGATGATGAGCTGACTTAACAGAGGTGCACAATTAACTACTTGGGTCAGTTGAAAGGTCCTGCATACAGGTGTAACACGAGTTTCTGCAAATATTGATACAGGAAAGAACTGTAATTCTAAGACCAACAATTTTTTTTTTTCTTTTAAAAAAACCCCCTAA